>JAKWJD010001766.1:64650434-65250434 GCA_027705065.1 Solanum peruvianum | reverse complement strand
AGAGTAACCTATATTTTTGTGAAGGCAACAAATTCTCCTTTTCTTATTAAAATATCAAATAATAATGCCTTGTTCTACTTAATGCACTTTGTTCCACAAAAAGAAAAAAAAAGAGTTTAATTTATTAGTGACTTTTTCAATTATCCCACCTTTGATAAGGACGTATATATGATTGTAATATTAGAAGCTAGTATCGAGAAGTATAGTGAAATGAACTAAATAAAAAATTTAATCGATTAATATAATATTTTTAATATACATAATATAAATTTTGAATATGATATTCTATTGACCCCCTTTTAGTCGCTCTCCACTCACTTAAAACTTAGTATTGTATCCGAGCATTAGATCAAACAAAGAAACTTTTAGTAGGAATAAATTCCTTTTAATTAAAGAACGCTATGCAACAAGAGTTTGAATTAATCAAGTCTATATATATATATATATATATATTATATATATATATATATAGGAATTTATTCCTTGATTAATTCAGATCCTATGTTGTTTTCAATTTCTTTATTTCCCCTTTTATATATATATATATATATATATATATATATATATATATATATTATATATATATATATATTATATATATATATATATATAAGGGGAAATAAAGAAATTAAAAACAACATAGAATCTGAATTAATCAAGTCAGTATATATATAAAAAAAAGGGATGGGGGTGGGGGGTGGGGGGTGAGGGGTGGGGATAAAGAAATTGGAAACACCATAGATCCTACTAGGAAGGTGGTGAGGAAGCTCTCTCAAAACAATGCTATATAGAAGCACACCTTTCACTCTATAAAAAGTCATCCCTCTATCTTACAAAGTCTTTCTTAGGTCTTAATGGCTAATTATCTTTCTCCAAACACAATGAACACCACTAATTTCCTAGAAACAAACATTCCTCATATAGAAAACCCAAATTTCACCTCTTCCTTTCTTTACTCACACATGACTAATCAAGATTGTACTTACAATTTTCAAGATACTTTTCTTGATCAAGATTTTGAATTTTCTTTATTTCTTGATCATCTTCTTGTTGATTATGTTCCTATCCATAACAACTCCAACAGCACTCCTCTTTTAGAAATTAATCCCACCATGCATGAAATAAGTAGTAGTAATAGTACCAATAGTGCAAGTTCTACCACTTCCTTTTATGCCACACCAACAAATATTAATCACTTGAAAGAGTAAGTCATCAAGCTCAACAATTACTTAGTAGTCATTCTATTTCATTTGCTAATATGATGATCGGTCATGGTTCAGTAAAGATTTTAAGTGGATTTATTTAGACTATGTTATGTACGAACAACCTTTTATCTATATTTCATACGAAATTTTGGTCTTTTGTATATTTATATTCTTGCATTAACCAGTCTGGAATTAAGTTAGCTATATCACAAGTTCACGTGTATACACAATATTAATCTATTTTAGATATTTCTTTAATTATATTGGTATATATATATATAATATATATATATATATATATATATATATATATATATATATTTGTTTATGTAGTTTTTGATGTTTGTTTACAGAAAATCCAAAGTGGGAATTATAAAGAAGAATGAAAGACATGTTATTGCTTTTAGAACAAAGACTCAACTTGAGATTTTGGATGATGGATATAAATGGAGAAAGTATGGCAAGAAGAAGGTGAAAAGTAACACAAATTATTTGAGGTAAAATATATTATTATGAGCTCATGCATTCCCCTCTCAACAATTATAATATCATGATCAATTAATAATATTCATGCAAATCTTTTGAATGTATTTCTATATATATATATGATTGTCATCCTTTAAAAAAATAATATGACTATCACGTAGTTTTGTGAGGGCTTATAGTAGGGAGTTGCGTTTGGAATCATTTGATCGGGAATAAGTTATTTTAGAATAATTTATTTCGGAATACGTTATTTCATCATATATGAATTCCAATCACTAAGGGAAAAATGACGGAATAAATAATTTAAGGACTATCTAATAATACCTCCAACGAAACGTCGTGAGATAAAATAATTCTACATTTTATCCTCGAATTATTATACTTAACTCCTTGTAATTGCTTATTTTACTTATTTGGCACTATAATCTACTAAGTCTGTGAGATTAACACAAGAGTACTTAAAAGAAGTCTCAATCTTCAACAAGAATAAAAGAGTAGTGCTGTTTTAGGTATATAGCCTAAAAATATATAACTAGACATTAATCATTAATCATATTTTACATTACTACTCCCTCCGTTTTAATTTATTTATCTGATTTTGACTTGATACATAGTTTAACAAAGTACTCTTTAATTTTATAGTATTAAACATGTCATATGAAAATTAAAAAGTAAATAGATATTATTTTCGAATAAACTTAAAAAAAAACAAATTGAAACGAAAAAAACACTTTTTTCGATGATCCTCAATATGAACATGTTCTGGATTTGACAGCCCTTGATTCCTTACCTTTGGATTAATATTTTTTTTCTAAAATTAATTAGAGGAAATTGAATCTTAAAAATATATTTATAAGATGTAAATTCTGAATGAGCAAGTTGTTTGCTTATTGTTGATATTAAATTGAAGATTATGACAACTCTTAGCATTTTACTGCACCCAATCTTGTGGGTACCCAGCAATATATTTCACTATCATACTTTATTATTATTATCTGTTTCGATTTATGTAACATAATTTAATTTAATATAAAAAGTATGAAAGTTAAAAAAAAAAATAGAATAGAAGGTTGATAATGTGGATTAGCTGCCATGTTATCTAGCTCTTTAATGAATCAAATTAAAACTTGAATGATTAAATTATTTTATTTTATATTTTGATTCATTATAATACCATAATTCCTAATTATGTGTCCCTATGATATTCTTTTTATCTAGAAAGGTTGGTACTATTTGTATCTAGTTGCAGTTACTGTAGTGGATAATTATATTTCTCTATGTGGAGTACATTAGTGACATATCATCATGACCATTTCAACAAGTTGAAATAAGTCTAAATGAATGTCAAAATGCATATTCCTCTCTGCCTTAAGCTTTTCGTTTTACGAGAGTCAAACAAATTTAAGTTTCTAAAATATATAGTGATATTGCATCTGGTTGTACTTAACTAATATCGATAAAGATTTTAGTGTTCTTTGTTAATGTGCATATATTTGTCACCGCGAAAAGTTAATTGTTGTAGTGAAACAATTATAGAGATCGAAAAATTAAGTAAGTGTAAAATTTAATTTTTTACGGGCTTTATCATATTCTGATCATTCATCCTTATGCAAAATCAAATAGAAATTACTACAAGTGTAAGATTCGAGAATGCGAGGTAAAGAAGAGAGTAGAAAGAGATGGACATGATTCAAGCTATTTGATTACAACATATGAAGGTAAACACAATCATGAAATCAACTCCTCTATCATTTACAATCACGTAGAGACAGATTCAGAATTTGAATTAAATATTCATCGAGGAAGGAAGAGTGTAGAAAGAGATGGACATTATTCAAGCTATTTGATTACAACATACGAAGGTAAACACAATCATGAAATCAACTCCTCTATCATTCACAATCACGTAGAGACAGATTCAGAATTTGAATAATGTTCACCGAGGAGGGAAGAGTGTAGAAAGAGATCATGTACATGATTCAAGCTATGTGATTACTACATGTGAAGGCAAACACAACCATGAAAGTTGTTCCTCTATCATATACAACCATGAAATGCCATTGAATTTCTTCAATGAATGGACTCTGAAAACAACTTCATAATTTCCATAAGAAGCAATTGGAATCCCTTTGTAATTTTCTTGTACAAATATATACATAGGACATTATGATATTATATATATGTACGTTGAATTATTTCATCAACTCCCCCCCCCCCCTTTTTTTTTTTTGTTATATGAGTTGAAATATTCTAATTGCCATTGTTCTTCATTGTTGGTTTAAGGATACTCCGTATCGTTTGGTTCGGTTCGGTTTTGAAGTTTATCGGGTTTGCTTATTGGTTATTAGTTTGTAGAAATGCTAAACCTTATAAAACAATTAAAATATTGGCTTATTTAATTGTTACCGGTTCGGTTATCGGTTTAACCATTAATATTTGATACAAAAAAACATTGAAAATCACTTAGAAACAAGGTGACAAACCAAATAAACCATGCACATGAATTCACAAAATACATCATTTTCCTTAAAAGCAAACACTTTTACATTGTAGAATAACCAAGTGTTTGAGACAATAAAAATAAAAGTAGAAATCAAACTCTAAGTCGAGGACTTTATATACAAAGTGGTATACATATAATTATTTAATGTACTATCGGGTAATCGGTTAACCCGTTGAAAAAAATTTCAAACTGTTAAGAACCGATAACCCGATAACAAAACAAATCAAAATCATTATCAAAATCGCTAAACCAATAACCCAATACTATAACCAATAACTTTTTTCTCGATTCGGATTAACGATTTCGGTTTATTTTGAAACGCCCTAGCAAAACGAGTAGGAAGAGTCCATTTTATAACCAGAGACTAATTCAAGATTTAAACGGAATGAGTTTGCTTGTTATGTTCACACTACTAAACTCAACGTACTTCCGCAACTAGGTATTCATATTCCAAAAAAAAATAGTTAAGTGAAATACTATGAAGAAAACTCGTAGTCATAGCAATTTGGTTCATAAACTTTTTTGTAACTAGCTTATTTTGGAGATTTATCCTTCAAGAAGGTGGTTGTGAGATTGGGTGCTCTTTTTATTTGTGTTTGTTGGTTATGGTAATATTCACAGTAGTAATTAAACAAACAAAAAAAGTTAGAGAGGCAACAGACATTAATGTGATCATTATTTGAAGAAGGTTTTGTTAAGAACGACGAAAAATTGGTTTTCTTATATGGATTAGGATAAAATTTCTCTTCATGAGCTAATTTTTGAGGTTAAGTTAGACTAAGATATTATATCTTTATGCAAATACTAGTAACGGAAGAACACAAATATAGTGGAGCAATAGAATGGAGTTGAGATTTGGTGTCTACCTTAGACCCAACAAAGATTGATCGAGGATTCAGAAATTTCGAATGTCAAACCTTTGAACAAGATCTTGAGTTCAAATTGAAAGTTTCAAATGTCAAACCTTTGGATGAGATCTTGAGTTCAATTAAAAACTCTGAATGTCAAATCTCCTAACAAGGTCTTGAGTTCAATTCTATACGACACGTCAAGACTATACCTATTATGTTTGAACCATTTATAAATAATATAATTTTGGGTTGTAAAGAGGTAAATTAAACCTTTTTTCCTCATGAACTAAATATGTACACAAAAACCTTATATTATAATTTCATAATTATAAATCAAAAAGATCTTTTTTGAGTTTTTATTTTCTTTTTTGGTTGCCATTATCAGTAGTGGAGCTTTAGCCTTTGTATATACTCCATTAGAGTGTCATCAACCAAGCTTCAAGACAGCACAAATGGGAGTTACAGGCAGAGCCCTGCTTAACCTTCTCTCCTCCCTTTTCGTTTCCCTTAACCAGAAACCCTCTTCTTCCTCAGCCTCGCAGGGTTTATCTAGGGTTTAGACCCCTTTCTTCTACAACTACTTCTGCTCCTTCTTATGCTGCTGTTGCTGAAGAAGAAGATGCACTTCAACCTGTTAAGCATTCAATTCTATTAGAAAGACTTAGACTTAGACATCTCAAAGAATCCCCAAAACCCAATTCAGAAATCAAACAATTAGTACGGAAACAAGTGGAGGTTGATGATGGAGGGGTTAAGAAGAGTAAGAAGAAAGCGGTGGCGTCGAGTTTTGAGGAATTGGGGTTGACGGAAGAGGTTATGGGGGCTTTAGGTGAAATGGGTATTTCGGAACCGACTGAGATTCAGTCGATTGGTATACCTGCTGTGATTGAAGGGAAAAGTGTGGTATTGGGTTCACATACGGGTTCTGGGAAGACGCTTGCTTATATGTTGCCTATTGTTCAGGTGAAACATTCATTTCTGACTGTGTTTTGTAGTATTAGCCTTTTTCATGATTCCATTCTGTTATGGTCATTGTGCTGATTTGTTGTTATTGTTCCTTTTATGGATGCTCTGTACTGCTTTCCTTATTAATTGCCATGTTTTCATTACTGACTGAAACAACCTCTCTAACTCCACGAAATAGGGATAAGGTTTGTGTTCACTCTACCCTCCCCATTGCACACTTGTAGAATTTGATTGGATATGTTGTTGTTGTACTCACATTTGTTGTTTGATAATGGATAATGGATAATGACTTGCATTTGTTGTTCGTTAGTGAGTAATACTAGCTGTAGCTTTTGTCATGTTATGTTTTCCTTTTTAGTTAAGTGTTGGAGGAGATGATTTGGATTAATATTGCTATAATTTAGGAAAGGGATGAACTTCATCCAGGATGATTTACTATGCTGCCTGAAATTCCAACAATTTGAGCGAATTATATAAATTGAGCAACTACCCTTTGATGAAACCAATTGGGGTCGACTATATAAATCCTCTGTAGGCCTGTCTTGATTTACAAATTCAAGCAACTACTTTGGAGATTCTATTCCTGATCCTGAACAGTGGCTTTGTCACTAGATAGAGCAATATAACCTTTATTTATCTTTTGAGTTTTGTCAGTATAGCCTTTATTAAAATAACAAGATTTTTTTTTTCCAGATCTGTTCCTTTCCATTACTAAATTAATGGCCTTTTACCGTAAATTAGAGGTACTCAACTTGAGGTTCTGACAATGTTATACTTATCCTTCACTGATTTGCAAATTGCCAGATCAAAAAGCAAACCCCCTGCAAACACCAGTCCTAGTGTAAGTATAACGACATCAACTAAGCCTATATGCTGGTATGGGAAGTAAACAAGACAATCTATAATTGGATCGGATTGTTTCAACTCCTAATCCAACTTCGCTTGGCTTTTCATAAAACTGAAGTATTCAACCTGACCAGTTTTTGTAGCTATAAAATATCATGGCAGTGGAATGTCTTTTATAAATGGAGCTTCCTTGTATTGAAAACTGTATTTGCATTTAGCTTTGTTGGTTTGAAGAATTTCATGGGTTTAAAATTTTTAATAGCACAAATTTCATTGGTTAAGGTAATAGTGTACCATTAAATAAGCACTCATGTCTTTGTGTAATGTCATATTAGAGCTGATTAGTAGTTTAACTCTTATTCATAAATTTGTTATTTGGTTTAGCTTGATTTGACATATGATGTTTGAATTTCAGTTGTTGAGACGAGATGAGGAATTGGATGGTATGCTCATGAAGCCTAGGCGCCCCCGAGCTGTTGTGTTGTGCCCTACTAGGGAGCTCTGTGAGCAGGTTATTTACCATTAATGAAAGGATTTTCTTTATTAAAGGTGAGAGGAATCTGGCTAACAGAATTCAATCGACATTGCAGGTTTTTCGTGTGGCAAAATCTATCAGTCATCATGCTCGATTTAGATCTACCATGGTTAGTGGTGGCGGACGTCTGAGACCTCAAGAAGATTGTTTGGCAAGCCCAATTGACATGGTTGTGGGGACTCCAGGCAGGGTTCTACAACATATTGAAGAGGGAAATATGGTTTATGGTGACATCAGATACTTGGTAATTGTTTTTGTTTCTTCATGTAGGTACTTTGTTTTGAAGTATCTAACTGTGACAATCTCTGGATAGGTCTTGGATGAGGCTGATACAATGTTTGATCGTGGTTTTGGTCCTGATATTCGAAAATTTCTTGCGCCATTGAAAAACCGTGCTTCAAAGACTGATGATGAAGGATTTCAAACCGTTTTGGTGACGGCAACAATGACAAAGGTATGCCTGTGGGTTGTGAAAGCTAAATAAATAATTTATTTAAAACTGATGGATGCTTTCACCGATATGTCTCTTAAGCTTATGTCTTTAAAAAATATATCTTGATAGTTTAGGTGGAATTTTAGCTGTTGATTTGCTGCAACTGGCATATTGCAATGAAGTTGACCCTCATAAAATTTCTCAGTCAACGAAATTATTGATGTTTAAGTTTCGGATATTAAATGGTAGATTTTTTTTTTTGAGAACTGTGGTGTCTTAGTCAGCTTGCGTGCACCTTGACTAGAGCACCTGCTATGTTCCACCAGCATATATACTAACTTTGAACAGAGGAAGGAAATCACCTAGTGATTTTGCCTCGGTTGGGACTTGAACTTGAGACCTCATGATTTTCACCCCACTTCATCAACAACTAAGCCATACCCTTGGGTGTGAAGAGGTAGCATTTATTACTCATGATGTAGGGCTGCAGTGATGGTGACATACTTAAAAATCCTTTTTCTATTCAATGGTTGCAATGAAGTTTGATAACCGTGTTGTCTGGGTAAGTTTGCGTGGAAAAAAGCTATCCAGCAACCCCTAAAATAAACAGAGAAAAAATAAAGTATTCCCTACATTATTATCCATTAGTGCTCATTATAGTTGACCTTTCTTATAAAAAATGAATTATAGTGGGCCTTATAATTGCTAATGAGTCTATGTTTTGACAAGAACAATGCCAAAAGTTTAGTGTACCTGCACCTTCTGAGTTTTTCACTGAATGCTGTAGAAAATTTTCAATAACTTAAGAATCACAAAGGAATGGAAAGATGGGAAAATAATGAATAGAGCTTTGTCCCATAAATTTCAACAAAGGATGCAATGCTTAATATTGATATATAATTATCCTTTTATCGCTGGATTTGTCTAGGATACTTTTATGTGCTGCAACAGAAATAAAACTAGCATGAAAAGTTCTGTTTGAATCATTATTTCATGTGCAAGACAAGGAGAATCTCAGCTCTTTACAGCTAAAAGCTGTGCTGTCGTTGTATCATATCACTCTAATTGATTAAGATCCTGTATTATCTCCTAAGGCTTCAAGGTGAGTGGCTTATCATCAAAGTAGTACTATCATTGTATTATGTCGCTCTCACCCTAATTGCTTAAGATCATGTGTTAAGATTTCAAGATGAGTGGCTTGTCGTCAAAGTTATCCTTAACATACAGTAATTCACTGATTAGGCAGTTGTGCATGATAGCCTCATTGTAGTATGGCTTATTTCTGGTTATGTACCGTTATTTGTATGCAATTCATTTCAATCTTATGCATTTTCAATTCATTCAATTTGCACATTTTATACTTCAAGGCTGTTCAGTTGATATTTGTATGCTTTGCAGGCAGTTCAAAAGCTTGTTGATGAGGAATTTCAAGGGATTGAGCATTTACGTACTTCTTCATTGCATAAGAAGATTGCTTCTGCTCGTCATGATTTTATCAAGCTTTCAGGTTCTGAGAACAAGATGGAGGCGTTGCTGCAGGTGTAGCACTGTTTATGTACTTGTTTCCTTCATGCCAGGCTTGTCAATAAGTGTGTACGTACAGCCTGATTTAATTGTCTTTATTTTTGGGAGAAGCAACATAAAAATATAAATCTAAATGAAACGTGAGTATGTGAATCATTTAGGGTTGTCTTTAAAATTATGGTAATTTGACAGACTTCTATTGTTGTCTCCTTTTCAAAATGAGACCTTTGATCTTTGTGTTCAAGGAGATCTAGTTGACAGGTTATGAAGGATATCTAGTCGATAGACTGTTACATATTTAGTGAAGAAATTCAGCTGAGTGATTGCTTAAGTTTTATGGGGTTTTACTGTCACTAATTGAAACATTTGGTCAATTTGTGTAAGAAGAAATGATTAAGATTGTAAGGAGAACTAACTGCACTCCTGTTGTTATCTCTTGGCTTTAGTGGCGTAGGTATAGTGCACAACAGTCAGGGGTCCTATTTTCATATTCGAGAGGTGTGATTTCATTCCATAGAGTGGCAGTATACAAGTTGTTCTCGAAAGGACAATCTAAGTTTTGTTATATAATTTTGCTTATTGTAGTTCATAATATATAAATAAAAGAAAGTCTGATTTACATTATGTAATTGTCAGGTTCTTGAGCCAAGTTTAGCAAAGGGAAACAGGGTGATGGTATTCTGTAACACATTGAATTCTAGTCGTGCTGTGGATCACTTTCTCAATGAAACCCAAATTTCTACTGTAAACTACCATGGGGAAGTTCCAGCAGAGCAAAGGTAAGAAGAGAAGCTAAATAATATTCATGCAACAGGCAATGCATTGCCTGGTCTGCCGCATAGACTCTCTTGATCCTTTTCCTTTTCCTCATCTCAAGGAACATATGTACAAAATATCTTGTTTGTCATTATTATAATTTGTGCTCTCTTTTGCCCCTGTTCGTGGACAAAAGATGGAAAGAACCACAATAAGCTCAATTTGCTACTCAAAGCTTTTCTATAAAGGGGATAAATACTAGCTGGAGTCAAAGACCATGAACTACTTATTTCTTAGGTGAAAAGTTCCAAGATTTTAGAAAGTCAAGATAGATGAAATGCCCATGATTCCCTGATGGATTTATGTTTCCTTTAATATAAGCACCACTCAATCAAGTTTTATATGCTTCACTTTTACCCTCCATTTATAACACTTCTCTTCTGCAGGGTTGAAAATCTTGCCAAGTTTAAGAGCAATGAAGGAGATTGTCCTACTTTAGTCTGCACAGACTTGGCTGCTAGAGGACTGGACTTGGATGTTGATCATGTCATCATGTTTGATTTCCCTAAGAATTCTGTAAGCACCACTGCCGGCTTTGCAAAACACGACATCGTCTTGCCAATACAAGCTAACACCAGTTCATTTTATGTATAAATCCTTATCCTTTTCCTTTGACTATTTTAGATTGACTATCTCCATCGCACGGGAAGGACTGCTCGTATGGGTGCCAAAGGTAAAACTTAATGCTTTTGATGATGTTGCTTTGCTTGCTTGGTTTCTGAAAGATGCATGTGCTTCTTACTTCATTTATGCAAGTATGAAATTCTCATTATTAATTTGAGCTTTTTGTTTCGGTTGACACTCTCTCAAGCCTGCTAAGCTCAGATACCTTTTTTTTGTGCATGTGGTAGGGAAAGTAACAAGTTTAATTGCCAAAAAGGACTTGCTTTTGGCCAATTGCATTGAGGAAGCCATAAAGAAGAATGAGAGCTTGGAGTCTCTCTCAGTAGACGGTATCAAAAGAGACAATGCCAGGTCTCGCATAACTGAACAGAAGGACAAGCGTGAAAAGTCGGTGAAAGTTTCAAATTCAAGAGGCAAGGCCACAGCTTCCACAGGCAAATCCTCGAGTGTTACAAGGAAGACTATCGATTCAAAAAGGTCTCCAAAGACTACCGATTCAAAAAGATCTCCAAAGACTACCGATTCAAAAAGATCCCCAGGAACCAAGTTTGGTAAAGTACCAGCTAAGTCAAAACCAAAGATAGCTATGAAGGTGTCCAAAAAGACCAGCAGTTCAACAGGAAAGAGACGAGTAGATAGCCGAAGCTCCAGTGTCTCCACAAAGAAACTAAATGTTGTTGGATTCAGGGGTAGGAGTTCATCATCGAGTAATAATACAAGGGTTAAGTCTGCTTAAAATGGCTAGAGCTCAATCATGTATACGGAACTTTGTTTTCTTTTCTCTCTCTTGTAAAATTTACAATCGATGATTTTTGTGTTTTGGTCATCAAATTGTGCAATGCAAAGAGCCATTTTGTCAGGTCACTGCTGTTCCCTTTCTGTCACTATGTTGCAACATCTTATCATTTAGTGACTCTATGTTTGTCATCATAGATGTGAATCTCTTCTTGAATATGAAATTTTTCGACCAACTACACCCCAAACCTAAAAAACCCAGTTGGACAGGGAAAAAGGTCTCTGCAGCAAGTCACTTTATGAGACTCTGACTTGGTTTCAGATGTACAGTCTCGACGCGGTGGAGATATCTGACCTCTGTAGAAGCTCCTTTGCTGCCAACAGATGACTACTTGGGGATAATGAAATTTGTATGTCAGATTGCTGCATCCACAGTAAGTATCTACCTTGTAAAGGCTGTACATTCTTCTACCTTTTTATTTCTATACAATAACAATTACATAATTTTAGTTATTTGAAAGACAAGGACACCAATTGGTAGCCTTAAGAAACTAATTGCTTGTGTTTATTTGGAGAAGTGCTTTTTGTTAGAAGTGTACTTTAAGAAATTACTTCTGCAGAGTAGCAGTTTGTGTTTAGCTAATCAATTTCGAAGTCCCAAAAGTACTTTCAGGGAAAAACTACTTTATAGCTTCCGAAGAAACAACTTCCGCTACTAGTCAAGAACATTATTTTGTTCCTAAAAGCTCTACCTTAGGAAATAAAGATGTTTGTGAAACTGTACAAGAATCCCTACAATAACCTATGCAAGAAAACTAGCTTTTCTTCTCTTTTCATACAATGACTATCCTTTCTTCTAAAGTAAAAGAGAAAGAAAATCTGAGCAAAAAATGAATCAACTTTGAGTTGACTGATTGATTAAAGGCTGAGAAATTTTTCCAAATTCTTCAGTTGGGTTCTTCACTTCCATTAGAAGTGTCACTACTTCCTTCATAGTTGGCCTTTCAGTGGGTGATGAATTCACACAGAACATAGCTATTCCAAGTGTTTGTAGCATTTCTTGCACCATTTGATCTGGTAAACTCTGTAGTTTAGAATCAAGAATTGTAACAGCTGGTTCAAAGCTTCCCATCTTCTTCTTCACCCACTCGACAATGTGTTGTCCATCACCAATCTGAGGCTCAATTGCACTACGTCCACTCAATATTTCCAGAAGTACCACTCCATAACTGTAGACATCGCTCTTTTCTGTTATATTCACTGTGTATCCATATTCTGCAACCATAGTGGCAAAAAATTGTGTCAACATCTATGAAGCATAACTTGTTTAGTTTATCCGTTCGAATTTGACTATAGATCATAACATTGTGACTCTCGTTTTGACCTATATCTGGGAACTGTTGACGTTATAATTTTGTGAATAAATGTGTACCATCTCGAATAACTTAAACTAAATGAGATGGTCACACATTTCAACATGGTATCGTAGGTTGAAGTCTAAGCGTCACCCATTTTCCACGTGCTTGGTAAGAATATCAGAGCAGCATGTGTTGAAGATATGATTACTAGAGAAAACTGTATCCTTTCTAATAACTTAAGCTTTTAGAGATGCGATGATCACACGATACAACACAAGGATTAAAAGCATCATATAGCTGCACAACATTTAGGTTAAGATGAGAAATAAAAGTTGAAAGATACTTGCCTGGAGCTATATAGCCATAAGAGCCTGCTACTCTGGACATAGCTTGATGATAATTTGGAGAGTTCATCAGCTTTGCAAGTCCAAAATCTGCTAAATAAGCCTCGAATTTAGAGTCGAGGAGTATGTTGTTGCACTTGACATCTCTATGAAGAATTGCTGGCACACAGTCATGGTGAAGATAAGCAAGGCCTTGAGCTGATCCAACCGCAATCTTGTACCTGATTTCCCAATCCAAGTTCCTGTTACTTTGCAAGAGCTGTTGAAGATTACCATTTGAAATATAGTTGTAGAGAAGGAGCTTAACACTCTTGTTTGAACAATATCCGAGGAGCTTCACTATGTTTCGATGCCTAATGTGACCAAGAATCTGAATTTCAGCAGCGAAAGAATCTACTGGTTCCTCATCTTTCTTTGTTTTCCAGAGCTTCTTCACTGCAATCAACTCGCCATTTGGCATTTCTGCTCTATAAACAACTCCAGAACAGCCTTTCCCAATGATGTTTTCGTCTTTCAAGCAAGCCAAGATGTTGTCAACGGTGCAATTGAGCTTCTGGAAAGGGATGAAAGTCCACGGATAGGTAAAATCTTCTGTCCCTATTGCAGAGACCGACATGCCAGGTGATTTCTCAGATTCATATCTATGCTTCCTTGTCACAAGATACCACGTTGCCACGACTGTTATGGCTACAGACGTCAAAATCACTGCAACCAAAGCTATGGATTTTGAAGACTTCAAGCGGTTCCTTCTTGTTATATGTGCAGAACAAGTGAAGCCATCAATTGATTCACAAAGGAGTGAATTCTCCAGAAAGGAATTTGATGTTAGAGTTCTAAAGGAGGGTGTTACAGGAATAGGCCCCGAAAAGTTATTATACGATATATTTAGAGTAGCGAGACTGGTCAGGAGGCTTAGAGTTGTGATTCTTCCGCTCAACTTATTATGAGAAATATCAAGAGATTGCAACAGTGTCAATCCCGATAACGTCTCAGGGAGTTCACCTGTGAAACGGTTTGAGCTCAAATCTAAACTGATTGTTAAGCTTGTCATGTAACCAATCTCAGGTGAAATTGCACCAGATAAACTGTTGGAGCTCAAATCAAGTAGAGTTAACTTCTGCAAGTTGCTAAATGACTTTGGAATTGGACCGGTAAGCAGATTATCACTAAGAATAAGTTTGTTCAAGTAACTGAGATTACCAAAACTCCAGGGAATCTCACCAGTGAAGCTGTTCTTGCTGAGATCAAGCTGCTCTAAATTCACGAGCTCTCCCAGCGATGATGGTATTTCCCCAGTTAGGTAATTGTTATGCACATCCAACAGCTCAAGAACCGTAATGTTGGCAATTTCAGAAGGCAATTCACCAGAGAAATGGTTCATGTATAAATCAAGAAACACAAGATTCTGCAGCTGTCCTATCTCCTCAGGTATTGGTCCAGAAAACTGGTTTTCGCCAAGCCTCAACCTGACCAGAGACTGGCATTTTGCCACACTCGGAGACAATCTTCCCGTTAACGAATTCCCAAGTAGCAACAACCTACTCAGCTTCTTCAAACTGAATATCTCTTCAGGTATTGAACCAGTGAGATTGTTTCTTGAGAGGTCAAGTGAGTACAGTTCAGTACAGTTTCCGAAAGCAGCAGGGATAGTTCCTGAAACTGAATTCTCCCACAACAAGAAAATCTGCAAGTGCCTCAACTCACCAACTTGCTCAGGAATCGTGCCAGATAATAGGTTCTTATCCAATTGAAGAGCTGTTAAGCTGCTACAATTACTCAACTGCATTGGAATAGCCCCACTAAGTGCATTATCAGATAAGTGAAGCTGTTCAAGAACTTCAAGCTTCCCTAAATCACCCGGTATTTCGCCAGACAAGTCATTTGCAGAGACATCAAGAACCACAAGGGATGAACAGTTCGATAGCTCAGCTGGGACAGGGCCGGTAAGCAAATTTCCCCATAAAAGCAAGCTAGTAATCTTTTGTAACTTACCCAACTGACGAGGGATTGGACCGGTAAGCTTATTCATGTGCAAATACAAGTTCCTGAGCTCTGAACACATCCCAAGTTCAGGAGGTATTGAACCAAACACTTCAGTATCATACACTGCCAGAGTTTGTAGACTGATCAAATTACCAAATGTATGTGGAATAACCCCAGAAAGTCCAGTAGCCGCGACACCAAACGTCGTAAGATTGGTAAGCATTCCTAGCTCTGCAGGTATTTCACCACTCAACTCTGGATTCCCTCCAATCCTTAACTGTTGGAGTGACACCAATGAGCCTAAATCTTTCGGAATCGAACCGTTAAGGAGATTATCTTGAAGACAGAGGATTTCTAGTGAAGAAAGATTAGCAAGTTGATATGGGATTCTACCACTCAATCTGTTTGAATTCAAGAAAAGGAACTGAAGTGAGGTAAGTCCACCAAGCTCTGAAGGAACAGGTCCTGAAAGTGAGTTAGAAGAAAGATCAAGAAGCCTAAGATGTGTAAACAAACCAAAAGATGAAGGTATTGAGCCAGAGATATTTGTAGAAGAAAGATTAAGAAGCTGAAGAGATGAAAGTGAAAAAAGTTCAAAAGGAAAAGAAGATAGATTGAGGAATGTATTTGGAATAGAAACAGAAATAACTCTTTGTTGAGGAGAACAAGAAATGCCTTGCCAAGAACATGGAGTTGAAGTTGAAGCATTCCAAGAAGGAAGTACAAAAGATGATGATTTAGCATAAGGATCATAAGTTGCTTTGAGAAGAGAGAGCAAAGCTTTTCCATCAGAAGACAAAGAGTTCACTCTTCTTGGACTCAAACTACTCAACAAGAAGAAGAATATAATGAAAAAATATGACAAAGTTGTCATCTTATCTCAATTTTTTTGAGCCTTTGAAGTGGACTGACAGTGAAAATCAAGAAATGGGAGTTTTGGAGAAGTAGTGGCACACACAAAGATGTTAATTAAAATTTTGGAAGATATAGTTAAAAGTCTACTAATAGGAGACAACATGCATGTGATAGAGGGCTAGTTTAGTGATGGGAGTGCTTAAAATTCACACAATCTCTAGTTTGAAAACAATATACTTCCTCCTCCGTTTCAATTTGTTTTTCTGGTTTAATGATCTGACACGGAGTTTAAAAAAGTACATAAGACTTTTGAATTTTATGGAAATAAATTATTTATACTGACATAAATTATATGACCTATTCACTTTTGGAAATTTGTGCTTATCGACTTATAATCTTATAAATAAGATAAGTTATATGATATATAACTGGTTTATATATGTATTATTTTCACATAATGAATTCTAAATTTGATATTTATTTTGAAGAAATAGAATCCATTGGGAAGGGGAGAAAGAGTGGAGTGATACAGCAGTGAGCCAGCTTAGGAGATTGTGAAAGACAAAAAGAAAGGGGATTGGATTAAGCATCCAATTATATTATTTCGTAGAATCTCTTTATAACAATATCGTTTCTTCATATTATTTTATAATATCATTTCTTCATATTATTTTATAATATCATTTCTTCATATTTATTTATTTGTTGTAAATTGTAATAATATAATAAAAAAATGGTTGTGATAGTAAATTGTTACTAAAAAAATGATTATTATAGAAATGTCACTATCTCTATTTTCCCTCTCAGAGGATGTGGATGAAACATATTTACTTTTTTCATATTTGGTTAGTCACAAATCACAATGCTTTCGAAAATATATTTTTTTAGATATGAAGTTTCTCTAAAATAAATAAAATGACTTTCATAAATGATATTTCAAGTTCATTAATATCTCCTCCCTATTCACCGAATGCCCCAAACCCCCATGCACCCTTTGACCATCCCATGCACCCGGGGGCGGACCTAGAGTGCGCGCGAATCCCTTTGGTAAAAAATTACGTTGTTTATTTAAGTTACTTTTAAGAATTTAATTTTTATGTATATATATTGATTTTGAACCTTCTGAATATAAGATTAGATATTGACTTATGGTTTAGGGGTTCAAACCACTATTATTTTTTTTAGCCCCTTTAATGAAAATTCTGAATCTGCCACTGCATACACCCCGAAACCCCTGAACCCCAACAACACTCTCCACCACATTTCACTCTCGTACTATTTTGCTAATTACATATTAATGCTCATGAGATAATATTAATTATTATTTTACGTATCAAACTAAAAATAAGTATAAGAAATCTAAGAAACCTACTTATTTTTGCAATGAAATAATTTCACAAAAAAAGTCTCATTCAAATTTCAAATATATCATTATGTTTTACATTTGAAGTATGTTTCAAGAAAGAGCGTGATTATAGAGGAAACCTAAATTAAAGTAGGTATTTTTTTTTTTTTTGAATATCTTTATTTTTACTTCTAGCCTTGGTAAAGTTAAAATAAATAAATGATGGTAACTATTCTTTTGTTTTTACTGGCTATGCTATTAGTCACTTAGATGAGGTGAATTATAAGTTAAGTGAGTGTAATTAATTTGGTTATCGAGGAAGAAGTAGTGGAATTATTTTGGGAGAAGGGCTAAAGAAAAATGTTGTCACATGAAATAAAGAGAGTTAAGTAATTTCTTTGAATAAATTAGGGCACAAGTAACGATTAGGGTTTATCTCTACAATGTTTCACTAACTTTTTTGAGCATGGAACATTAATAATTTTGAACACAATCATAAAATCTTAATGTCTATGGAACGATGCGGAATAGTTTGATATTGTCTTTTAGGGGAATATTTAGACTGTTTTTCTTATTATATATTTCATCCGTCCCTGTTTATTTGTCAACTGACTTTTTATTTGTTATAAACACTACTAGTACTTCATTGAAACCTATGAATAAAAGGTGGTTTTTGCATATTAGTCTCCCTAGTACATATTTTGCTCTCTAGCTCATTACTCTTAGTTCAATTAAAAAGGAATAAAACAAAAACTACTATGTATTAATATAAATTATATAATTCCCTTTTTACAACGAATATAGATTATTCTCGAAAAAAGAAATAATATACACAAAATAGTGTACCTTTTTCTAATGACTTTAGGTCACACTTTAATTGTAGTTTGTCTCTTATTTAATTTAATTCTTGTTTAGATTTGCATGGAGCCCCAAAACCTAATTAGAGTTCTATTTTGATCCAAAACATTGCACTTGGATTATTCTATTAGATTCAAATTTAACTCTACTTTCTTGTACACAAAAAATAATGCATAGTAGAACTGCTTCACCCTTAATTAAAAGTCTCAGGTTCAAGTTTCCTGAACATGAAGAAAATTCTATTGAGAGCGTCATCCACGAAAGTACGCTACGATGACTGATTCAAATTTAATTAAAGCTCTATTATTTAATGCTGAGTCCCATAAAAAATTTTTACACAAATACGAATACAGAAGAGGATAAAAATAAATATAGTCACAATAATATTTTCTGATAATAATAAAAATAATTTTTTTTAAAAAACTTTTTGTGTTGGGGCATTTCAGTAATTCAATAACCATGGATTATATTATTTTATTATAATTTTATTTTTAATATCTTTAATTTCTTCATTATTAACAATTAATAAATAAAATGGAGGAGGTATCTTTTCCTGAAAATGTGCATTGAGCCAAGAAAAAATGTTGAACTATTTGTTGTCATGTTGATACACATGGAGTGTAACCTAAGTGATGCAATCCGTTTGGTTTGATAGGATAAGAGATAATAAATAAGAAATAATAATTTTATTGTACGTTTAGTTATATATATTAATTAAAGTCCGTTTGAATTAGTCGATTATAAATAGTTTATACATGTAAAAGTGTTGAAAATAGTTTTATAAACGAATAACTAAGTGTTTAAATCAGAAGTATTGAAATCGTTGATTAACACAACAAAGTATTGAATAAGATGTTCTTTTATTCAAATTATTAAAACAACCTTATTTTTTTCGAAATTACATTTAATGAAACGAATACAAAGAGGGGGGCTTGACCTTACCTTCGAATACATCACAAAGGATAAATACTTATCCAATTACATTTTTTTTTCTATATAAACTACTAACTAATAATACATATATGGTGATGTTCTCTCTTTCTACACCATATATACATTTTTTTTTTATTGTCATAAATTTATTGAAATTTACTCACCAAACTTTCAATGGATAATTATGTATACAATCATTCCAAGGATTATCATAATCTTGATTTGAATCTTGAATCCATTTCCACACCAAACTTCCAACTTTAAAACCTGTCCCAAATGCAATCATCCACATTTTGTCCCCTTTTTTCACTTTACCTTTTTGTGCTTCAAAATAAGCTAACTCATAAAATACTAAGCTACTTGATGTGTTACCAAATCTATTTAAAGTCATTTTTGCTGCCTCTGTTACTTCATCACTCAATTTTAGAACTCTACTAACTTGCTCTATTACTGCCTTCCCACCTACAAGCATCGAACGATAAAATTAGCTCATGAAAATAATATGTTTCACATATTAAATCTATCTATTTTCAAGAGATGGTTTTTGATTTTTGATCCCACTTGAACTTTTGTTTATCTATAGGAAAAACATATGTCAGAAGTTCAAAATCATTATTTTTTTAAATCATTAGTATTTAGTTCATCTATAGCTTGCACTGATATATTTAGTGATCAATTAGAAATCTTATCAAATATTTCATAAAAATTTTTAAAAAATATATATTATGTTTTTTGTATTTCAAAAAAATGATATAGTTAATGTCTTTATTCTCGTAATCTTAAACATGTCACGAGAAAAACTGAAACTACATTATTTCCAACAGAATATTTTTTTTAAAAACATATTAAAAATAAAGATAGAACATTATTATTTAAAAGAGGTGTGTAATCATAATAAATAGAGTTGAAGGTTATATAGTTATTACTAAATAAATTATATAGAAAAAAAATTAAAACTTAACAAAAATCAAGCAAAGTTGAATTATCATTTATTTGTCAACTCATTTTTGTATAACTAACTTCAATGCAAATAACTTTTATATAATTAAAGAAAAAATACTTAAGTATCTCCCTAGATATTATAATCGAAATCTCATAGACAATCTTAACTAAATTAAGGTCTTATTATCTTCTGATTTTTCTTTTTTTTTGTAATTTTGTGCATATTTTAGCTTACGTCACATCCAAATATCTCCCATATTGTGCCTCAATTTTGTGGAGTCGTGGAGCGCACCACATAAGATAAAAAGTGTATAAAATTACAAAAAGATTAAGTTCAAGAGGTAATAAAACTTAAGTATAATTAAGATATGTCTCTAAAATTTCGATTAAAATTTAGAAAGATACTTACATATTTTCTCATAATTAAATAAATTTAAATTTAACTCAACTCGTTCATTTGACATCTAAACTACCTGTGTGTATGCACAGGTGTTGGAAAGCTGTTGTAAAATCAGGAACCACTGGCTTGAATTTTGATTGAGGTAATATTGTAGACATTATGGTTGAGTAAATATAATTTGTGATTTGTGTTAATGGAAGGACACGTGGAGCCAAGATTTTAATGTGTTGATGTAGGTTAACCCCTGCCACTCTTACCAAATCTTTGGTAAGTGAAATTCCAGTAATACCTGTCATCGAAATACAGTACGGAGTTTAAAAAAGAAAAAAAAATTTTAAATTATATTTATATATTCATAAATCATAGATAAATATAATATGTTGATATATTAGGTTCTTCTGAATCCAATTTTTTTGTGTGAAAATTCATTGTAGTTACAATAAATAGTGTATATCAACCTATAATTTTCAATAATACTCATGTTTAATATTAAAATTTTTTAAGATAGAACTCATATGAAACTTAAATTATGAATTCGTTTCTGTCTTAAGAACTTTTCAAAAAAGTAAAATAGAGAAATTTTAAAATTAAAATATAATGTCAAATAAATTAAAATGAAGAAAAATTATAAGGTCGATTCTAGAATATTATATGGATAATAATTAAGTATATTTTTATCAAGTTATAATTATAAATTACTAGCTATTTTACAACATATCATTACATAACATAGATCTTAAAACTCTTAATTAAATGAAGCTATATCCAACTATGCATGTTCCTAGAAAGACATAATATTCGTCGTACGTAGAATTGATATTTCATGTTATTGTTATTATTATATGCTTTTTACAATAGTTAAACGATATCAGAACAAACGAGAATGTTATAAAGACGTTTGACTGTATTTAAATATATACGTACCTTTTTCGTCTTCCTCTTGAATTGCAGCTCTATAAGAACTATCATCGGCACCATGATGAGTTCTAAGAGAATGAATAAGTTCCATTTTTGCCCTTTTGAAAAGTTTAGGATTATTACTTATTATAGCAGCAGCACATCCAACACGAAAAATACAATTTGTAACAAGCATTGAACGATTTTCACCATGGTACCAATTTAAAGTTATGCTCTCCGTAATAACGACAAGGGCATTTTGGACTTTTCGACTCCCACGTAAAACCCTAGCTGCAAAATCAATCGAAAGTACACCGGAGCTACACCCCATTCCACTTAAATTATACGTCTTCACGTCTGATCTAAGGTTATAACGGTTCACAACGAGGGAAGAGAGTGAAGGAGAAGGCGAAAACCCTCCACATGTAACGATGACAACGTCTATCGATCGAGGATCGATTAGGGTTTTACCTAAAAGTTCATCGATAGACGAAAATACCCCTTCTCCAGCTTCTTGATTTGCACTTTTTAGTGTAGGTACATTGTTCGTATTATTATTATTATTATCATCATCGTCTTCAAATATAAATGGTGGTCCATAAGTTTCATCGCCTAAACCGGATTTAAGATAAATGTTACGCATGAAATCGATAGATTTTTCGACTAAATGTACATTCCTTAGAACGTATGATTCAGCAATTTTATAAGAACATTTCCTATGTAGTGGTGGTTTGTAACATGTATAGTTTAATAAAAAACCCTATGTGGACGTGTATGATAATAATAGTAAATTGAAATAAGTGTACATAGAGAAAATAATAGAAAAAAATGAAGATGTGTAGTAAGGAGAAAATAAAGTAATTTTGTTAAAGGGGTGTAAGATATTGTAGTATGAAGAATAAATGTGAAGAATAAAAGTGATAAAAATGATATTTGTAAGGTATGTATAATTGGGAGTACCATTTTCTTGTCTTTTTGTTTCTTTTGAATTTTAATTTCATACTTACAAATTAAGTCCTTATATAAGGTATAGTTTTATTTTTATTTTTTTTGTATGTGTACGTATTAGGGCAGTGGGTAGTAGGGGGTTAAAGGGAGTTGGCATTAATTGAATGACTTACGTTGGCATTTGACATATTGCAAGACTCAACGTGCTCTCATGAAAAATATTGTGGGCGGAAAAAGCTCGAAGAGTTTTTCTTCATTCATTCGTTATTAAGTTTCAAGTCAATATACGTTTTCTTCTACGAATCCTACAATATATTTTCGATATACAACATGTTATATATGTTATATTACATAACTTATTATGTCTTATGACTAGCAAAATACTATTGAACGAAAACATCAATGTTATTTCGATATCTAAATTATATTTGATTATTTATTTGTTACTTAAAATATTGAAGGAAAAAATTAAAAATCACATACTTAAAAGGATAAAAATTAAAAACCGTATTAAAATATGGATATTATATTTGTGTGAATAACATTTATCTAACCAACTAGTCATTCGATCAGTAGCTTATAATACATTTTATTATAAAGTCAAAATAAAGCATTGATGACATGTATGGGTGTGCATCGGTCGGTTTGGTTCGATTTTACATATAATCGGTTCGGTTTATTGGCTTTCGATTTTAAAATATGCTAACCCAATAACAAACCAATAAGAAATTTTTTATCGATTTATCGGTTTTTGATGTTATCGGTTCGGTTTCGGTTAACCCAATAAGAAAATGTCGATCAAATAATATATAATAGTACACATGTTATAATTACATGTTACCAACTTACCGCCAAAACATAATAGAAAACTTTGAATGTTGATCAAATTACTAACATTCACAAACTTGGAAAAGCTATCGCCTACAATTACGAACTAGAATTAAAACTAAAATAAAATATTTCAATGAGACAATCTTGAACAGTTGCTTGATCCACCAGATAATCAACAAAGTTCTCACCAATTTCCTAACCAAAAAATCACATAGCCTGAAAAGCTAATATTGAATCTATTTATGTATTAAATTATGTATATTTAATATTGAGGAAGGGTAAAGTAGTAAATAACTATCGTCTTATTGGGTTATCGGTTTACCCAATAACCCGATAGGAAAAACCGAAACCGATCCAATAACCCAATAATTATTTTTTCTAAATCCATTAAAAACCCAATAAACCAATAACCCAATAACAATAACCTAATAATATTTTATCGATTCGGTTTATTGGTCGGTTCGGTTTTTGCAATTATTGACATGTTTGATTGAGTGAAATAAGGAGATTGAATTAAATTCAGCAGATAATGTGCATTTTACTTAAAAGTCATAAAATATGTTAGTAAGATATATATGTACTACTTAGTTGAAGCAAGAAATTTAAGGAGGTGGTTAGGAGTCTACTGGCCAGCAACAAATAAAACAACTACAAACAAAATGCTTTTATCTTTTAGGATGGATATATATGTGCATTATACTATATGTTAGATTGATATGATATGAGGAGCCTAAGTCAACTTTTCTTTAAATATATATATAATATATAGAGTATATATCCACACCATTTGTATTTATATAATAATAAGTAAATAAGAGAGAAGTATTGAAACTATCATTAAATTTGATGCGGAGTATTAGTTTCATTTTTAGAATTGTTGATAGTCTTAAAAGTAAGTTTAACATGACTAACTGAATTTAAATACATTTTCGATCTTGCAAACTGAGTGAAATACATCATTAAATTCTCGCTAATTTTAAGGGTGTTTACAATATTTCTCTAGACTCTTTTTATTAAGAATCACATGCTCTCACAAGGGTTTGAGACAACTTGGTCTGTCATGTGGTAAATCGAAGGTGTATCTAAGTTTAGTTAATCAAGTATGATGAGTGTTTTTAAGACGGTTAACAGTTCAAAACGAAATAATAATTTACTCCAAATTCAATGATGCTTTTAATATTTCATTTCATTTGTCACTAATCCGTCGGAAAGTAGAATTCTGATGGATTCTTCCGTTACAAGTCTTGTAAAAATCTCTTGTACTAATAAACATTATAAAAAACAAGTATTCCTACACTATGATCAAAATTATAAAACTTTAATTTAGATAAAACGTGTCTCTAAAATTAATTCAATCATAGTCTAAGAGATCGATACTTGTATCTTATCCCTAAATTTTAATTATTCATATAGAGTATCATTTACATAATTACATTGAAGATGTGGTCACCGAAATGTGCATATTTCTTTTTAGACATTTATAGAGTGAGATTTTTCTCAATATTTACTTCCATTGCTTTTAGGTATTGATACAATTGCTTTTCTTATCGTGTTTTTCCTATTTTATCCTTTGTAAACTATTTTTTTAATTTTTTTGTAAACTATTGAAAAAGTTAGTTTTATGAATTTATTATGAATTAAGGAGATTATGGTGAAAAATATTTTAAAAAATAAATATGAAGTGTAAATTACAAAAGTGTGTGACATACGTTATGGTGTAAATTGAAAATTACTTTGAATAGATATCTAGTCCTCATCTACCATTGATACAATATTTGTATATAAACAGACATATTTCTAGTTTTTAAGTTACCAAATAGAGTTAAGGTTGTTAATAAAAAATGAGGAGATTGAATAATTTGACAACTTATTATGGAATTTTTTGGTAAAAATAAACTGAAAATATGTAAAATGTTGTAACAATGTAAATAGGTTAAACTATATTTATTGACTTCACTCTTTAGAATGCCCCTAACCTATTATTGATATTTTTCCTTAAAACTTTAAATCATATACGACTTGTGCAAGAGAATTTTAAGCTTTTAAATCACCAACAAGATATCTACATATAGTATCTTATCATAAAAAGTTAGACGCGTTATTTTAAAAAATAAAACAAATTCATCTATTATAACGCATAAAAATAATTCTATTATCTCCGTATCAGATGTAAATAAATTAATCGGATCAAAAATCGCATCCTAAAATGACTTATTTGCTCATGTGAGAAACTTATTTGCCTAATTCTCTCCACCCTCTATCCTCATAGCTACCACTATTTTTCTAGTGTTTCCCTAAATTGTATAAATAAAATTGCATTTTCTCATTTGAAAATCAAGAGGTCTATATATATCGCACCAATCTATATAAGTTAGACCTCTTGACTTTCAATATCAAGAGGTCTATATATATTGCACCAATCTATATAAGTTAGACCTCTTGATTTTCAATATCAAGAGGTCTATATATATTGCACCAATCTATATAAGTTAGACCTCTTGATTTTCAATATCAAGAGGTCTATATATATTGCACCAATCTATATAAGTTAGACCTCTTGATTTTCAAATGAGAAAATGTAAATTTTTTTATACAATTTAGACAAACACTAGAAAAATAGTGGAAGCTATGAGGATAGAGGGTGGAGAGAATTAGGCAAATAAGTTTCTCACATGAGCTTTGTTGTTTTTCTTTTCCACTTATAAGTAGAGCCTCTAAATCTCTTTTGTATATGCAAAAGACATAACTTGAGAAAATGGCCACCTCTTCTCTACAATCCCCAATAGTTAAAAGGTTATTTTCCTTCTTTAATTTATTTTATTTACTTTAATTTATGCTTCGAAAATGATGATAATAATAATGATAACAATAATAATATTTTTATAGGCTTGAAGGTAAGATTGCAATTATAACTGGTGGTGCTAGTGGAATAGGAGCAGCCACAACTAGACTTTTAATTCAACATGGTGCAAAAGTTACAATTGCAGATATTCAAGACGATCTAGGAAATTTGTTAGTACATGAAATTGGCACAGAACACACAATGTTTGTACATTGTAATGTCACGATTGAATCTGACATTCAAAACGTGGTTGATGCAACAATTGCTAAATTTGGTAAGCTTGACATAATGTTCAGTAACGCTGGTATAACAGGTAAGCCAATTTCAAGCATCCTTGATGTAAATTACGATTTAATTAAGAACGTGTTTGATGTAAACGTTGTTGGTGCATTCTTCTGCGCGAAACACGCTGCTAGAGTGATGATATCGACCAAAACAAAAGGTTCCATTATATTCACAGCAAGTATGGTGACAACGACATATGGTAATTTTCCACACACTTATGTGGCCTCAAAAAATGCAGTTTTAGGGCTCTCAAAGAATGTTGGAGTCGAATTAGGAAAATATGGAATAAGAGTTAATTGTGTTTCTCCTTATGTAATTAGCACACAACTTGCGTTGAACGCGCTCGGAATAACTGAGAGAGAAATGGCAGAGAAATGGTTTGGTGAAGCAGGAAATTTAGAAGGAGTTTTATTGGAGGAACAAGATGTAGCAAATGGAGTGTTGTATTTGGCAAGTGATGATTCTAAATATGTGAGTGGTTTGAATTTAATTATTGATGGTGGTTATAGTACTACAAATGTTGCTTTGGGTGAGGCTTACAAGAGATTGTTCTTATCTACTGCTCAACTTGAGTCCAACAACAAATAGAAAGGCAAATTGAGATTTGTTTGTCCTCTTAAATAAGTGATGTTTCAATAGGGAGGAATTTCGAAAGTAATAATCAAGACTACATGTAATACATTAAATTATTGAAGAGTTGCTAGTGCTCTAAGTAAATAATAATCAAGGATGGAAAAGTATTACAATAATTGTATTTGTTTATTTCAAAATATAAAATGTTACAATCTTTATTATTTTTCGGATTCGTCTTTTCATATAGATTGTAGGGCTTTTGAGCTTGATATTTTTGAATTTGTCTTTGAACTTGATCTTGGATTCAAAGCTTTGGAGTTTGTTCTTAAACTTTTGATGAACTTGAACTTTATTGAATCTTTATGAAAAAAATTACAAATTTCTCAGAATGAAGTAGCTAGAAGTATGATCCTCATCTACCATTGCTAACGTATTTGTATGTAAATAGACACTTATCATAAAAAAGTAAGACATGAATATTTTAAAATAAAATAATTTAATAGTTATAACACATATTGTTAAAGAATGACAAAAGTTCCACATCGGTGGTTAATGAGATGAGTGGACTCCTTATAGGGCTTGGACAATCCTTCTCCCTTTGAGCTAACTTTTGGTGTGTGAGTTATGCCTAACACCTAATTTAACATGGTATCATCGATGGTTTAATGAGATGAGTGAACTCTTTATCAGGCTTGACAATCCTCTTCCCTTTGAGCTAACTTTGGGGCGTGAGTTAGGCCTAAGACTTAAATTGACACATAGAGATAATTTTATTATATATCTCAATTTGGAATGCCGGAACATCAATGGGAAAATAAAATTTTAATATGTGTACATAACCGAATCGAAAAAGGAATCAAACTGCAAATCGAGTCAAATTCGACTAGTGGTTTGGTTTGTGTTGGAAAAAAAACCCGACTATATTTGGGTTGGTTTGATTTTAACTAAAAAAACCAACTCGAGACCAAACCAACCCGACAATATATATATAATTTAAAATTTTATTTTATATGTAAAAATACTTACTTTGATATAATTTTAAATATCACTTATACTTTTTCATAATTTTTGTCTTTTAATATATTTATTTCATGTTTGAAAGTTAGAATTCTTAATGATCTAATAAAGATTATAGTCCATACATGTTGGTAATTGTAATAAAGTTTAAATAAAAATCAAATTAATACTAATGTAAAAAGAAAATCAATTCAACACTAAGAATGACAATAATATTGAATATTTGTTTTTTTAGTTTTACATAGATCTAGACAATTAAATACATGATCTAATTTTACTTTCTTTTAATATTTAGTCATGTAACTAATAGTTACTAAACTTATTTTAGCATGATTTAGTACTTTAAATAATCATCAATTTCATTATCACTTATTAATTTGCAATATCTGTTTTACGCGATTTTATTAGTATTTTTTGTTGGATATTTCAATGTCATTAATCATATTATATTTTTTGTTATTTTCTTGAGGAATTACTTAGATAGTTGCATTTTAGTCCTAAAGAAATATTTGAAGTACAAGTAAATTATATGTTTGTACGAATACTTTATCGAAAAAATCAAAAAATCCAAAAAAACCCGAAATTGAAAAACCCAAATTTTATTGGTTTGGCTTGGTTTATAAATTCAAAAACCCGAGACACATAGTTTGGTTTGATATTTGAAAAATCCGAACCAACCTAGTCATGTATACCCCTATATAAACGCAAAATAAAATATAAAATTTATTAAAAGTAAAAAATAAAATTATTGAATAGAATTTATAAGACAAACGTATGAGATATATTAATTAATTAACAAGAGATATATTGGTATATATATGAAGGAGACATTTTAGTCTTGATAAAAATAATTTTCCGCTTCTTTCCAATAGCAGAAAAACTACTTTTGCTTCCATTTAGAAGTAGTTTTACAAGTTTGTCGAACACCTAATTTTTCAAAAAGATAATATATATTTTCTTAAAATAAATGCTTCTAAGCTCCTAACAACAATGTTAAACAAGGTTCTTAATTTTTAACTTAGCCGAAAGAGTTAAGGTTGTTAGTCAAAAGTTAATAATTTGACAATTTTTTGTAAAAAATTCAATTGGATTGAAAATAAATCATATATGTATTATATTAGGTAAGATAAACTAAAATATGTAAAAATTTGCCTTAATTTAAAGTATACAAACGGAAAGTCTAAGAGTTCTATGTTATCAGATCACCAATAAGGTATCTACATATAGTATCTTATTATAAAAAGTTGGATGAGTAATTTTAAAAATAAAAAACACCTATTATAACATATAAAATAATTTTATTATCTCAGTATCATATATCAAAATATCAATTGGATGGAAAATTACATCCTAAAGTGATTTTGAAATAGATTTGAGAGATTCGATAAAAATAACTTTTTTTTGAACCAATCTATATAAGTTAGACTTGTGATTTTCACACAAAAAAATGCAACTTTATTTATATAATTTAGACAAATACCGTGAAAAGGGCGGAAGCTATGAGAAGAGAGGGTTGAGAGAATTAGGCATATATGTCCACCTCTTCTCTACGATCCCCAATAGCCAAAAAGTTATTTCCTTTCTTTATTTCATTTACTATTTACTTTAATTTATGCTTCAAAAATGATAGTAATAATAATAACAATGCTAATACTAATCTATATTTTAACTTATTTTTATAGGCTTGAAGGTAAGATGGTGGTGCTAGTGGAATTGGAGGAGCCACAACTAGACTTTTTGTTCAACATGGTGTAAAAGTTACAATTACAGATATTCAAGACGATCTAGGAAATTCATTAGTACATAAAATCGACACAGAACACATAATGTTTGTACATAGCAATGTTGTGATTGAATCTGACATTCAAAACGCGGTAGATGCAACAATTGCTAAATTAGGTTAGCTTGACATAATGTTTAGTAATGCTGGTATAGCAGGTAAGCCGATTTCAAGCATCCTAGATGTAGATTACGATGTAATTAAAAATGTGTTTAATGTAAACGTTGTTGACTCATTTTTATGCGCGAAACATGCTGCTAAAGTGATGATATATGTTGAATGCCTTGAATCGGACCCGTTACAATAGAAAGAACGGGGGTCTCGCTGTCCGGTCAGCGAGTCGGGGGGTCCAGGGGGGGCGATGCGCCCCCTGGCTTGGGGTCCGGGGGGGGGGGGGGCGGAGTCGCCCCCGGCCCGACGGTATACAATGTTGTTGTATTGGGCCCTTAATTATCTGTCAATTCTGTATTTTGGGCCCAAGCCTGTTAGATCGTAGCTTAGCACTATATATAGACGCTATAACAAACCCTATTCTGTATTATGTTCTTGCCTCTCCATAATAAAACTGCTCCCCCTCTTTCCGTGGACGTAGCCAATTTATTGGTGAACCACGTAAATCTGTTGTCTTGTTTTTCGCGTTTATATTTTCTCGTATTATCTCGAATTCCGCATAACAATATAGACCAAAACAAAAGGTTCCATTATATTCACAACAAGTATGGTGACAGAGTCTCATATTGATTCACCACATACCTATAAAACGTCAAAGAATGCACTACAAATGTAGCAAATGGAGTGTTGTATTTGGCAACTGATGATTCTAAATATGTGAGTGGTTTGAACCTAATTATTGATTACTGGTTATAGTACTACAAATATAGCTTTAACTGAGGCCTTCAACAGAGTGTTCCTATCTAGTGCTCAACTTGAATCCAACAACAAATAGAAAGACAAATTGAAATTTGTTTGTCCTCTTAAATAAGTGATGTTTCATTTGGGAGGAATTTTCAAAGTAAGAATCAAAACTTTTTAATGTCAACATAGAGGTTTTGCCTATATGTGTTGAAGAGTTGCTAATGTTATTTGTAGACGATAAAATTCGTGTTGAGAAAAAAATAATTAAGAGCTGAAAAGTAAAACAACAATCATTTTATTGATTTTAGAATATGAATGTTATAGTCTCTATGATTTCTCTGATTCATCTTTTCATATATAATTCAAGGGTTTTTGAGCTTGATATTCTTAAATTTGTCTTTGAACTTGATCTTGGGTTCAAAGGCTTTGCAGTTTGTTCTTGAATCTTTGATGAACTTAAACTTGAACTTTATTGAATCTTTGACGAACTTGAACTTGAACTTTATCTTGATCTTGAGTTTTAATTGAATTCAAGGCCTTCAAACTTGATCTTGAACCTTCAATGAATTTGAACTTGAGTTTATCTTGATATTGAATTTTACTTGAATTCAAGCTTTCAAGGGCTTCGAGTTTGTTTTTGAATGTGATGGTCGATCTTGATCGTTCTACTAGTAAACCAATTCTCTGACAGTTGTGGTGAAAGTCTGTTGATTGAAAACTCACCTCGAATAAAAGCTAATTTAATTGGATAGTGAAAAGACCATAATACGCTGCTAAAATTTGATTTTGACTTTACTTATCTAGACAATTCAACTTCGAATGGGCATATATTTCTCTCATACAGACTCGAAATCGCGCAAACTCGCCGACTTTGAAAAGAAATTGAATTCTTGAACTTGTATTCTATAGAGAAATCCGCGGATTTTGACCCGCCAGCTTCTGTAGTTTCTTGTTCAGAATTTCTAGTCCATTTTCTGAATTATAAAGACCACTATTTATAGTTTTAAAATAGAGTAGTTGTGATTGAAACCTGATTTCCTTCGACCAATCAAATTTACTTGACATGACATATGAGCTTTATAGAGCAGACATTTCATTTTGACACATGACATGATCTTATTGGCTTCTTCGTTTGACTTGACATGCCACATCATTTGTCACGTGGCACTAAAATAAGTCTCTACAATGAGATGACAATGGACTTAGCAAACTGGGCTCATCTATTGTAGCCCAAATCAATTAATTTGGAGTTTAATTAAAGGGCAACTTTCACATATAACAAACAAAAAATTCATATTTGTATAATATAGCAAACTTTGCATAATTACGCTCCATAGCAAACATAAAAACTGTATAATTCGCTATACATATACAAGTGTATAATTCGCTGGCCTAAATTGTATAATTCGTTGGCCTAAATTGTATAATTCGCTGGCCTATTTCGCTGCAATTGTATAATTTGCTTTGCATATAGTTGAATCGAATTAAAATGTATTTATATTGCATAATTATAAGTTTATAGCAAAAAGATATATGTCTTTCTCGCTTTATACAAAAATAGAAACACAATATATACACTTCTGTTGTATAAAGCTAGAGAAAATTGTATTTCACTGCAATTGTATAATTCGCAATTGTATAATTTGTTGGCCTTTTTCTCTGCAATTTTTGAAGTAAAATGTTTGTAAATTGTATAATTAAGTGTATAACACGAAGATATACATTTTTGCATGTGTACATACAATTTTCTCTCGCTTTATACAAAACAGAAACAGAATTATACACTTCTGCGTATAAAGCGAGAGAGGCGAGCGAGAATGGAGAGTGGCGAGCGAGATTCCTGGGAGAGAGACGCTGGCAAATTTTAGATAATGTTTGCTATGGAGCACAATTAAATCAAACCCTAGCTATTCTATTTAATTTAGGTTATTAGCTTGCTATTTTATACAATTTTCCCTTAATTAAATCTATATTTATTGGACTTAAATTATTAACTCAATTATATTATGAGCAAAGGATAATAATCACATATTTTAAGGTAAAATTATTATTTGTCCCTTATAAGTTTATGATTTCAAAAATCCCTCAAACTGATACAATAATATAAGCGTTGATACATTAATATGATGCGTGAAATAAATAAATCGTTAAGTAAGATACATTACATTTTATACATGACACACTAATCTGATGTACATTTTATACATGATATACTAATCTAATGCGCGAGATACATTAATCTGATGCGCGAGATACGTTAATCTGATGCACTGATACACTAATCTGATGCATGAAAAGGAGGAATTTTGGGAATTTATAAAACTAAGGGATAATAGTAATAAAAGAACTTAGTGAGATTTCTACCATTTATTCTATTATTAATCCATAATATTATTCCATCATAATTTTATTAAGACAAGCTAATACGTGATAACCGAGAATTGGTCACTAATCCGTCAAAAACTAGAAATTTTGGTAATATTGTGATGGATTCTTTCGTTACAAATCTTGTTTTTTTATTATAATGTAATCGATAATGATAGATAATATTGATTATTAAAAGTGGAGTAAAGACGAACTATATCATCTTTATAAGAATTTTTGGGTAGACATTTTAGTATTATTAAGACTTTATTTTAGTTATTCTTACAAAAGTATCATTTTCATCGAAATGTGCATACTTCTTTTTAGACATATTTAGAGTAAGATTGTATGAAGATTTACTTCCAATGAATAACGCCTAAAAGCGTAAAACACATTTTTTTGCGCTTTCTTATTTTATCCTTTGTAAATTATTGAAAGAGTTAGTTTTATAAATTTATAATGAATTAAGGAGATCATGGTGAAAGTTATTTTAAAAAACTAATATAAAGTGTAAATTATAAAAGAATGCGACGTATATAAGTTATTTTAAAAAAATAATATAAGATGTAAATTATAAAAGACGCATTTTCTGTAAAATGACGCTAAACCCTAATTATATCTTAACATTTTCCGTAAAATGACGCTAAATCCTATTATGACAATATTGGATCTAATGAAAACAAAAGTAAAGACTCTAATGCTCTTTATATAATATGCATATTCATTGCTATTAAATGTTGTTTTTATATAGTATTGCTCAAACACTACACCAATAAATAGAAAGGGAAATTAAGATCTATTTTTCTTCTTCAATAAGTAACATTTCAATTGGGATAATTTTTTAAAGTAATTTTCAAGACTTATTAATGTCAGCAACGAGATTTTTTATCTTGCATGAATCACATTAACTTAAATATAAATAAATTTTAAAATGAATAATAAAAATTATTGAACATTTCTCACGATAATTTTCATCACCATATAACTCAAATATTAATATTTTAAGGCCTGGCACAAAGACTTTAGTTGCTTGCGTAACCGGGTTGAGCTGTCCGGTCCAGTTTAATGTACTCGTTTAAGTAAAATACAGAAAAAGTATAGTTTATGAACAATTAGCGGGGATAGCTCAGTTGGGAGAGCGTCAGACTGAAGATCTGAAGGTCACGTGTTCGATCCACGTTCACCGCATACATTTTTTTGACACTTTAGGGGAAATATTAATATTAAATTCACCGCATACATTTTTTTTTTTTGGACACTTTAGGGGTACAACTTCTAGAGGGTATGAGAAAATATTAATATTAAATTTAAAATTTTAAGATTTTCATTAACTTGACGGGATGAGAAAATATTAATATTAAATTTAAAATTTTGAGCTTTTCATCAACTTGACGCCCTTTTAAAAATGGCTATAGATTGAGTTTAATTAGAGATCTATAGCTGTGAGATTTGGAAAAGAAAGGTCAAGAGATAAAATTAACGAATACATAGTGTATCAGATTATCATGAATACAATTGATTTGTATCAATGTATATAACTCAATTAAGCATATATGTTTTTTATGTACTCATTGTATTTAGTGTATCAATGAATATAATTGTATCACGATGTATTGATTCCTTTGTGTATTAACTTTCTATAAAATATTTCAACTATTACAATTGTACCAACTATGTATTTGCTCCTTGTATATTCACTTCCTATCAAAATATATCAAAAAATTATATCAAATGTATCAATGAATATAGTTATTTTATATATATATATATATATATATATATATATATATATATATATATATATATATATATATATATATATATATATATATTTGTATCATGTGTTAAATATAGTTAATACAATACTATATTTCTTCCTCAGTTAAGTTTTGAGGAAGCAACTTAACTTCATCTTATGAAAAAATATTTGGGCTAAATGGTAAAGACACATTTTGCATATTTAAATATTGGAAAAATAACATATTTTAATTATTTAGAATTTCGTCCAAAATATATTAGTCGTTAATAATTTGGATTTATAAAACATGCCCCAATCATTACAAAATTGGTCCAAATGTGTTCTAATTCACTAACATAGAAATCTTTCTAACACTTGATATTTTTTCTTTACAAGAGAGAAAGCTCAAATTTGACCCTAAACTTTGAATAAAGGGCGTATCATTCTTGCGATAACAATATCATCTTCTTTAAAATGCAATACCTATAATTATATTGTTTGTCTTTCAAACTCACCATGTTAAATTTTGCACCTTCGTTAGAACTTCAATTGATACAATATATATATATATATATATATATATATATTATATATATATATATATATATATATATATATATATATATATATATATATATATATATATATATATATATATATATATCACCAGTAACAAGTCAAGACGTATCAATGAGCTAGGGAGGATTGTATGGCCCCAACCTACAATTGCTAGGAATAGTTGCCAATATTCTTTTTAGTTTGTTTCAAAAGGAATGACTAATTTCCTTTTGGCAACGCTTTAACTTTAATTTTTCACGTGATATGTTTAAGACCATAAGATTAAATGGCATTTTCGTACAATTAACATAACTTTAATTTAAAATCACAAGATTAAAAAGTCTTCTTTCATTTCTTAAACTCCGTTCCAAGTCAAACTAGGTCATTCTTTTTGAAACGGAGGGAGTAGTAATTATTGTAATTGTTAGTGTTGACAATTAAATTATGTTAGTGAAATTATCAGCCTCAGTCAATTAAATTACAGTATAATCAGTCTAGTAAATATTAATTACATGATTAAATATTAACGAAAAAATAAATATCTAAACCAATGTAAAACTTAAGAATAAATATTCAATATAATTGTAATTGTTAGTGTTGATTTTTTTTTTTATTAAATTAGTATTGATTTGATTTTGATTTGAACTTTATTAGACTTATTACTTATATTTATGGACTATAACCTTTATTGAACCATTCAAAATTATAAATCTAAAAAAATTGAAATAATATGTTAAAAGATAAAAATTATGAAAAAATATGAGAAATACTTATAAATTACATCAAAGTAAATATTTTTATGTATAAAATGAATTTTAGAAATTAAATATATAATTTCAAATTGGTTTGATCTTGGATTGCCTTATTTTAGTTAAAATCAAACCAACTCAAGTATAATCTTTTTTTAGTATCAAACTAAGTTGAATCAAATCATTAATTACATTTCTTTTAATTTGACTCGATTTGTAATTTAGTCAATTTCGTGCGGTACTAATCAATGTGGTGGACCATAATGGTTGAGGATCATTGGTCTTTCTTATAATAAAGACAAAATGTGATGACATAAAAAAGAATATGCTAAAGACGAAGGTCTGATTGAAAAAAATATATACGTAATTTTACAAAATTTAGAAGCAAATATGGATCTATTACAAAGTTCGATAACAAATTTGAGTTTTCTTTAAAAATATCTCTGCTTCCCTATTTATGAATAAAGATATATGTGAATCAATTTTATAATGTAGAAACACAGTTTATCCCAACAATATATATTGACTAACAACATATTTGCATGAGTCATTTCATAAAATTTAGATGACATATTTATCTTTTCTCTCAAAAACACTGTAAAATAGTGGTGACAATTAGATAAGTCTGATCAAACATTTGAACATATTATAATGGGTAAAAATTCAATTCAATTGAAAATTTCTTGGGTCAGAATCAGTTAAATAACGAGTCATAAAACAAATCAAGACTCAGCCCAATACAACTTTTACCAAGTTTTTATTAGTAACTAATAAAATTATTTTATCTTATTTATTATAGCTACATATTACATATCAATTACTTTTTTAATTTTTTTTAAAAAATATATGATAAAATTTCTCAAGAATCAATTTGAATTACATATCAACCAACTATTAATACATTGATATTTTTTTCAAAAAATCTTAAATCATAATTACAAACTTTCTTGCCGTGAAATTTTTTGAACCATGCGTCTTTTGGTATAGGTCCCCTCTAAATTATCACTAATTAACCATATTCACGTGGCTTCTTTAATATCAAGAGTATGAGATTATGGCTAGTTTCTTCTTTACTATGGCTAATTTATTTTTAACGTTTTTCCAATCTATTATATTTAAAATTAAAGATCTCTTATTCTTATATATAAAAATGCCATAAGACCATTTAAGCTTTATGTACGTAAAAAAAAGTCTGAAATTCGATCAACTATATATCGTAACAATAATATCAAGATCAATAAGGCAATAAAAACATTACAATTAACAACACAATGTAAAATAAAGGTTTCAAATAAATTTGTTTGAAGTTGTTTTCAGAATGGATAAATTTGTAAAGAACAATAACTTGAGATAAATATAAATAACGATTTTAAAGCAGATATTTATTGACTCCGCCGATCAAATTACTCTTAGCCCAAATTCATTACAAGATCTAGTTGACCTAACCACTTGGCACTAGCTAGCTAGGTGTCCCCCCCCCCCCCCCCCAAAAAAAAAATTAATGGAGTAGGAGATGTTTAATTGTTCTAAATAAATTTCTAATCACATTATATTATAACTTAAATACTATACGTACTTTTCTGTCCACGAGAAATGCAATTAAGTTTCTTTAATTAAATCTTACTAATAATGAAATTATAAAATTGTTTTTTTTTTTTTTTTTTTTTGCGTTCATGATTGCTTACGGTTTTGGTTTTACAAGTTCAACTTTATATTACATAATAATAAAATAGAATTAACTATATCCAAATTAATTTAAGTTTAATATAAGGTTATTTATAGTGGGTAAGAAAATAACTCTATTTTTTTTAAACGTGCGTTACATTCTATTTGGTACAAAACATATTTTTTACTTGTGTGTTAGTTGGAAGGAAAAAAAAATCCATGGAAAATGTTTTCCTACAAAATAATTTTCGTAAAAATAAGACTTGGTTTTCTTACTTCTATTATGATATTTAGTAAGTGATTAAAATGAAGATATTATTCCGTTTCTTTTTAGAAAAATGAATATTATTCCGTTTCTTTTTAGAAAAATGAAGGCAAATATTATAACACGGAACTCAGACTCCCACTCTGTAACACAAACCCGAAATCCTATCACAGTGTCACACAATATCCAACCTAGTCTCAACTTCGAAATTAAGAAATGACCCTCACCCAAACTACGACTGGGATCAACCTTGACCCTGAGTTGGAGTTGGGGTGGGAATTGAATCTTGGGTTGAGGCCAAGATTGTCAAGGGTTCGAACCCCAGTCGGGATTTGAAAGTCAAGTCTCGAAATCGGGATCAAGAGTCAAGTCTCAGGTCATGTAGGGGTCGAGGTCCCGAGTCTAGATTGTATCAAAGTAGGTTCATGGTGAGGAGTCAAGTCTTGGGTCAGGCCGGAATAAGGAGTCTGGTATCAATCGGGGTTGTGGTTGAGGTTAAAATTGAGGTTTGAGGAGTCGGGATCGCATCCCGGAATGAGGTCGGAAGTTGGGTCCCCAAATTGGTGTTGGTGTCGGGGTCAAGAGTCGAGAGTTGGGTCCTGGGTTGAGGTTGGAGGTATATGGTCCTGATTTAGTATTAGGATCAAGGTTAGGAGTTGGGTCGTGGATCAGGTCCAAAGTCGAGGTCATATCCCAGGTTAAGTCTAGGAGTTGGATCTCGTAATGGGGTAAGGTGTCATTCCTTGGTCGAGTTGGATGGTGAGGTCGGAAGAGAGATTTCAAAAATTGTTTCCATATTTTTTTTATATAGAAAAAGTTTTTTTCTTATATTAGAGAAAAATAAATTTATTTGAAAAGTATTTCCTCTAAAATGTTTACGTATGATACACATCCTTTACTTTCGAAAATCGCATTTGATTCTCTCCGTATATTTTACAAGTCAAATTTACACTTAGGTATTCTATTATAAATAGATGCTCTAATAGTTAAACAACACAAATCTCTCTAGTTTGAAAAAATGGCCAAGTCTAAACCTTCATCCCCAATAGCCAAAACATTTTCCTCTTTTTTTCTTTCTTTATTTTTCTTATTCATAATCTTCTCCTCTTCCACTGCGATGATCCAAAATAATGATAGAAGGTATGTTAATTTTCATTCCTCTGTGATTTTTACTTCATTGTATAACAACTACTTCCACGTGGTCTGGGAGGTTGAAGTGTACGCAATACTTATATTTTTATTTTTTACCTTATTCATTTTTTATTTTATTTTACTTAAATACTAAATTTATTTTTGTAGGCTTGAAGGTAAGGTAGCAATAATAACAGGTGGAGCTAGTGGCATAGGAGCAGCCACAGCTAGACGTTTTGTTCAACAAGGTGCAAAAGTTGTAATTTGTGACATTCAAGACAATCTTGGAACTTCCGTAGCACAACAAATTGGCAATACGCAAACAATTATCTATGTCCATTGTGATGTCTCAATAGAATCGGACGTTCAAAATGTTGTTAATACAACAATTGCTAAATTTGGTAAGCTCGACATAATGTTTAGTAACGCTGGTGTAATGGGCAATCCATTTACCAGTATCCAAGACATTGATTACAACATGATCAAGAAGACATTCGATGTAAACGTTGTTGGAGGGTTCTTTTGCGCGAAACATGCTGCTAGAGTGATGATTCCGAAAAAGAAAGGTGTCATTATTTTCACTACAAGTATAGTATCGACGTTATATAGTGATTTGACTCACATCTATACCGCTTCAAAGAATGCACTTTTGGGACTTACTAAGAATGTTGGAGTCGAATTAGCGAAATACGGAATAAGAGTTAATAGTGTTTCTCCTTACGCAATTAGCACACCATTGATGTTAAATGCATTTAGAGTAAACAAAGAAATGGGTGATAAATGGTTTGCAGAAGGAGCAAATTTAAAAGGAGTTCTACTAAGTGTTGAAGATGTGGCAAATGGAGTGTTGTATTTGGCAAGTGATGAATCTAAATATGCAAGTGGACTTAATCTTATACTTGATGGTGGTTATACCACTACAAATATTGCTTTAGGAGAGGCCTACAAGAGATTGTTCATCAACAAAACAATGTAATATTATTATAAAAATAGGAATAAATAAAGATACACCAACTAATTATATATGGTGAAATTCAAATGGTCATTTAACTTTATGTATTGTTATCAATATAAACAATCAATAAAAATCTAGCCCTCTTTGAACAATTGATTCTCCTAAATAAAAGTATTTTGTGCACTATAATAAAAGAGATATTTAGTGACAGTTGATTTTATTTTTAAAGATAATATTTGATATATTTAGTAGTAATTGAATTAATGTGATGGGATTTGCAATGTTTAATTTATGTCCAAGACACCTTCAGACAAATGAAATTAATGAAGGATACAAAAAAAAGTCCTAGAGCTAATATACATGGGATTGGGCTTGAGAAATGAGTATTCTATAGAATTCATAATTATAATAATGAGGCAAATATCAACCAAAAATTCCAAGAATTGCTATCCATTATAAAAAAAATAAAAATGAAGTGATTCCTTCCTACGCATTTAGAGAAAGGGAAACTTACGTAAATTCTACTATTTAGAAGCTAATAACTTAGATACATTTTAGTTTGTATTATTACAAATTTTTATCGAATTTTGGTACATCCCTATATGTTAAAACATGTCCATATACATATATCTTTGGATAAATGAGTTAAACTTGCATGTAATCACTTTTCTCTTCCTAAATGAAGAAAAAAAACGTGTATGAAAGCTACTACTAATTGTGTAAAAACAAATGACTTAAATATCACATCTTTTCTTTCTTTTTTTGTTTATAAAGTCGCACAACATTTTTTTTTCCTTTTTTGATTTTGTCACAAAGTATTTGAACTTTTTAAAGATTTATTTTATTTAATGATTTATCTTTGAAAATATATTTTATTTTTATGTTTATCTTTTAAGTGAGATGGTCTTTAATAACTTATAAAATATTATAATGTAATAATATAATTTTATAGCTTCGAAAAAAAATGTTATTTGAAAAGATTAAAAGTAAAAACCTAAGGGACAAAAGTGCAACTGGTTTTTTTCCGTACTTCAAAATATTGTTTTATTTTATTATATATATATATATATATTTATTTTAGATACATAAAAAATCTCTCTCGCCACTCTCATATGTATTTGATATTCAAGATACAAGTGAATCACACAAAATACATAGATGTTTGTATCTAGTGTGTATCTAGAGTAATTCGTATGTATCTGAGATACATAAAAAATCTTGTTCGCCTTTCTCTCCATCTCGCTCGCCTCTCTCTACGTTAATGTATCTGATAGCAAAAGTACATGTATATCTAAGCGTATTTTTTTAAAATATATAATAGAAAACTCTTAATTATTAGTAAGACACCTAATATTTTTAAAATATAGATAATAATAGTATATATAATAACCAACTCTGTCTAGTTTTGGTTTTATAATGGAAAAGTTCTTTCTTTCATCCATTTTAGTAGTAGTAAATTGTTTTAATGACTAAAAATGATTTGTGAAATATCAATTAATTTTAATTCTTCTTTTTTTTTTTTCATTATAAGTTTCAATAAACGCTTCTATTATTAATACTTGGAAAGAGTCCATAGGAACTTTAAGTTATTTTTCACGTTATAAGTATTTTAGCTCCGCTCCTGAATCTAATATATGTATTAATAAAGTTTTGGTAAGATACTTTGGAATTTAATTAACTTTTATTTCTTCATTTTGGAAGATTTTCTTTTACCTCGTATGAGATATTATTATATTAATGTTGCAAGTTGCCTTCAAGTTTAAATGGCTGAACATATTTTTATGTAAAATTTCAACAAATTTAATCAGCATCACATTGGCTTCTATCAATTTAATTATTTTTGCTAAAATACGTGTAGTAACTATCATGAAAAAGTAAAATAAGTATTATGGCAGAAAAAACTACCTAATTACACAAACATACATATTTGAAATAATTATATTTTATTTTCATTAATTAATAATGTTATACCAAACTTTGAGTCAAGATGTATTTACATATACATGACTTCAAGTCAGATATACTTACATACATATAATTCTTTTGCTACTAAATACACAAAAATAGGGAGAGAGACAAGCAAGAACAGGAGAGAAGCGAGCGAGATTTGTTATGTGTCACAGATAAATGCAAATCACATGACTAAATACACATTAGATACATGTATCTAGCATGATTTACATACATCTGGAATACCAGATAGATACACGAGCGACATATGAGAGTTGGAGTGACATCTGTCTAGATATTTCACATTGCAAATTCACTTGAGTACAGTATATCAAGAACAAATTACACTTTAACTTTTGACCTCATATATCATGAGATACATGTATTTGAACGCACCAAATTTTGATAAAATTATTAATAATGCAAGCTAACATATATATAATTATAAGCTTCTAAATTAGTAAAATTATTATGAATTACACATAAATTAATGACTGTGTAAAGCACGAATATATTTATTCGGAAAATACAAACTTTTAATTTGATTTTTTCTCTTTCAGTGACTTTTGCGCCTCTTAAAAAAAGAAAATTTGATATAGTAAAAGCAGAGTAAATTAATTAAGTCAAGAGATAGGACTATGAATGATGAATGAAAATGAAATGTTATATTGGCCACATTATTATTATATCATAGTCAAGAAAGACGACTACTAATCAAATGAAATCTACCATAAATACATTTTTTTCATTTTAGACTTTACATTTTGATGTTTTATCGTTTACGTGAACTTATATATTATTTAATCAAATTGCATACTCACTCTATATGTGATACAATTTTAGAGATTTAAATAGTTTAAATTTAATCAAAAATTTAAATGTGAGATATTTAACATTTATATAGTTATAAATTACGTAAAAAGTATTAGTCACAGTAATTAATAATTTAAAATATTTAAAAGCTACATAAAAAATTTATGATAAAAATAAATTTATTTAAATCTCGAAATCCAAAATATATCACGTAAATTGAGACAGAACTGGTGGTAGTTATCCATTTATGTTGTCTTCTTTTATCGCACACTATAATTGACATTTCTTTTCATTCTACTTTCTTGCTTCTCGAAAGTAAATCAATTTTTCCTAATATACAATCCAATAATTATATCCATAAATATTGCATGAGTATTTAATTCGAGTTTTCATGAATATATCTACTCTTCTCAAAGCACAAATTAAGAAGAGTTTTACGCAAATAAACCTCATAATTACTTTATAATTAATTCGTCCAATTAACAATATATACGAAAAAAAATAACTATATTATGTCTTATCAATCAGTATAATAGTATAAAGAATTTAGTCTATCAGTATAATTATAATTCACTTTATTCATGAAGGTAAAACCACAACTCCATTTCATAACTCTTTTCATAAAATATTTCACAAGCACCAACTTTAATTACAAGCGCATATAATTAAGAGGTATCGATAGTCGAGTTCAAGCTTTGAATCTATATGAATTTTTTTTTTAATTGAGAGTGTTATCCTCAAATGGACCCCGTCCCCAGATTGAACTTCAATTTCTCTCTTTGTAATGTAGCTCTAGGAATATCATCAACACTTGGATCCGCAGCCTAACTTGAATTTATTTAAGCAATCAAAATCAAACTTAAAATTCCTTAAATATTTTTAAGTCAAGAAAGACAACTATAGTTTCTTTAAGTCAAATAACTTGATATTATATATATTTATCTTCCACAAAATATACGTAAATCACACAAGATACATATATCTGAGATATCAGATACATTCTGAAATACATATACATAAAAAGAGATGTGAACAAGAAAAGAGAGTACAGAGTGAGATAAAGAAAGGCAAGTTAAAAAGTCAGATAAATATGAATTCATTGCATCTGAAATAAATTACACATAATTATTGCAATTTCCAATATAATAATTCCTAGTTGTCACTTGTCAGTAATATTCTTCTTCTTCTTATATATAAGTCTATATATAGAGTATCATAATGACCCCTAATATATAGCTAACTTCCTATAATACATATTTGTGTGATCAATAATTATGTCTAGCCAAAAATTTGTTCGTCCAATGTTTGACAATCCATTTTTGAACATTGAAGAATTACCAAATGATACAATTAAACGTCAACCTGAACCCCTCACACAAGCCAATTTTGATCCCAATGGTACTTCTTTAGTCATATCTAAGGATGTAGACCTAGACATCAATAAAAAAACATGGATGAGAATCTACGTACCACGACGAATAATTGCAAATCATGACGATGATAAATTGCCAGTTATTTTCTACTATCATGGCGGAGGCTTTGTCTTCTTTCATGTTAATAGTTATGGTTCGGATCTATTTTGTCAACAACTTTCTGAGAAACTTGACGCGATGATTATTGCCCTTGAATATCGTTTGGCCCCTGAAAATCGACTTCCTGCAGCTTACGATGATGCCATAGATGGGTTAAATTGGATTAAATCAACTCAAGATGAATGGATTCAAAATTATGCTGATTTGAGTAATGTTTATCTTTTTGGATCAAGTTCTGGTGGAAACTTGGCTTACCATGCAGGTACTTTGTTAGAGTTATTTGGATTCAAGATTTAAAATTGATACGTTCAATTCTCTATATATATGTTCATTATAGTAACAAAGTATCTTAGTTTAATTGGATACTAAGTTTTTGAATTTTATGATTTCAAATTAAAATATCATGATGTGTAGTATTTTCAAACTCGTGGTCGTAAATTTACGCCAAAAAATGTTTGGGATACCGGTATCATTTACTCCCTTTCTCCCAATTTATATGATTTGTTTTTCTTTTTAATCAGTCAAAAAAGAGTTATATCACATTTTCTTTGTTGACAAATATTTAACAATATTGTCAAATAGTTTATGCTTGTTGAGTCCCACTTATTTGGCAAGAAGTCTACATTAGGTGTACTCTTTTTAAGGTTAATTTGGTAACATTGTAAAGTACTCCTTTTATGTTTCTTTAACTACGTGCTCAGTCAAACTATATATTAGATAAAGTGGAATGTAAGGAGGGAATAATAAGGAGATTAGCTAGCTTTGATTAGAGTACATCCCTTTTATTAACAGTCTAAATTTATATGTATTGAACTAGATGTAACCCTTACCTACAGGGTTACGCGTAGCATCTTTATCAGACAAAGAACTAGAACCAGTGAAGATCAAAGGGCTTATCTTGCATCAACCATATTTCAGTGGAAAAAATAGGACAGAATCTGAAGAGAAGCTAAAAGATGATCCAACTTTGCCATTTCAAGCAATTGATAAGATGTTTGACTTGTCCTTACCAAAAGGAACACTAGATCATGATCATGAATATTCCAATCCATTACTTAACGGAGGGTCAAAGCATTTAGATGATATGATCACACGAGGCTGGGGGATCCTTGTAACCGGTGTCTCTGAAGATCCTTTAATCGATGCCTCGCGCAACTTTGCTGATTTCATTGAAAAGAAAGGTGTAAAAACTTTCAAGCTCTTTGGAGATGGTTACCATGTTATTGAGTTGTTTGAGCCATCTAAGGCTGCAGTCTTATTTGATGCCATTAGGGATCTCATATCTGCTACTAAATATTAAAAGTATTGAGTTTGTTTTGTTATATTTCCTTTTGTGCAAATAAGAGAGGAGTGTATAGTATGCATTCCTTTGTGTGTGAGATTACTTTAAGTTGTTGTATTTTTCTCATGAATAAAAGTTTCTAGGATTGAGTTAGTCCTAATATCTATTTCTTATTTTTCAATGTTGATGACTACCCTCTCACTAAATTTGTAAGTTTAAAGATATAATATCATCACCCAAAAATTATTTTCTGATCTTTCACATGGATGTTGATAAGAAATTTAGACTTTGAAATTTATTGAATTTGAAATATTCAATAAGACAAGAACAGAATTTATGAAAACCATGCATGTGATTAATCAACCCGAATCTTTTTTATCAAATTCTAACTTAACTTCTATTAAAAAGGATGTGGTGGCAAAGTTTTAAAAATTGATTCTACTTTGTTAGACCCACAAGTAAAAGCTTGTTCAACTAGACAAACTTATGTACTAATAAACATTATCATAATTTCATAATTTTTACTACTCTCTCTCTCTCTTTTGCATGAGACAGTAATAGTTGAGTGGTTGATTCGATTCCTTGGAAAACTTTATTCTTTGTGTTTCACAATAACCTGTGCACCACTCTTTTTCTAGCTTAGCTTGTGCAATCCTATAGGCAGAGAGAGTAGTACGGTGGGATATTGATCAACAATGAAGCTCTCCAAGTGATTGAATCCACCACTCAACTGCTACTATTTTACGTAAAAGAAAGAGAAAAGTAAAACATGAAATGATAATAATGAATAATAGTACGCAAGTATGTCTAGTTGAACATGTTTAAAGTTTTGGGGTCCAGCAAAGTAGGATAATTTTTTGAATTTGCAACCATTTCCTCTTTAAATAGATGTTAATATGAATGTGATGAAAATGATTGGGGCTGATTAACCAAGATTCATATAGAAAAGTGTCACTTTGGTATGAAGCTTTTCCTACCAAAGGCGACTTTAACAGTTTAGTCCAATAAAAATGTAACAATAGTATGTAGTTTTGATGATTGACAAAGTATTTTGATGTTTTACAAAGTAAACTATGTTGCATTGTTTATTATCATCAAAAAGGGAGAAATTGTTTGGAAATAGGTGAACATATAAATAGTTTAGATGATTAATAAACTTAACGTGGTTCATTATTTATTGTCTTATATATAATCAATTAGGTTAATCAAATCCCCACAGATGAATGCAGACAACCTGTATAGATATAAGAGATTACAGCAAAGAAGAAACTAATAAATTGCATAAATAAAAGAGCAAAAAAAGAAACAACTTAAATGAAGAAGCAAAATAAGGGTAAAAGTAAAGTCCAAAGAGGAGTCAAAGTTCCTTATAGGATGAAACTCCTCTAGTAATCTTCACCATGACATATATGGTAAGTATATATAATGAAAAAAATAATAAATCATGAAGATTTTACTAATATCGAACATGAAGTTATTTTCAAACAAATTAAAAAATAAATAAGACTTAAAACTTAAAATAAATGAATCACGATGACATTGATGATAACTGATAATAAAATACATACATTTAGTTGTTATAAAGTCTTCATATGTGTTTTTCTACCATCATTTAATCATTATTATAATCATTATATGCTTATGAGTGTGCTTCTTTGCACAATTTTTTTACAGCTAATAAGCATGTTTGAAAGAAAATTTGAAGTGTTATGGAGTTTCAAAGTCGGAATAGAGGATTGAGGAATGTTATCAAGACTGAGTCTGAGATTCAATAGTCAAATGGACATACAAAATATCAAGAAAATTGTGAGAGTTCTACAACAAGTCACATGCGGCGCGATCATGCTACCAGGCTTGTGCTACATCAAGAGGAAAACATGGATCAAGGCTAAAAAGGAAGTTACCGGTGTCAACCTTGGCCACACTACCCATCCCGGTTCGTGTGGTATTTATGAAAGATGAGAAATAATCTTAAGAATGGGAAGAAATTGTCATACAATAGTCTTGTTTTTAAGGTGAGCTCATGTATCTAAAAACTAGTAAAAATCACTTATCTAGTGAATTGAGTACCTACCAACTGACCAAACATGGTTGTTTTGCTTCAAAATTTTAAACTTATGTTTTCCTCAAATGGAGGAAATTCAAAACAAGAGTTCGTATGGTTATTGTTCAAGTAATCATAAAAGAGATCTTATATATGATCAAATGGAGGAAATTCATGAGACAACAGATATTGAGGTAGAAGCAATTGCAATCAAAAAGGTCATTTATCATTGTGTTTCTATGAGCCTCAATAAGATGATTTTTAAGATTGATTCTTTAGGCATTATTCGAGTTCTTTATGAAATTTGGGTCCGTGGTAGATTTCAACTATAATATAACACATTAAGTATCTAACTCAGTTATATCATGTGAGACTTCAACATGTTTTCAGAAAGGAATTTCATTAGCAAATTAAATTACTAATGTAGCCTTTGAAAGGGTTGAACGACAATGTTTTTTCCACCTTCTGTGAACTTCCAAGCAACGAAATAAAGATTATTAACTTAGAAAAATCGTTAATACCTAATTTGAGAATACAACCTAGAGAAATAAAGCAAAATGACAACATAGAGGAACACTATTTCATTATTAAATGATATTAAAAAGTAGTATATACCATGAAAATCGGGGTTTCAGAAGATTTGAAACAAAAAACAATTTGGCTCAATATTCATACACAATTGATGATATTTTTACTAGATCAAAAATGTTACTTCTTTCTTTATAAAAAGAATTAGTCACTTTATAGAATATCATCAGAAAGGAAAAACCTGAAGAATCAACGACCAACTCTTTTTTGGATTCCCCACATAGAAAATGCAGCATCAAGTCTCACTGGAGGAACATATCCAACCAAATCATCTCTCTCCTAACAAAAAGAAGTTTGTTGGTTAGAATTGGACGATAAAGACATCAAATTTATTTTTTAAAAAAAAAAATAGCATTCACCTAGATCTGCTCAGATCTAGAAATGTGATTAGGAAAGACAACAAACAAGGGAAGAAGAAATGAGATATCATTAGCTACTTACAAGGAATTGAGAGCCAGACCACAGGACTAGGCACCTCTACAAGAATTATCTTAGGAAACCACTACATCACCGGATTAAATCTCCATCATTGAAATGGAGGAAGTCGAAAATTGAGGGAAATTAATGAAGAACAAAATACAAAAACATACCGCTGCAAGCTGAGCAAGGATGATACTAGGAAGAAGAAAAGAAAAGAATTACTGACCCACAACAAAGCCAAGCAGCAATATAGGGGAGCAGTATAGGGGACAATGAAGAGGAACACAAATTTATGAACCCTTATTTTTTAGGTTTTCTTTATAAATACCTAAAGGTTCATTTTAATGGGTTGGGCTTTCTCTTTTTGGGCTTATCCTAGTTTTGGATTGGCCAATGCTTGTACATACTCTATTAATAAATAAAAAGAGTCTGATGCTCCAAACTAACCTTTTTTAAAAAAAAATCAAATGGTTGTAAATTGTAAACACACTTTCAATTGTTATGACCAACTGCAATCGCAATCAGTTTTAACATAGTAATAATTAACTATTAGTTATCCAAATTAACTATATATATATAAACTATATTAAAATCAAGATTTTCAAATCTTTCTTCTAACCAATCAAACTCATATTTAATGCAACATGTATGCAAGAAATCGATATGTATATCTTATATCATATTTGGGTCCTCTAACATATTGTTAACTAGATTTTAAGTTTCAAGCTTTTGAAATTACAGTTAATTTAGAATTAATAGTGGTAATTACACTCGAATTTATTAATTTGCATGCATATGTAAATATATATTTATAGCTATTATTCGGCTTATAACAAAAAAGAATATATCTAAATTTAGACATATTTGCATGAGAGTTATCCTTTTTCATATCATTACATGTGAGACACTAAATCGAGTCAAATAAAGTTCCTAAAGTATTATATTATGATCCTATAACTTTTGCAGATTCAATATAATTACTGATATTATTCCTCAAAATTTTGAATTAAACCTTCTTATATACAAATGCTCCTTAACTAATTGCAATATAATGAAAGAAAAGATTCATGTATTTTCTATACTACGAAACAACTTCCTTTTCAACATATGTATTCTTTGACAATTTAGAGTTCTTATTATTAGTTTTTTTTGTAATATATTAAATTATTTAGAGTTTAATTTTGAGTTAATTGGTAAAGGACAAATACATAATTGAAAGAGACTTTATATATACTATTTATTATAAATTTAGGAGAAAATGGTCAAAAGTCTCCTTAATCAATATTTGGATTTTTAACTACACATATACTTTAACTTTACAAGAGATCACCCACCTGAACTGTTTATAATAGTAATAATCATCTCCCTAAATGCTTAGTTGACAATGTGAGTGTATTTCACTCTCTTTGAGAGACTGAACATCAAAAACAGGGGCGGACCCGCATGGAGTCTGCCGGTGTCACACCTCGAGCCAACATCCTGGACGTGGCCAGCACCCAATGAACATTGTTGGTGTTGACGAATCCTTGGTCTGGCTTACTTAACTAAGCATAAGACTTAACTTAACTCAAATATGAAATAAGAACATTTGTTAAAAAAAAATACTTAAAACACAATAGTCTGGCCAAAATGGCACTCAAATTCTCATAGCAAAACATTTGCAGTTAAAAAAAGATACTCAAACTGACTACCTGACTGTCTATGAAGTCTCCACAATACTAAGATGGATGTTGGGACAGACCCCACAACATCCTATAAATGAAATACTTGAAAGCGAATAAAAGTGTCCTCCTGAATGCAAGGAGGCTCACCATTGACTCTGAGTGCTCAACTTGATTAACGAGGCGCTGGGTGCTGATACTGGTTACCTGCGTCTGCATCATAAGACGATGCAGGCCAACTGATATCAGTATATTGAATGTACGAGTATGCGAGTTGAAATGCGAAACAATAAGTTAAAGTTTGAAAGGATTAAGAAGAACTTACCTTGACTCTGCTCAACTCATGAAATACTAACTCAATATAAAGCAGTAAGGACACATACAATATGTATATTATATATAACTTGCAAAACAGTGTAAACAACTTAGCTTTTAAAGATAATTTGATAACAAAATCAACTTTACCTATAATGAAAGTAACATAGTTTCTGTGAGATTCTCTAACCGACAACCATCACCATGAGAATTAGCGATTGTACAACGTCTTACATCACGTTGCAAGATGAACGCTCTATACCTTGCCGTCGATATAGAGCATGAACTACTAAGTGAATCCACTAGTCTGTGCTAAAAAGTATTAAGGAATCATCTAAAAGGTATGATCATTTCTCTGTCCATATTGACTACGTGGTTTATGGAGACTTGAGTTGATATGAACTCGCGCCCCCATATCGGTGCTCAATACTACTCCCAAAATACTTAGCTCATGTGTTCTTAAAACAACGTCTTCTCTGGTTTGAGGTAATTGCTCAAACTTAGCTTTAAAAGTCTCTTGGAATTCATAGTTCCCTTTTTCTAAAACTAGCCAAAGGCTTTGTGGAAATCTAGCTTCCTTTCTTTTCTCAAAATGTGAAACATTTGTAACTCTTAGGGACTACTTAGTTCCCTTATAGCTTTTTGAGAATTGCAATAACTCTTTACTCTTTGCTTTACTTGAAACTTAACTCTTAGGGAATACTTATTTCCTTTATAACTCTTGAGATTTGACTCAACTCATTGATCTTTGCTCAACTTGTATCTTGAGCCTTAAAACAAAGTTAAAATGTTTGTTTAAGACTCTTGAAAACTTTAAGAACTTACTTTGACTTGTTTTTTAACTTTTAGACTTGACTTTTAACTTCTTTGACTTTGATCTTAATTTTCCTTGAATTGGATTATGGATTCAAGGATCATGATCTCATGTTTATGGATGATTTTCATAATGTTTAGGTGTACTTTAGAGTGATAGAATCAACTAAGAGACATAGGTACTTCACTTAGGAACTAGTACGAAAAAATAAGGGAAAATGGGGTCTCTAGGTGACTTTGGCGCCCTGAGAGGCGCGGAGCGCCAAAGCCTGACGGACATACACTTTTCTCAGGCGCTCTAACTGGCGCACCGCGCCAGATTCTGTCCTTAGGGGCTCTAGTTGGCGCGGTGCCCCAAGGCCTATTAGACGGGATTTTCAATTTTTCTTCTTCCATTTTCATCTCTAATCCTTCTTAACTCCCATGGATTTTCCCCTAACACTTAAGATCACTAATATTCTCAAAAACCGATCGATTAGCCTCTTAAAACATCCCAGAAACATGAATCAAAACAACTAAAAGTATACTTCAACTCAAACAACGAGAATTCAACAATTGTTTATTAAGAACTACGATGTTCATCATTCAATCTACTCTAGATGCACTGAATTAAACAAGTTGGTGTGTGGGTGAAAGAACCCAACACAAAAAAACTCATATACCTTATAGGGATCACCCCCAACGAATTCCACTCGAAGATCTTGGTGTTCTTGACTAATTCTTGGTCTTTTCTCGTTTATACTTCTTCTCTTCTCTTTTCTCCCAACCCCTAAGCATATTGCAATTTTCTAAACTTGACTTAAGGCTTAGTTTTATCCCTAATAAACCCTTAAAACAAATTAGGAAATAGTATGGCGAAAAGACTTTTGCGCTTACTAAAATTCGGATTGGACTTTCCTCAATTAAATATCCCAACTTCCAATAGTCATATATCCCACATACGACACCGAATATGCCCAAACTTGATGACGTTGGAAAGATCTCTTCAAGGGCTTTTCAACCATATAAAGAACTAACCCTAACTCATCCTGGATTAGAAGTTATGACAGTTTGAAAATGACAATGGTCACTCACTTTTTACACTTGGGAAATTTTCAAGATATTTTTTCTGTTCTTTCCAAAAATAACTATTCTTAGTTTCATTATTTAATGATAGATATTTCAATTTACGAGATGTTACAGTCGGGTGCTCGAGCACCTATAAACTTCGTTACAGAATATATATATCTATGTAGAAATTAAGTGGAATTTATATAAAGTTAACATAAAACACCCAATGAATAAATGATCAAATTGGCCTAATGGCGGCTCTTGGGTGGGTGCTTAAGACTATTTAGTGTTGTTGAACCAGGGTTTGAATGTTATTGTTAGCATGTATTTTTTATAATTTCACTCTGCCACATTAAAGCACCCACAATGTTTAAATTCTAGATCCACTGATCAAAAACTATTACTAAAACATTATATATAATTTTTTAAATAAACATATGTGCTTTGTGCCAATTCCTTTTACCAATGAATTTCCGAGATCGTCATGAATATCTTCAGTTATTACTTTTGCACCATGTTGAACAAAAAGTTTAGTTGTAGCTGCTCCTATGTCACTAGCTCCACCAGTTATAATTGTTACTTTACCTTCTAACCTGCAAAGATAAAGTGATATTAGTTAAAATAAAAGAAGAGAACTATGAATTAAGAAAAAAAATACAAACTAACTTTTGAGCTATTGGGGATTGAGAGATGAGTTAGTCATTTTCTCAAAGCTATATAGAGCACTTATTAATACGCTTTAGAGAATGCTTTTAGAGCACTTATTAATACGCTTTAAAGAATTACATAATTTTGGGTTTACTTTTTATAAAGTTGCATAGTTTCTTTGGAAATTTGTGATCATCAAGTTCTCAAGTTAATTAAAGAATTAGCCACTTTATAGAATATCATCAAAAAGGAAAAACCTGAAGAATCAACGACCAACTCTTTTTGGGATTCCATATAGAAAATGCAGCATCAAGTCTCACTGGAGGAACATATCCAGCCAAATCATCTCTCTCCATACAAAAAGAAGTTTGTTGGTTAGAATTGGACAATAAAGACATCAAAGAACTTTTTTTTTTTTTGAAAAAATAGCACTCACCTTGCTCTGCTCAGATCTAGAAATGTGATTAGGAATGACAACAAACAAGGGAAGAAGAAATGAGATAACATTAGCTACTTACAAGGAATTGAGAGCTAGAACACAAGACTAGACACCTTTACAATAACTATCTTAGGAAACTACTAAACCACCAGATTAAGTCTCCATCATTGAAATGGAGGAAGTAAAAAATTGAGTGAAAGAAATGAAGAACAAAATACAAAAACATACCTCTACAAGCTAAGCAAAAATGATATTAGAAAGAATAAGAAAAAGGGGTTAATGACCCACAACAAATGGGGAAGGAAGGTGGAATTCCACAAAGCTCCAAGCAGCAATATGGGGGACAAGGAAGAGGATCACAAATTTATGAGCCCTTATTTGTTAGGGTTTCTTTATAAATACCTAAAGGTTCATTTTAATGGGCTGGGCTTTTCCTTTTTGGGCTAATCCTATTTTTGGATTGGCCCATTCTTGTACATACTTTATTAATAAATAAAAATTGTTTGATACTACAAATTAATTTTTATAAAAAAAAATCAAATGCTTATAAATTGTTAACATAATTCAGAAAAGATGTTTTATAATAATGCAACATATCTAAATTAACTATAGATATAAAAATTATATTAAAATCAATATTTTTAAACCCTTCTTGTAACCAATCAAACTCATATTTAATGCAACATCTATGCATGACATTAATATGTATATATTATATTTAATTTATATCATATTTGGGTCCTTTAACATATTCTAATCATGATTTTTAAGTTTGAAGCTTTTGAAATTATGGTTAATTTAAAATTAATAGTGATAATTACACTTGAATTTATTAATTTGCATGCACATGTAAATATATTTTTGTAGATATTATTCAGCTTATAACAAAATGAATATATCTGAATTTAGACATGTTTGTATGAAAGTTATTTTTAACCTTGTCAAATAATTTCAAAAGCTTAAAATGACTTAAGAGTAGGTTTAACCAACTTTTACGTCAATTCAATCAGACTCTAAGTAAAACTATATATATGTGTAAAATTCATCACAATAGTTCGACACAATCCTCAACTTCAATTATATAAATTTACTTTGAAGGAGGAACAATATTTTTGTGTAAGATTGTCCCTTTAAAAGAGACTTAAGTGTTTGATTATAAAAAATAAGGATATTTTTATTACATTTTCCTAGGAATACACTGTTTAAGTCTTCTTTGTTAAGAAAAGTTTCGCTCCAAAGTGGGACTTTTCTATACAAACCTTGATTAATCAACCCCACTCATTTTTATGAAATTCAGCTTAAGTTCTATTTAAAGAAGATGTGGTTTCAAAGTTTTAAAAATTGATTCTACTTTGTTAGACCAACAAATTAAAACTTGTTCAACTAGACAAACTTATGTACTAGAAAAAATTATCATCATTTCATAATTTATGCTACACTATTTCTCTCTTACTCTTTTGCATGAGACTGTAATAGTTGAGTGGTTGATTCTATTCCTTGGAAAACTTTATTCTTGTGTCTTTCAATATCCCACTGCTCCACTCTAGTAATTTTGTTTGATTTATGACTTTTTCTACCTCAAGCTTGTGCAATCCTACAGGTTATTCAATGTTTTTGCTTATCATCTTTTGTGAACTTCTCATCTTGTTCAATATCAACAACCTCTCATTTTCAATATATGAATCAATTTCTTGCATTTTCTATTTGTCTCTTCATGTTCCGTTGTTACCTTATTATTTAATTTCTTTTTTTTCTTGGTTGTGTTTAATTTGCTTTCAATATTATTTGCACGAAGAACATCATCTAAATTTCTTTTCCCCAATTCTCAAATAAAACACATATCTTTATCTCTTTGCAATAAGTAAACTATATTTATAACAATCATGTTCTTAGAATCTACGTAGAATGAACCATAATATCCAATTCAATATGGAGAAAAGCAGAATTTGTATTATAAATCATATCATTCACTCTAGTAGTCATCTCAAAAGTGAGATGTGGCACCAACATTGGACTTCATCAGTCAACACTTTTTAGAAGTTTCATGTAATTATCTTTAGAAAGAATGTTCTTGATTTGGTATCTCTGCTCTTAATAGAAAAGTTAAACATGAATCCACTATTAAGACTAGAGTCATCAGCACAATTATTCTTCTCAAAGTCAAATACATGAAATAACTAAAAAAATGTTAGACCGATGAAGTTAAGTCCATGTTAATGTCTCTTCTCACTTATGGACGACTAATAGCATGAATGACATGGTTTATTTTGTCAATTTTGTTTTGTCCACGGTGAATTAGATCGTGTTGATTAATGATAACTTTATGAAGATGCCAAGAATATTACTCCTTATAATAAATACGATTTACTTATTGTAGAGACAGAGATATGTTATGTTTCAGAATTGGAAAAAAAGGTCTAAACGTTATTCTTCGTGCAAATGATATTGGAAAGCAAATTGATCATACTCAAGAAATTCAAAAAAGGGATAAAGAAACAAGGAACATTTGAAGATGCAAGAAAAATGATTTGCAAATTAGAATAAGAGGTTGCTAAAGTTGAATAAGATGAGAAGTAGGCAATAAACGATGAACAAAAACATAAAGCATTTCATATAATTGCACAAATTGAGGTAGAAAAAGTCAGTAATAAAAGAGAGTAGTACAGTGGGATATTGAGCGACAATGAAGCTCTCCAAATGATTGAATCCACCACTCAACAGCTACTGTTTTACGTAATAGAAGAGAAAAGTAAAACATGAAATGATGATAATGAATAATAGTATGTAAGTATCTCTAGTTAAACATGTTTTAAGTTTTGGAGTCCAGCAAAGTAGGATAAATTTTCTAATTTTACAACCATCTCCTCTTTAAATAGATGTGAATATGAATGTGATAAAAATGATTGGGTTGATTAACCAAGATTCATATAGAAAAGGGTCACTTTGATGCGAAGTTTTTCCTATCAAAGGTGACTTTAACATTTTAGTCCTATAAAAATGTAACAGTAGTATGTAGTTTGATGATTGACAAAGTATTTTGATGTTTTACAAAGTAAACTATGTTGCATTGTTTATCGTCATCAAAAAAGAAGAAATTGTTTGGAAATAGGTGAACATATAAATAGTTTAGATGATTAATAAACTTAACATGGTTCACATAAATGCAGACAACATGTATAGATATGAGATATTGCAGCAAAGAAGTAACTAATAAATTGCATAAATAAAGGAGCGAAAAAATAAACAACTTAAATAAAGAAGCAAAAAAGGGTAAAAGTATAGTCCCAAGAGTAATCAACGTTCCTAATAGGGTGAAACTCCTCTAGTAATCTTGACCATGACATATATGGTAAGCATATATAATGAAAAAAATAAATCATGAAGATTTTACTAATATCGAACATGAAGTTCTTTTCAAACAAATTAAAAAATAAAATAAGACTTAAAACTTAAAATAAATGAATTAGGATGACAAAGATGATAACTGACATACAATATAAAATAGATACATTTAGTTGTTATAAAGTATTCATATGTGTTTTCTACCATTATTTAATCATTATTATAATCATTATGTGCTTATGACGTGTGCTTCTTTGCATAATTTCTTTTTACAGCTAATAAGCATGTTTGAAAGAAAATTTGAAGTGTTATGGAGCTTCAAAGTCGGAATAGAGGAATGAGGAATGTGATCAAGATTGAGTCTGAGATTCAAGAGTCAAATGGACATACAAAATATCAAGAAAGTTGTGACAGTTCTACAACAAGTCGCATGCGGCTTGATCATGCTACAAGGCTTTTGCTGCATCAAGAGGAAAACATGGATCAAGGCTAAAAAGGAAGTTACCGGTGTCAACTGTGGCCATACTACCCATCCCGGTTCGTGTGGTACTTTTGAAAAATGAGAAATAATCTTAAGAATGGGAAGAAATTGTCTTATAATAGTCTTGTTTTTAAGGTGAGCTCATGTATATAAAGACTAGTAAAAATCACTTATTCTATGAATTGAGTACTTACCAACTGGCCAAACATGGTAGTTTTGCTTCAAAACTATAAACCTACGTTTTTCTCGAATGGAGGAAATTCAAAACAAGAGTTCCAATGGTTATTGTTCAAGTAATCATAAAAGAGATCTTATATATGCTCAAGTGGAAGAAATTGAATAAGATGATTTTTAAGATTGATTCTTTAGGCATTATTCGAGTTCTTTCTTAAATTTGGGTCTGTGGTAGATTTCAACTATAATAGGAAACATAAGTATCTAGCTCAGTTATGTCATTTGAGACTTCAACATGTTTTCAGAAAGGAAATTAATTAGCAAATTAATTTACTAATGTAACCTTTGAAAGGGTTGGACGACAATGTTTTTTCACCTTCTATGAACTTCCAAGCAACGAAAGAAAGATTATTAACTTAGAAAAGCCGCTAATACCTAATTTGAAAATACAACCTAGAGAAATAAAACAAAATGACAACATAGAGGAACACTTTTTCATTTTTACATGATATTAAACAGTAGTATATATCATGAAAATGGGGGTTTAAGAAGACACAATTGAAGATTTCTTTTCAATTATTCAAAATTTACTAGATCAAAAATGTTACTTCTTTGTTTATAAAAAGAATTAGTCACTTTATAGAATACCATCAGAAAGGAAAAACCTTAAGAATCAACGACCAACTCTTTTTTAGATTCCACATGGAAAATGCAGCATCAAGTCTTACTGGAGGAACATATCCAACCAAATCATCTCTCTCCTAACAAACAGAAATTTGTTGGTTAGAATTGGACAATAAAGACATCAAAGAATTTTTTTTAAAAAAAAAGCATTCACCTGGATCTGCTCAGATCTAGAAATGTGATTAGGAATGACAACAAAAAAGGTAAGAAGAAATGAGATAACATTAGCTACTTACAAGGAATTGAGAGCCAGACCACAGGACTAGGCACCTCTACAAGAGCTATCTTAGGCAACCACTACATCACCGGATTAAGTCTCCATCATTGAAATGGAGGAAGTCAAGAATTGAGGGAAATAAGTGAAGAACAAAATACAAAAACATACCGCTGCAAGCTAAGCAAGAATGATACTAGGAAGAAGAAGAGAAAGGGATTAATGACCCACAACAAATGGGGGAGGAAGGTGGAATACCACAAATCTCTAAGCAGCAATATAGGGGACACTGAAGAGGAGCACAAATTTATGACCCTTATTTTCTAGGGTTTCTTTATAAATACCTAAAGGTTCATTTTAATGGGTTGGGCTTTTTCTTTTTGGGCTAATCCTAGTTTTGGATTAGCCAGTGCGTGTACATACTCTATTAATAAATAAAAAGAGTTGATGCTCCAATCAAATTTTTTTAAAGAAAACCAAATTGTTGTTAATTGTAAACACAATTCCAATTGTTATGACCAACTGCCATCGCAATCAGTTTTAACATAGTAATAATTAATTATTAGTTAACCAAATTAACTGTAGGTATAAAAATCAAGATTTTCAAACCTTTCTTCTAACTAAACAAAAATCAAGATTTTCAAACCTTTCTTCTAACTAAACAAACTCATATTTAATGTCACTATGCATATATTATATTTAATTCATATCATATTTGGGTCCCCTAACATATTGTAAACACGATTTTAAGTTTCAAGCTTTTGAAATTACAGTTAATTTAGAAGTAATAGTGGTAATTAAATCCAAATTTATTAATTTGCATGCACCTGTAAATATATATTTATAGATATTATTCGGCTTATAACAGAAAAGAATATATTTGAATTTAGACATGTTTGCACGAGAGTTATCCTTTTTCATATCATTACATGTGAGACACTAAATCGAGTCAAATAAAGTTACTAAAGTATTATATTATGATCCAATAACTTGTGCAGATTCAATATAATTACTGATATTATTCCTCAAAATTTTGAATTAAACCTTCTCATATACAAATGCTCCTTCACTAATTGCAATATAATGAATGCAAAGATTTTTTTTACTACGAAACAACTTCCTTTTCAACATATGTATTCTTTGATAATTTAGAGTTCTTATTATTAGTTTTTTTTGTAATATATTAAATTATTTAGAGTTTAATTTTGAGTTAATTGGCAAAGGACAAATACATAATAGAAAGAGACTTTATATATACTATTTATTATACATTTAGGAGAAAATGGTCAAAAGTCCCCCTAATCTATATTTGGATTTTTAACTACACATATACTTTAACTTTACAAGAGATCAATGTAATGACCCGGAAGGTCAATCGTTTAACATTAATTAATTAATTGTTGGGTCATTGGAGATAAATGACTTCATCGATAGTTAGTGGGCTAAAGTGATCAAATATTTAAGACCTTATACATTAGGGACATGTATTAATATAACATTAGTGGATTTTGTAGGTTTTAATAACATTTGATTTTTTTTGTTATTAAAAAAAGAGTCAGAAAACACAAATGAAAAAGGGAGAGGAATAACGTAACCTAGCGCAGCATCGATCAAAGAGGGAAAAAAAAGAAATTTGCAAATACCCGTCGGCCATTTTCAATTCTTGGTAGGCATGCATTAATTACTTTATATTACTTTATATAAAATATAGAGAATGTTTAACTGTTGGTTATATATAGAATTGGAAGAAGTATATTGGTTGGAAGTTTTAGGGGGGGGGGAGGACAAGATGGAGGTTGACATTAATATTGAATTCATTCTTTCTGTAGAGAAAAGTAGATTGAAATTTATTACATATTTTATTTATACATTTGGATGGATGGGTTATTAGTTAGGGTGTGTGTGTTAAGAGAATTGTCATGGTTGCCGGTACTGATTCGTAACCGGCTGGCTTTCATTTTTAACTAATACCATTTTATTATCATGTTATAAAGTAAGGATTAATATATTGAGATAGGTAATTAGATATTAGGGATATCATATTACTTGAATATGTTGAAGTTTTAATAATTGGAGGAACTGATACTTAAACTACGCCTGATTAAATGCTTTTGTGCAAATGTTTCATTAATGGCTATATACATATGTGTTATGATATTATAATTGAATGGAAAGAAAAGAGATTTGGAATAAGGAATTGGCAGTGATATACGTATTGGTGTTGGGTATGAAAGTGGTTGATTTCTAATATATTATAGATATATATATATATATATATATATATATATATATATATATATATAATATATATATATATATATATATATATATATATATATATGAAAAAACTTACAAAATAGTGTAAACAACTTAGTTCGTTAGAGATAATTTGATAACAAACTCAACTTACTTATAATGAAAGTAATATAGTTTCTGTGAGCGATTCTTTAACCGACAACCATCACCATGAGCATAAGCGGTTGTATAACGTCTTACATCATGTTACAAGAGGACCGCTCTATACCTTGTCGTCGGTATAGAACATGAACTACTAAGTGGATCCACTAGTCTGTGCTAAAAAGTATTAAGGAATCATCTAAAAAGTATGATCATTTCTCTGTCCATGTTGGCTACATGGTTTATGGAGACTTGAGTTGTTATGAACTAGCGCCCCAATATCGGTGCTCAATACTACTCCCAAAATACTTAGCTCATGTGTTCTTAAACAACTATTTCTCTGATTTGAGGTAATTGCTCAAACTTATCTTTAAAATCTCTCTTTGAATTCATAGTTTCCTTTTTTCTAAAATTAGCCAAAGGCTCTGTGGAAATCTAGCTTCCTTTGTTTTCTCAAAATGTGAAACATTTGTAACTCTTAGGGACTACTTAGTTCCTTTATAGATTTTTGAGAAATGCAATAACTCTTTACTCTTTGCTTTACTTGAAACTTAACTCTTAGGGAATACTTAGTTCCTTTATAACTATTGAGATTTAACTCAACTCATTGATCTTTGCTCAACTTGTATCTTGAGCCTTAAAACAAAATTAAAATGTTTGTTTAAGACTCTTGAAAACTTTAAGAACTTACTTTGACTTGCTCTTTAACTTTTAGACTTGACTTTTAACTTTTTTGACTTTGATCTTAATTTTCCTTGAATTGGATTATGGATTCAAGGATCATGATCTCATGTTTATGGATGATTTTCATGATGTTTTGGTGTACTTTAAAGTGTTAGAATCAACTAAGAAACATAGGTACATCACTTAGGAACTAGTACGAAAAAATGAGGGAAAATAGGGTCTCTAGGTGACTTTGGCGCTCTGAGAAGCGCTGGGCGCCAAAGCCTGACGGACAGACACTTTCCTCGAGCACTCTAACTGGCGCAGCGCACCAGATTCTGTCCTTAGGGGATCTGGTTGGCGCGGTGCCCATAGGCCTATCAGACGGGATTTTCAATTTTTCTTCTCCAATTTTCATCTCTAACTCTTCTAAAATCCTATGATTTTTTTCCCCAACACTTAAGATCGCTAATATTCTCAATACCCAATTGATTAGCCTCTTAAAATAGCTCGGAAACACAATTCAAAACAACTAAAAGTATACTTCAACTCAAACAAAGAGAATTCAACAATTGTTTATTAATAACTACGATGTTCATCATTCAATCTACTCTAAATGCATTGAATTAAACATGTTGATGTGTGGGTGAAAGAACCCAACACAAAAAGATCTCATATACCTTATAGGGATCACCCCCAACGAATTCAACTCGAAGATCTTGGCGTTCTTGATGAATTCTTGGTCTTTTCTCCTTTATACTTCTTCTCTTCTCTTTTCTCCCAAGCCCTAAGCGTATTGCAATTTTCTAAAACTGACTTAACACTTAGTTTTATTTCTAATAAACCCTTAAAACAAATTAGGAAATAGTAGGGCAAAAAGACTATTTTGCGCTTACTAAAATTCGGATTGGACTTTCCTCGATCCAACATCCCAAATTCTGATAGTCATATCTCCCTCATACGACACCAAAAATGCTCAAGCTTGACGACGTTGGAAAGATCTCTTCAAGGACTTTCCAACCATATAAAGAACTAACCCTAACTCATCCTGAGTTAGAAGTTATGGCAGTTTGAAAATGACCAAAAACTCACTTTTTACACTTGGGAAATTTTCAAGATATTTTTTCCTGTTCTTTTCAAAAATAACTATTCTTAGTTTCTTTATTTAATCCTAGATATTTCGATTTACAAGATGTTACAGTCGATATTGAGCACCTACTATAAACTCATTACAGAATATATATATATATATATATATATATATATATATATATATATATATATAATATATATATATATCTATGTAGAAATTAAGTGAAATTTGTATAAAATTAACATAAAGCACCCAATGAATAAATGATCAAATTGGCCTAATGGCGGCTCTTGGGTGGGTGCTTAAGACTATTTTAGTGTTGTTGAACCAGGGTTTGAATGTTATAGTTAACATGTATTTTTTATAATTTCACTCCGCTGTTTGAATGTTATAGTTAACATGTATTTTTTATAATTTCACTCCGCCACATTCAAAGCACCCATAATGTTTAAATTCTAGATCCGCCACTGATCAAAAACTATTACCAAAATTTTTTATATATAATTTTTTTAATTAATATATGCATTTTTAATTATTTATGTTTTTTATTTATTTTTATTCTTCTCCATAGCAATATAAAACAAATCTCTTCATCATTCACCACCTCTAAATAAGACTTGTCACCGCCATAGTCGTTGTTGCCACCACCGTTTTTTCTGAATTCTTTTTTGTTGATTGCAAATAAATTTACAAAATCATGTAATACTCTTGCAAAATCAATCTACCTAAATAAATAAAAGAACTAGAGAAGGAAAAAATCATGAGGAAGGTGATGATGAAACTAATGGGGTTGGAAATCATGAACAGCTTGGAGATATTATAAATGAAGATGATAAAGATCTACAAAGGTGTGAATTTTGATGTAAATTAGGGAGGTGATAAAGATGGATGTGGAGGTGGTAACGATTATTTTGCATATGAGAATGGTGAAAAGGATGGAGGCCCGACAAATTCACCTTGTGAGAAAGATTAAAAAAAAAGAAGACCCACAATGTATTCCCTATTATTTTTCTCAATCAAGCTTTCAAAAAAAAAAAATAGGGCTGCAAAAAGATTTTAGAAGAATGGATGAAGAAGAAGAAGAAAAGCTCTTTTCGAAAGTTTAATTGGTGAAACACACGTGTCAAGGCGTGTGCCTCACCACAAGGCAGATGGCTAGTTATCATGTTTCAAGGGGGTAATTAGTCCATTTTAAAATAGTTTATTGGGATAATAAAACTCTTGTATAATATAACTGTGTTACTAAAAATTTGAATATAGATCGAAGGGTATTTGATCATTTTCTCTAAATTTAGTGATTCATAAATATATCTGTCCTTGTTAACTAGTAATGAATCTTTCTATTACAATTCTACTAAATGCTAAGTTGACACTACAACAAAAATAACTTTTAGCGGTATTAAATATTGACATTAATAAAGAGTATTAAAGTCTTTACCGGCACTAGTTAAGTGTCATTAGAATCAATGTTGCTAAAGGCTTTAGGGACATATACAAAGAGTGACAATTATCGCTAAAAATATATATTTAGCGCCAATTAAGAATTAATTACCGCTAATTATCATTTTTGTCGTAGTATGATAACCATTGGTTATTGCATTTGTAAGTTTTTGATATGCAATATTGCTGTTGCTACACTAAAGTGGATAGATCTAAAATGCTAAAAATAGTTCTCAACCCTCATCAATGCCAATTAATTTGTCACTTTCCTTAAAATAAAATAAAAATAATAATTAAAAAAACCATCTATATTAAATTTGACATCATCTGGATAGGTTCTTATCAAGAAAAAATCTGTTTTTAAGTATACTACTTTATAAAGCTTATTCCCAAGAAATCATCAAATTGAGATTTGGCAAAGGTTTTTGGCAGTATTGTTTTTTCCTTTTGAAAAAACAATTTACTTAGTTTAGAGAATTGAGATATTTGATTAAACAAATACTCGTTAATTAAATAGGATAGCGATACGTCATAAATGAATTTGTTAATTGAGGTTATTATTTAGGTTGTTAAAGATGAGGGGCAAAATAGATTCAAAAGGTTGACGTCAAGGCATTTTAGGTCCGAATAGTAGAAGAAGAGTAATTTTTGAGTTATTCTTTTTAAAACAAACTAAAAAAGGAAACTAAGTTATTTTTTTTAAAACAGAGGAAATAGTAATTTTTAGTGTTTTAATTTAAAATAAGTGATCTTTCATGATACCAAAAACTTATATCATTAGATGAGTGATATTTTATGTAATTAAGAAATTATATTAAATAAGTATTGTATTGCTTAATTAAGAATTTGTTCAGTCAAAAATCTATCTGAAACAACTTCTCTATCTTCTCAGGATAGGATAAGGTTTAGGTTTATATATACTCTATCAACCACCATCAATCATCAGAGCCAACCTATGAAAATTGCACTAGATTTTGTTATTATAACAATATCAAGTGTAAGAACAAAGATAATTATTCCTTTTATATCCTCTTTTTATACGATTTAATTAAGAGTAATTTAATTTTAAAAACACCTCTTATTTGCTAAAAGCACCATTATATAGCCAAGCGGGAATATCACTCACATATTTGGAAGTTGGAATCATCATTTGCTAACCTATAAAATCTAAATTTTATGATCAGTGCACTAATAAATTTTAGAAATTTTTGCTTAACTATAAATTAAATGTAAAAATTGGAAAAAAAAAATGATTCTTTAGAAAGCTCCAAAAAGTGCATTCTTCGAGCCCTTGCTATATTCCAGATTGTTTATATTACACTCTCCGTTTAAAAAAAATGATATTCTTTTTTTAGTCTGATTTAAAAAGAATAATTTTTTTCTTTTTAGGTAATATTTAGCTTTCCACGTGACATGTTTATGGTCACAAAGTTAAAGGGCAATTTTGTACATTTGACATAACTTTATTTTAGGACCACAAAATTCAAAAGTCTTCTTAATTTACTTAAACTCCGCATCAAGTCAAACCAGATCATTCTTTGCGAAACGAAGATAATATTATATTTGAGATACATCAATATTCGATTTGGCAATTTTTGTTTTAATGCGAACTCGAAAATTATTGTGGCCCTCCCATTATGGAATGGAGTCTAACTTTTTTTTTTTTTTTTTTGTTATCTATATTTCATCATGTTAATCAACATATGTGACATGAGAACTAAATTTCTGCTCCAGAATTCTCTCAAGTAGTGCTGATAAATTGTAAACAAAATGAAATATTGATAGTCAAGTACTTGGTGTATGCTTCGAAGAATTGAAAATAAGCATAAATTTGGAGATTTCCAAATAGAATAATCTTTTGAATTACTATTGAATTCATGGATAGGTAAGAGAAGTGACAAAATAAAATATCTTATTAGCCAGAGGAAAAAAAAAAGCAAAAGTGATTTTGTAGTAGCATTTATTATACATTAAGAACCATTACAATCGAACAGAAAATATTAAGGATCAAAATAAAACAAATTAACGTTGCTTATTTGGTGGATAGAAACAACTTCTTATAAGCCTCGGTTAAAGCCACATTTGTGGTGCTAAAACCACCATCGATAATTAAATTCAAACCACTCACATATTTAGAATCATCACTTGCCAAATACAACACTCCATTTGCTACATCTTGTTCCTCCAATAATACTCCTTTCAAATTTCCTGCTTCACCAAACCATTTCTCTGCCTCTCTTCTCGCTCCGTATTCGAGCGCGTTCAACGCAGTTGTGTGCTTATTACATAAGGAGAAACACAATTAAATCTTATTCCATATTTCCCTAATTCGACTCCAACATTCTTTGAGAGTCCCAAAAGTGCATTCTTTGACGATGTATAGGTATATGGCGAATCAATGTAAGACTCTGTCACCATACTTGCTGTGAAAATAATAACTTACATCAAACACATTCTTAATTATATCGTAATCTACCTCTAAGATACTGGAAATTGGCTTACCAACTATACCAGCGTTACTAAACATTATGTCGAGCTTACCAAATTTAACAATTGTTGCATCTACCGCATTTCGAACTTCAGATTCAATCGCAACATTACAATGGACAAACATCATGTGTTCTGTGTCAATTTGTTTTACCAATGAATTTCCGAGATCGTCTTGAATATCTGCAATTATTACTTTTGCACCATGTTGAACAAAAAGTTTAGCTGTGGCTGCTCCTATGCCACTAGCTCCACCAGTTATAAATGCTACTTTACCTTCTAACCTGCAAAGATATTGTGAAATTAGTTAAAATAAAAGAGGAGAACTATAAATTAACAATGAAAAAAAACTAACTTTTGAGCCATTGGGGATCGAAGAGATGAGGTAGTCATTTTCTCAAAGCTATATAGAGCAATTATTAATACGCTTTAGGGAATGCTTTTAGAGCCTCTATTTATAGGAAATATTGAAGCATAGCAATTAAATTATGTTTTTTCTTTTGTGATGGAATCATTACATAATTTTGGGTTTACTTTTTATAAAATTGCATAGTTTCTTTGGGAATTTGTGATCATCAAATTCGCAAGTTAACTAAGAAAAAAAAAAGTTATGTATATGTGGTTATAGGGAAAAATCGAGAAAAAATAAATAAACATCATAGAGTCAAAAAATAGTTCCTCAAATACAAAATAAAAGGAGTTCATCATCTCGGTAAAATATACTATTTTTATTTTTATTGCATTAATCGACATAAAAATTAATATTTTTATTTATACTCTTCAATTGCAGTTTTACGCTTTAAAAACTAACATCCTTCCATTCATTTTCATTTTAAAAAATCAAAATCCTATTTTTTCTATGTCACCCCAATTTTTGTTTTGGATAAATTTTGTCTCATCAAGAGAATGAATATTTAGTTTTTAGCAATTTTTATTAAGTTAACATCAAAACTGCAGTAATTTTATACCAAAACTAGAGGACTAATTTTGCTCCACCTATAAAATAAGGATTATTTTAAAACCAAGACAAATAATATTGGAGTATTTTTGAGGGTGTGTCCAAAATAGTTCCTTAAATATGATTTAATAATTTTAGTCTTTTAAATTACTTATAAGTTAATGTTAAATGGTCCATTGACAATTTTGATCATTTGAGTTTATTAAAAATTACTATTACTTTTAGTTTTTGATAGAATATTTAAATTATATGTTAAACGATATATGAGTTATAATTTTCTCGGTAAGAACTCATATTTGGAGTTGCAGTTACTGGAAAAAAGGTCAAAATTGAGGGCCAAAATCGACATATACTATCGATGATAGGATAAAATTGAGGGAATATAGTCTGACTTTATAATGTCAGAAAATAGTGTCTCAAACATATAAAAACAAAGAGTCTGAAATACATGTAAAGTACACTAATCTCGATTTTTATTATAGAATCGATATAAAAATAATTATTTTTATTTATACTCTTCAACTACAGTTTGCACTTTGATAACCGACATCGTTCCATTAATTTTCATTAAAAATATTGATGGACTCTATTTTTTGAAAAATAAAACTAAGAAAACAATCATAGTTCTTTGGAACTTTTATGCGCAACTAGTCGATAAACGACTACCTATTTTTTAAAAAACTTTTCTATTATTTTCGTGCATTTTTGTTGTGAAAAATTTGGTAGATTCATTCGTTGATTTTCGTACAAAAAGATAATTGATATTTCAATAACGTCTCTCGGTTCCGTCGATTGATTTTTTACTTGTTTTTAGTAGTGACTTTTTATATAATTTCTGATATTTCTAATTTTGTTTTGAAGTCTAGTCCAACTTTTTACTGTGTAATTTTTACTAATTCTTTAACATCTTTTTATTGTCTAATGTAGTTTTTGTGTTCCATATTTTAGAATTTGATGAATTAAATACCTTTTTTATAGTCCCGTCAAATAGAGTTCAATAAAATGTTTTCCTAGACTCTAAATGTTAAACTTTTGGCAAACTAAGCTGGTCAAAAAGTGTTGAGTTCATACTTAAGGGACTAATTGGAATATATCTTCAAATATGAGGGACCATTTTTGTCATTTTCTCTAAAACTAAACCCCTGAAAACTAATGCATCGGCTACTGCTCTTTTGTGTGTTGTATGCAGCCATATTAGCTCCATTCACAGGTTTGGTATAAAAGCACTATTTCTCTGTTCATACACATTTTTTTAATCATAATTATTAGTTTTTTCTTTGCTAACTGTGGTGTTGGAGCCAATTTGTTGCTGCAATTTGATTAGTTCAGTGGGCAATCTGCCGTAGTCGACGAACAAATGTGTTCATACTTGTTAAGAGTAGAATTTTGACGCATTTTTACTGATTTTTCTTCAGGAGTACGCAATGGCGATCAACTCGGAGACGGAATTTCCAGGTAAATATCATTTATATGTTAAGCTTAGTTTTGTTAGTTTGATTGAAGAGTCTACGATCTACATTCGGCTGCAATTGTTGAAATTTTGAATTGTAATTGTATATTGTTGCTGTAAAAGAGTTAACGGTCGTGGATTTGGATTTTGTATAAATGATTTTCTCAAAATGATGTTTGTGATTGGAGTTGAATTGACAGTTTTACTGCATCTGCAATGATTAAATGTATGTTTTAGGATTTTTTACATTGCCTACTTGGAAGCTTAACTGGTGTGGTTTAAGTTCGGTTCAGCATGAGGATGAGTTGATGATCTTATGTTAGCTGTATGAAGTTTGTGAATCTCACTTTTATTAGGATTCTGGATAAGCAAAAAAATTTTATGTTTCATTGTTATAATTATGAAAAAGTAAATTATCATATGTATAAGCTAGACTGGTTCCATTCTGTTGAAAACACGGGATATATTTTCTGTTGCAAAGAATTGTTGTGCTTGTCGACAGTGGATTTTCATTAGCTGCATTGTGCTCTAAGCAGTAGAGTTTGTTGACGAGAGTGATTGACAAGTGCCAGTTTTCATCATAGGGAATCTCATTAAGAAAAGTTGAGGCAGTTGCACCTGCCTTCACAAATTAAAGGCAGCATCTCTGGGGAAAAACCTCACATTGTATCTGCATAACTATTAAGTTGATCATAGAATCATCACCATAGAATTGACTAAGTATGTACAGAACAATTTAGTTAAATAAATATAGATAACAAAGAAAGAAAAAGAAATTATATTTCAAAGCATTTGTTAGGTTGATGTGTGTGCTTTTCCTTTTCACTTGGCTACTTTCAATTGCAAAATCATTGTTCTTATACCTTTTACCTGTTTACAAATGATTCCTAAGCTGTTGAAAAAGTTAGATAAATCAGACAATTGATGTTCCGTTTTGCCACTTTTGATGATACAAAATTCCTCTTGCAGAAGATAGACTGAACTTCGAGGCACTCAAATCCCACCACAAGTCAAAAGCTATTGCATCAATCAGCAAACAACAGAATCCATTTGATCTCTTACGCATATTGTATGGTAAGTTCTTCTAATTGCTCTGGAAGTTACCACAATATTTCCTAGAGTCTTGCTGATTAGATCAAGACTTTTAGCTTTACTAGAGAGTCACTGAACCTTTTAATATGAATCTGAAAAAGTAAGGATGAAAATAGCAGATCTGAGGAAAGAATTTGCTGCTAGTTCTAGTCAATACATTTATTGACTAGAAGCTCATTCTATTAAAAAAAGCTAGAGGTACATTATATTTGAGTGGCTTTTGAAAAGACTGAGGCATTTTAAGGCTGGAAAAGAAGCATATTCAATTGTCACTGAAATCATCTCAGAAGTCAAGATTTTTGATCTGGTATCTTTGTGTTCTCGATATCATCTTATTCGGCACATAGTTTGGAAAAATGGCATTAATTTACTTCTCATCTGGTGATTCAAATCTGTGATGGTATTGCTGAATGACACCTTTAAGTGCTCTTCTGGATTGTAGATTAACACGGTTGATGTTATTTCCCTCTAGGTAGATTAGTTGAGAGTTATATTCTGCAGCTTTTGTGTTTTAGCCTTCTCTTTTGTGTTGGTTTTGGTATTGCGTACATTTCGAGGGACCGAGTCTAAATATTGGCTTTTGGCCATTTGCCTCTCCTTTATGATTGTAATATCTTCTCTGGACTTCTTTAGAGGGAGCTGTATCTGGAGCTGCTGCTGGTGTTGTTGTAGAAGCTGCTTTGTATCCAATTGATACAATTAAAACTCGTCTTCAAGCAGGTTTATTCTGTTAAACATTTGGTACATATCTTCTATGAATATGCTTCCTTCTTCCTACTACGTAGCTTTTTAGCACGTACTAACTATCTGAAAGTTTTTTTACTTGATATCTGGCTCTGAGTCGTTAAGACAATGAGATGAGCTTTTGACAAATTCGTAACTGCTTCTTAACCTCTTATTTCTCATCCATCATGCTTCCAATTTGAGTATCAACTGCCTTAAGTTTGATTTTAATTATACAAGGACTTCAGCTAAGTGAATCTTGTCATCTCTTATACTATTCTAATTGATTTGACCAGCTGTTCACGTTTTAATGTTAGGCAGTTCGTGGTGGAGGACAGATCATTTTGAAAGGTCTTTATTCAGGATTGGCTGGAAATCTAGTTGGAGTCTTACCGTAAGTCGTCTTGATTTCAAGTACTTCACTTTATGAATTTGATTCCATCGGTGAATTTCTTGTTCAATGCACATTATGCATTATAAAAATTACACTTAGGTCATTCTCAATTCATTATGGGGTCGTTTGGTAGGAAGTATTAGAAAAAATAATACCTATTCAGTACCATTCTTATACATAGTAAACCATGACATTAATAATGTGGGATACTATTCCTATTCTAATACACCATATTCATTTAATACTACAAACCAAACAGTCGAGAAAATATAATACCATCATAACTAATCCCAATTATCTCGTTTTCTGTTATTACCCGTTGTTTCTTTTGCTACTGCTACTGTTCTTCGCTGAATGTTTTGTAATGCGTTCTCAATTATTTGCTATGTTTTCTTTACTCTTGTATTTTCAATTTCATACTGCTCTGTTATGCATAACAAGATTAACATTATTACATTGTTCTTTGCAGAGCATCGGCAATATTTGTTGGTGTATATGAACCTGCGAAGAGAAAATTGCTGGACAGCTTCCCTGAAAACCTTAGTGCCTTAGCTCATTTGGTAAGTATTGCCACTGATAAAATGTCAGCAACCCTTATTTTGTTATACTTTACTTAAGATATTCAATGATTTGGGTCCATGCAATCTGTAACCTCACTTTATAGTCTATAACTATATTAAATCTTAGTTTAAGCTACAATCCTGGAGACGGAACATAACTTTTTGAACCTCTCACGCATAATTCGTCTTATTTCTGGAATTATATTTAAATTGACACATCTATGTGAGCATAGAAGATAATTTAAAATTGTCCCTTTCTAATTTTCGAATTTTCTATGCTTTTAGATTGAATAATTTAAGAAAAGGGCCAGCAATAAATGTCCCACGTTTCAAAATTATCGAAGTATAAACGTTTATTTAGAGCCTGTTTGGCTCAGCTTAAAAGCTGGTCAAACTGACTTAAAAGCTGGTTTTTGACTTATTTAGCTGTTTGGCAATACTCAAAACAACTTATTTTAAGTTAAAAGAAAAACTTATTTTAAGTCAAAAGTTAAAAGTTGGGGTAGGGGTGCTTTTTTTTTCCAGCTTATAAGCTGTTATAAGTTGACCACATTTTTACCTTTTTGCCCTTAATATTTTTATACAATCTCCAAATTACCCACATAACCCTAACATCTCTTTCTTCTATTTTTCCCTTTTCACGTGTGGATGATAGACAATTACTATTACTAATAAATGAAAATAAAATAAATCTTAAATCTTTCAAGTGATCTATTCAAATTATATATTATTAAAATGTAAAATAAGTTGCACATATAACTTCAATAAAAATTTATATTCCTCTTATAAATAATTTGTGATAATGAAAAAATATGTGAATGTTAGACAATTATTATACCTATGGATGAAACTAAAATAAATCTTAAATCGTTCTTTAATCTATTCAAATTATATATCTTTAAAATCTATAATAATTTTATATTCCTCTTATAAATAATTTATGATGAGAAAGAAATATGTGAATGATAGCAAAATATAATTATTTATGGCTATAAAATATAAATTAATTGACTTTTATTATGTTAACAGCTTTTAAGGGTATTTCAGACATTTTGATTTAAAAAGTTGTTTATCAGCACTTATTTGCCAAACACATCAACGACTTTTTTTTTAACTTCAGCACTTTTATCCAAACGCATAACTGCTTATTTTAAAAATAAGTTTCAGCACTTTCAAAAGTACTTTTTTAAAGCTGCTTTTATTAAGCCCATCCAAACGGGCCCTTAGAGCCTGTTTGGCTCAGCTTAAAAGCTGGTCAAACTGACTTAAAAGCTGGTTTTTGACTTATTTAGTTGTTTGGCAACACTCAAAATAACTTATTTTAAGTTAAAAAAAACTTATTTTAAGTCAAAAGTTAAAAGCTGGGGTAGGGGTGCTTTTTTTTTTTTAGCTTATAAGCTGTTTTAAGTTGACCACATTTTTATCTTTTTGCCCTTAATATTTTTATACAATCTCCAAATTACCCACATAACCTTAACATCTCTTTCTTCCATTTTTCCCTTTTCACGTTTGGCATAGCAACTTCAGCACTTTTATCCAAACGCATAACTGCTTATTTTAAAAATAAGTTTCAGCACTTTCAAAAGTACTTTTTTAAAGCTGCTTTTATTAAGCCCATCCAAACGGGCCCTTACACTCAATTTAGACTGCAGGTGCTATTGGCGGAGCTGCTTCTTCTATTGTTCGTGTACCCACTGAGGTAATGAAAGCCTAATTGTTCCATTCAACGTTTTGGTGTTGCTTCACCGGTTTAAGGTATGAATAACTTACAGGTAGTTAAGCAAAGGATGCAGACTGGCCAATTTTCTTCTGCCCCTGATGCCGTTCGACTCATTGTTGCTAAGGAAGGGTTTAGAGGCCTTTATGCTGTGAGTAGGGGTTTCTTTTCCAGAATTTTGCAGAAACCTGAATCTATGTTGAATGACATTTTCCTTGCCCAGGCTCTTGAAAACCAATTGTTTTCTTTCTTGAGTACAGGGGTATGGTTCTTTTCTACTGCGAGACTTACCATTTGATGCTGTCCAGTTCTGTTTATACGAGCAGCTGCGGATGGGGTATAAGTTAGCTGTAAGTTGGTTCTGTATTGATGCTTACACGTCGTCAATTTTAATCAAATTCGATATAACCCGGGGGCGGAGCTAGAGTACAACTCAGCCCTTCTTTCTTTTGTGCAATTAAGTAAACTAAAATTGAAGCACCAGTATACCAGAAATATTTCATCCATCTATAGTATTTTCTTTATGCATTGAACTGGAACTGCTCAATTTCATTCTGCTTTTCACTACAAGAGAATTTACATAACTTGTCCAAATGATTATATATATGAACTCTTCTTTCTGTTCATAAATTTACAAAGACTTGTTTTTACATTCATATTCTTGGAAAAGAGACATACTTTTTTCTTATGCAGGCCAAAAGGGACCTTAATGATTCCGAGAATGCAATGATTGGTGCCTTTGCAGGTAATCACATGTGTTAGATAAATTCCAATATCTATGATATCATCTCTTTTGACTGGTACACTGATATCTGCGGAAATCCCTCACTAAATAAACAATCAGTGTGTAATCAACATACTTTTTCAAATATCTTTATACGCATGAACATGACACATATTTATGAATCACAAGAGCCTTTTGCTTACGGTCTATGTAATATTTCATGGATTGAGGATTGATTTCAAGCTAATCTATGTTAGTGGGGACACGCTTCTTAAATGGAGAATTTTAGCGATGCATTTCACTTGAAAGTGGTCCTTCATCTGCTGTAGTGTCTTGGGTGGTAAAGTATGTCTCCTATTAGAAATCAATTGGAAATGAATGCAAAGAGACAATATGCAAAGCTTGTTTCTAGATTCTTCTTCTGATTATATGTTTAATATCACAGCAATAATTTTTTTTATTCAGAGATTTGTTACATTTGAATCTTAATAATATCACAGCAATAATTTCTGTTATTCAGAGATCTGTTACATTTGAATCTTACATTTCTTGCAGGTGCAATAACAGGAGCTATAACTACTCCTCTTGATGTGATAAAAACAAGATTGATGGTTCAGGTTTGGTGCCCTTGGGTCTCTCTAACTGAAACTCTCTCTCTTGCTAATTCATTATTGAAAACTTATGTTTATTTTACGTTTCAGGGTTCAGCAAAGCAGTATGAAGGCATTTTGCATTGTGTTAAAACTATTGCAAGAGACGAAGGAGCCTCTACTCTTTTTAAGGTAGTGACTTCGTGTTCTTACATTATGTGCATATGTTTGGTTGTACACATAGTGATTATGATACAACTTTTCTCTAGTCCCTCCAAAAAGAAGAGTGCAGATGACGGATTGGCATAAACTTTCTTATACTGATTTGGCTATCAATTTTCATAACAGCTTGTGAGTTTGTCAGCCATAATATATGATAGAAGCATCATTCTCGATCATTCTCTCTTTTTATCGCGTTTTATTGTCAAGACTGCCCTTTAAAATTTGAGATGCCGTCTGTTCTCTTCTGTCTTTCATGCGTTGGAGGGAAAGAAGGTCCAAAGTGATACCAATTCCTTCGAATATTTTATCTCTTCAACAATTTCATATAAAAAGCACTAGGAGTTCTAATATTGCAATACAGTTCAGCAGAGAATTCCTGTGGGAAGTGATGTTATATGTAATGTTGACAATTAAGTTAATATAACTTAGACGATCGAGCTTGCTAAGCTAATACTTTACTATTGCAGGGAATAGGGCCACGAGTACTTTGGATAGGTATTGGAGGATCGATATTTTTTGGTGTTCTTGAAAGGACAAAGAAACTAGTTGCTGCAAAACAGCCTGTTGATTAGAATTTGAATCCTTCGAACTTGGACTATCAATCTGTCTCAGGTACATCGTAGCTACGTGACTGGATACAGTTCTCTTGAAATGTTTCTTCATTTCTCAGAGAATTATTGTTGGTTGAACCCTGTTGATTGTGGCAACGTATGGCGGGGTGTTAGTGTAATGCAGGAAGAATTGAGTCAATGTTGTGCAGTTTGCATTTCATTATCTCTGCACTATTATTCTCAAACTATTATACTTTATGAAACAAAAATTGAAAATCTAGGAAGGTCTACAACTACAACATATCTAGTATAGTCACACAGAGTGGAATAGGGGGAAGTTAGAGTGTACACAGATGTTTACCAGGTTAGGTAGAGAGGCTGTTTCCTATATAGACCTTTGGCTCAAGACAAAAAAGTTTAGAAAAAGACGTAATGGAAGTACAAGAGAGAACAGAAAATAACAAAAACAATGAGGCCAATAATGAGGCCAATAATGAGCATGATCATAAATGTGCTTCACATTTGGACCATTTAGAACTGGACTTTCCAATTTTCCATCTGGATTATTTGGTGAAAGTCACAAACTCAATCACATTTCCAGCTAAATCTGAGTTGTTCTTCAACATGGATGAGTCTCCTCCAAATTCATAATGACGCGTTTGAAAGTATTCGTTTGAAGCTTATAAAGCTCATAAAAAATACTTTTAGTGAGAAACAGTTTGTGTTTGATTCAATAAATTTCGAAAACACTTTTGAGCAACAAATACCAAGCTTTTCCATACTACTTTTCAAAAAAATATTTTTTTAGTTTTGACAAACTGTTATTGCTACTCCCCAGAAGCAGTTATTTTCTCCCAAAAACTTGGTCAAATATCTTACTTTTTTTTACTATCCAAAAAGCTTGGTCAAATAGACTATAAATATGTAATAGAGAACGAATTACCGAATAATTAGGAGATACATAGCTCATTCTATGCCAACCTGCCACTACTACTGAAGTGTTATCTGAATCTTGCATCTAGAATGATTCCAAGAATAAAAGAATCACCACTGCATATTAATTATACAATCAATTACACAATAAAATGATGAAAAAATCAATTTTTTAAGGGGTTGGATGGATGGTAGGGGTGTAAAGTTGAGAGCAGTTATGTAAAAAGTTTTAATAGAGAACACCTGTGTCTTTAACCATACTAATGTATGCATTAAAACCATTTGTATTGCTAATACAACAACTTTTCATGTATTAGTTATATATTAGCATAATATTCTTTCTGTCTCATTTTATATGTCACATTTTTACTTTGCATTTGTATTAAGAAATGATGTAACTTTAGCCTTCTACCTTTATTTAATTATTTTGGAACTCAAGTTTTCAATCACTGATATGAATTAATTTATTTTGATTAATTAATTTATTTTCAATCAATGAACATGAATTATTTTGTTAGCTTTTCTAAGTTGGTCAAATGTATATTTTTCAAGGCAAATAATTCACAAAGGTAAAAAAAGAATAATATTGTAATTTATGCGTTGATTGTATGAAATAATAAATATCATTGATCAGCTATTTAAAAAAGAGATAACACGTAAAAGAGGACGGAAGAAGTATCAATTAATGCAAGATAATCAACAGCGATGTGTACGTCGACATCTATTGGATTCTGTTTGCTATATGGAATTAATATATCAATGATGAAATTTTTGGGATATATATATTTCTTTATATCTAAAACAATATAATTGAATTTATAAGTATGATTCACGAACATGTAAATTGAGATGATGTATCTATTTAGGTGACATATTTTGTTTTTTGAAAGTCAAAAAATATAAGCTTGATCAGAAATTTGCGTATCAATGAAATCTTTAAATTTTTTTAAATGAAATTTAAATATTTGTAAATTACATAACATATATTATAAGTCATAATAATTGATAATCAAAATATTTAAAAAACATATATGAAAAATTTATGAGTATAAATTTATTTAAATCTCGAAATTCAAATTATCCTGCGTATATTCAAACAAAGAGTATAATTTAGGCCTTTAACTACAAGATTGCAGGTTGGAGTTATTAAAAAAATGTGGGGAAATATACTATATGATATAACCAATTTGGGGCCGTTATATCTAAAACATTTTTTGGGTTTGGGCATTTCCCTCCGTCTCCATGAAACCTGCTTAATATTCACTCAACAAAACAAGCAAAAGAATTATCTTTTTCGTTATTTTATATGAGTTAGTTTGACTCGATATGAAATTTAAAAAAAAAAAAGAATGATTTTTAGAACTTGTGATGTAAAATAAGTAATAAGTGTTTGAATGAGTATAATTCATTTCATTAAGGATAAACAAGGAATTATAAAGTTAAATTGTTACTCCCTCCGTTCGCTATTGTTTGTCAAACATATTAAAAATAGTTTTCCAAAATTAATTGTTAATTTAAATGATCAAGAAATAATTGATCATTTTTCTAATTCTGCCTTTAACGTGAGAAAAGTTACTTTTAAAATTATAATACTATTTTTTTAACTAACTAAAAAAAATGAAGCACATAAATACTCTTGCGCGCATTATTTCTCCAATTTTCCTTTTATGTAGTTTAATTTCAATATTATTTTGATAGTTCATAATGTTCATTTGTCAAAAAAATTAAATAAAGATAAAATATTATAATACTAACTCAGTTTAAATTCTAATAACTATCTATTTCAAAAAATTAAGTCAAGGTGTATTTTTGACACTATTTTCATGTAACCGAAGTATAAAAAGACATCCATAGAGACCTACATATACAAATTCTCTCACCGTCGATATAAATAATTATTCTATATTCTTGAAATTCACGCTATATAATATATCTTTTTATTATATTAACATGATAAAAATTATAATTTATAATATATTTTTAATTAAATCTAAATTTTATGAAAAAGTTTATTTATGAAAAAATACTATAAGTTGGAATGCTTTCTTATGTTGATATAATTTCAACATATTTAAAATTTTAATTAAATTTTACTTAGCATGAATTTCAAAAATAAAAAAAATAGCTAATAAATTGACGAAGAGAGTATGCATAGCAGAGGTTTATGGATGTTTTTCAATTTTGAATTATATCAAAATAGTACAGAACTTATGTAATTGTTTATCAAGATTACTTATGCTTTTCCTTTAATATTATTTTGTTGGAGAAAAATTTGATGTATTTAAGTGTTTGTTTATGAAATTATTGAGACAAGAAAAAGAATTACATCCCTTTCATTTTTCATATTTGTTATTCATTTTTTTAAAAAAAATTATAAATAAAAGTGATAGCTTATTAATTTGCACCTTAGAAATTTTTTTACTTCACAAATCTTGTTTTGTTTACGTTTCCTAGAAATTAATTAGTAGCACAAAATGAATAAAAATAAAATTACAGTTTAATTTTATTAATCGATAATATTATTTATTGTCACTAGTGCATTCACAATTCCACATATTAAGGAGTCCTACACAACTTTTGTTGTTGATGCAGTCTCAGGCTACTTACAAAATTGTGTTCTTTGCTAACATGGATAAGTTAAATTTTTCGTTTTTGTTTCAGATCAATGTCATAAATAATCTGAGTATCAATGATTTGAACAAAATTTGTGTCAATGTAATAATTATATTTTATAATGTTATTTTTAAATAATTATAAAATCTAGCTATATTTTCATTTTGTAGTAAATATATATTGATATACGTATTTCAAATTATAGATAGATCTCTTATATACACGTACATATATATTATTGGAGTATATTCGATGTATCACAATATATACAATATGCCAATTTATTTATAGGCCAAATACATAAGCATATCCTTAAATTTATTGGGTTTTTTCTCTCAGGTACCTCAACTACGTCATCTTCCTATTTTCAATTGAACCCCCATAATTTGTTCCGTTTAAACAAACACTGTTGTCTGATGTAGAACCATATTTGTGAGGGGTATTGATAGATGATACATATGTTGTTCCACAACTCATTAGTCCAATTGATAGTGAAAATGTTCAAAGAATAATTGTGTTTTACTTAAGTCATTTAAACACATTAGAAAATAAATGAGGATAACACAGTTTGTCTTCATTCATTTAATCAAAATTATTACAATTTGAACACAATTGAAGACATTTACAATAGAAAAGCCGATCAAAATCAGCCAACAGTATTTTAAATGAACAAATTATGTGTGGTTCAATGATCAATAGAAAAATGACGTAGTTGAAGTACCCGAGGAAAAAACCCCAACAAATTTAGGGATCTGTTTATGTATTTGGTCTTATTTATATTATATTTATATGCATACATGTATATGCAATGTTTTGAAGAATAAATATTAATATTAGGGAAATTTAGCTAACTAGTCAATAAAATCAACTTATTTAGTGATAACATCCATACTTTAATAATATTAGTAACACATGTCAAAAATGTTATTATTTAAAAATAAATAATTATTCTGGTATTATTAGTATTTTCTCTCTCATTATTTACACCATTTTTTCTCTATCATAGATTACACATTTTCTTATATTTATTTAATTGGATAGATATTAATGTCATTTTAATTTTTATTTTATTTTTATAAGCTTATCAATTTTTCTCTCCTACTTTCTTGCTAATCAGATCTCCTGATTTTTTTCTCTTTTCTTACCCTTCTTTACAATTTTTCTCTCTAACATTTTTCCAATCAATTCCACAAATTTTTATTCAATATATTAATATTTTCTATTATTCTCATTAAATTTCGTTGCAAGATTTGATTTGAAGATTAACAATGATTTGGGTATTATGTTTTTTCAGATTCCTTATTATTTACTTACTGATTTTAGAGTTTTTTTTTAGTTTTTTGTTTAGTTGTTGTTCTTAAAACATTTTTTAGGGTTTGAGACTACATAATTGTCTCTTAAATGGACGTTTTCAAGAGAGTTACTAGAGGTATTGGACAAAATAATCAAAATTCTTCTGATTTTTCATCATTTAATTTTTTTCACTCAAGAACTAAACAACAATGTAAGTTCTGATTTTTCATCATTTAATTTTTTTCACTCAAGAATTAAACAACAATGTAGGTTTCGATTTTTCATCATTTAATTTTTTTCACTCAAAAATTAAACAACAATGTAGGTTCCGGTTCTAATCTAAGGAGGATATACGATGGGAAAAAATGTCTGAATCCATTGCAAAATCCCACCAAAATTGAAGACCAATTCGTTGAAGAAGACCAATTTATTGGAGAAGAGGTATTTTTTTATTTTATTTTTTTTACATATTCTCTCCCTTGATTTTCTCCCTTTTGTTATTAAATAATTATATTCTTTAAATAAAAACAAATAATAAAAACATAAATAAGATTCATAACAAACTAAAATTTGATATTTTTAGTAAATATTGAAAGTATTGCTAATGAGCCCTATTAAATATTAAAATATTGACATTTTGAAAAATTTCCCTAAATATTATTATATTTTAAGAAAATAAATATCACTATTTAGTGCAAAAAAGGATGGTAATCAAGAAGAATTTAGTGGGCTTCATTACAGCTTTCACAGGAAGAAACCTTTTAACCAAGCCCAATGATAGTAAGGTAACAGATAGAAGAATTAGCCAAGTTATGGACTTTTCTTCTATTGGATCACACTTGTTAGATCTTGTTTACTCTTTTAACAACTTCAAAATTTTGTTTATATGTTCACATTTATTTGTGTAATATTATATAGGTAAAGTGTACAAATATTTGTTTTTGTATTGCTATTTAATTTATTTCCAAAGTCTAACTTTAAGACAATTTTTACTTAAGTTATGAACTTATTTGTTTTTCTCGAATGAATTTGAATCGCGCATATCAGGGTATATTTAAAGGTAGCGCTCCCAACACGACTGGTTAAGGATTTATCACTTCAGTCAATGCATCACAACTCATGTTGATCAATTTTTGTATGGCCAAACTTCACATACTTATTATTTTTACGTAGTATGTTAACAAAATCAATATATTTATAATTTCTTAGTAAAAAAACTAACAAAACATATAATAATTCTTTTTTTTTCATAATTATCATTTCGAACACAAACTTTTAAAAAGATATTAAGTTGATCATTAAAAACCCTTTTCCTTTAGATATTTACCCCACCATATATTATATGATTTTATTATTTTACCCATTGTTTCACTCTCCAACCGTCCAAAAATATTTTGATTGGTTTGCTTAAGTTTGATTCCACGATTGAGGCAAAATATATTAAATAAATAAATGCCCTCCACGTGTACAGATAATAGGTTGCCACCACATTACAAGATTAGACTTTAATTATACTTAATTAATTATAATTTATACTTTAATTAATTGGTGCCGACTTTTGTTTGACGTTTTCCCATATTATTTGTTTATTAATAAAATAATAAAAATATAAGTTTGTTACGTATTAGAGTTCTCTTAGTCATTGAAGTTTCCTTTAGTTCCACGTATTTCTAGACTATTCAGTTGATACTAGACAAGTCACCGACATTTTATTGTATCGTATAGCTTAAATTCGTTATTAAGTAATAATGAAAATTTTTGTTTTGTATAATAATCGATTGATGTGATTACATTATTATTTTATCTTTCGTTCTCATTTTACATTCGCTTATTATTTAGTAGCCATATATTATTTTTACCATATCTTTTCGTAATAGTTCTTTTTTATTAATTTATCATTTCATATGTAACAACAGAAGACAATACTATATATCCAAAGTCCAAACATTTAATTCATTTAAATAATACAATTTAATATTTTTTACCTATAACCAACATATAAAAAAGGTAAAAAAATAATTTTTTTTCATGAAAAATATGTTTAAAGTATTATCAGAATTATGTTATGCTCAAATATAAGTTATTTTTTTTATTATATTAATATATATAATTTAAATTATTGTTTACCATGAATTGTATTTCCCGTGTTCCATGTTTTTCTAGATTGTTCCATTGACATTTAGATGATTAGGACAATTTTTTATTGTGGAATTATATCACTTCGACATTTATTATCTTTATAATATTTTATTAAATGAAATTAACCTTAAATTTTAAAAATATATTTAGAGTACCAGTAAGTTCTACTATATATATATATATATAAATGACCTTATCTTACTATAATGAAACAGTTTTTATCAATAATAAATATATGCACGAAAAAATAATATTAAAATACTATTTGTATTAGTTAATTTTTATTAGATTTAATATTAGTAAATGCTTTAGAAATATTTATAAGTATAAATTTTCTCTAAAAAGACATAATTAACAATAATTAAGTTATTATCATAAATAATTATCGCTAAAAATTATTTTTAGAACAACGTATATATATATAAACTTATATTTTTTTAAAAATAATTTGTGTAAGATAATTCTCCACATCATGAATGTTTTCTCTTGTTCCATATTTCTGGATTGTGATTGGCATTTAGACAATTAGTGGCATTTTTACTTTTTATTTTCTAGATTGTTCCATTGACATTTTAGACTATTAGTTATATTCTAATTTTTTTATTTTTTCTAATTGTGGTTTGATTAGGATGGTATTAACTTTAGTAGGAGATAGTGTAAGACTTATGAATCTATTAAATTAAAATTAATACTCTTAGTGCTAGTTGACTACTTTTGACAATAATGAGCTAACTTTTAATATTTTAAAGCATCTCCTTTTGACTTTCACTTAAGTTGAAAGCTATTTTCATTTTCGTCCATTAATTATTTTTTAAAATAAAAAAATATGTTTGCGTTTGACCTAAGAAGGCACTCACTATACTTAAACATTATATTTTGTTGGTCTAATCAAAATCATGATTTCAACTTCATTGATTCTGAATATTAAAACAATAACACCTAGTATTGATAATTAGGTTTTAAAAGTGATATTTGGGCATATTTATGCATTTTTTATTGTTTAATAGAAAAAACTATTATGTTCCATAGAATTCATAAAGATGTGACTTTGGACCTTTAAAGATTTTATTTTGATCTTCTTGTAAAAATGATTTTGTAGATCTTTTTTATGTATTTGATTGTCAAGAAAAGTCTGATCATATAATTGAGAGAATATATATCATTTCTTTAGGTAAATATGAACCAGAATTTAAGGTAAAGTAATATTCAGTAATAGAACTTTAACTGAAATTGAACTTGTATGACAGTCCTACAAAAATTTGATGTCGACAACCTCATATGCTTTTTAATTATTATTATTGGAAAAGCACCCATCAATGTCAAGCATATTGAATTTCTTTTGAGAGGATGCCATTTTATAGAGATTGAAACAATATTTCGTTTGAAAATACTACTCCAACAAGATATCAATATTCCAAAAGACATTGCTAGATAGAGGAAAAGAGGTTGTGGAAAGGGACATTTTCAAAGATGCATTCCCTTCTTTCTATATGTGCCACAATAATGAGTAAGCACTAAAATATAATGTAACCAACGATTGTAATGGTGAAGTGATAAGTACTTATTCATTTAATTAAATGTTTCGAATTTAAGATCATCTGATTATAGAGTTGCCTTTTTAAGAGTGTCATGATTTCATTTTGTTAACAAATATAAAAGAACTATCTTGTCTAAGAGTTATAGAGTAATAATAAAGAGAATTGTGAAATAAATATCGTTAGATTGTCCCCAAATAATATGATAAAATAATGAGGAATATAACAAGACTCGATTAAGATTGAATATCAAAGATATGTAGGAATAAATCAAAAGATAGTGTTGAAAAGTTCATCTTAAATTATTCGTAGTTTTTATTGTTATTTAAGATAAAATAAACTAAAAATTGTATTTAATTTTTAAAGTAACAAATAGTTTAAATTTTAGAAATTATGATAAATAACGTAGTTGGGGAATACTTTTAGGGATCATTTGATTTTCAAGTATTAGAAGAAATAATGTATACATTATTAGCTTTTATGTCAGTAATTTATTGTTTCACGTATATATAAAAAAGAAACTAATGTTTATATTAGTTCTACACTTTAATGTGTTGTGAGATGTGTTTACTAGTATATAAAAATACATGATATTAACAATGCAAGTAGATTTAATACATGTATTTGCACAGTTAAAGACATAATTGTTCGTCGAGTTTCTTTTACATCTTTCTCATCATATTTGTGGAGGATATTTTTGAAAATAAATATTCCCTCGTTTTACTTGTCATGAATTGTTTCTAAAATAGATTCACTTTTACTCGTCACTTTTGATATATCAAGAAAAAATAATTTCTTTTCATGTTATTAAGTATTATTCTCCAAAACATTTTTCGAGACATAATACTAATATAGATAGTGTGATAAAATATATATGTCAATAATTATTTACTTACTGAGTGTGTCAATTAGTCAAACAGTGACAACTGAAAATGCATGAAGGGAGTATTACTAAAAAGATACGCAATGTATGTTATTTTGAATAAATCAAATCAATTAATGCATAAGAAATATATCTTTGCATAATTATTATAAAAATATAAAATATAATACGTAAACATGCCCTTCAACTTATCTTCACCTGACATCTATACCCTTCAACTTTATGTGTTCACAAGTAAGCACTTAACTTGTATAAAATTAAACAAACAAAAACATTCGTCTTGCATAATGTCATACGTGATAATTTTATGTCTTATGTGACATCCTACATATATTATATCATGTAGTACGTCACGCAAGACATATACATTTTATATAATTGTTTGTCTATGCACACCCAAAATTATAAAGAATATAAATATCAATTGAATCCAAATTAAAAAGCACATTTATATAACATATTCAAATATAAGTAATACATTATATTAAGTATTATTATTATTATTTATTCTGCCAAACGATCGAATAGAAACTATAAAAAGAACATAAAATAATTTTAACAACATATACCCTTTCAACAAATAAGAATTTGAAAGGTGTATGTACAACATATTCCTATGATGACATGCATGATTTCATCAAGAACTATCATAAGTAGCCCACCAAATGTGAGAGATTTTAAATCCAAGGACAGAGAAAATTGATTTAAATTTGGTGTATAGTACCTAAGTGAGGTAACCTATTTATAGTATTTTAAATTTATAGATATGAAAACACGAATTAAGAAATTTTATAAAAGGTATTTTAACTAAAATATATTAATTATGATTTTTGTTTTAAGATTAAGAATAGGGTCGTTTCATTTTGTTAAAATAGGTTCAAATGCTTTACAACAAGATATAATCGTAGAAGAATATTATTAGATAGTCTTTTAATAATATTTGACTTTATTGATTATTAAGAATATAGCACGACTTAATTAAACAACGAATATTAATTGGGAGACCAAAATATAGTATAGAGAAATCTTAACTATACATAAAAAGAGTTAATCAGGAAAAAGAAAATTGTCAGACAAATTCTAAAGACGAGATTCTTACTTGCATTGAAATTTTGAAAGAAAAAAAATACACATAATCTGAAATAATATATAAGTTAATCACTTGAAATATGTCATTTTTGTGGAGTCCATACCCATTGTAGATAAACATAGCAAAAATGGTTGAATTTTGTTTGTTGATTATTGTTAAAGTCAACAAATGTTGCAACACAATTCAAAGCTCACCATTTCTTTTTGGCATAATACATAAATGTGCCCTTTAACTTAACTTCAAATCACATTTAAGCCCTTCAACTTTGGATGTGCACAAATAGACACTTAAACTTGTATAAAGTTGAACAAATAGACACATATGTCCTACATGTCATCTTACATATCATTTTTTGTCCTACGTGGTGTCCTACGTGTATTGTGTCATGTAGGACTCATGTGTTTATTTATTTAAAAGTTGGATAGTTAAAGTGTCTGTTTGTGCATTGTGAAAGTTGGAGGTCAAAGTTAAAATTTGAAATCAAGTTTAGGGTCCAATATATGTATTATGCCTTTCTTTTTTCAACCAAAATCTTAGCAAGATTTCTACATAGGTGAAAATGTTGAAATCTTGTGTTTTTTGTGATGTCATTGGTGACATCATTAGGAGTAGATTTTCCTATAAATAGAGAGCTCTTGCTCATTTCAAAATACACCAAAAAAGGAATTACAAATGAGAGAAAAGAAGAGTGAGGCATCACAGAGGAAAATAAACTGTGAGGAAAAATAGAGAGTGTGAGCGATATTGTAGTGAGGTGGAAAAATCAAAAGAGTGTTATTTCTTTTGAATGTGTAGTGGTCTTTGGAGTTTTACTCAGACATACAAGTGTAAAATCCTTACTATAGTGATATTCGTTGCTCCTCTCGGGTCGTGGTTTTTCCCTTATTTAGAAGGGTTTTCACGTAAAATCTTGGTGTCATTATTTCTCTTTTATTCTCATTGTTTAACCGCATTGTTGTGTTCCGCATTTGTTGCCTTTATTACCGCAAATATTATTTCTGTTACGGATTTATTCCCAACAATTTTTACATATTAACTTCAATTGGAAAATCCGCTCTTAGAGTTCGAGAATTCAAGCACTGGCAAGTCAGCTAGCGAACCAAGGAGCAAAGAAAGGGGGCCCTTGGGCCACTTGGCTCTAAGGAAAAGGGAAAAATTAAGATTTTATGAGACTCGCTTAGTATTTATATGAGATGATATATTTAAAGTATATATCTTATCTACGTAACATATATATCTTATCATGTGTTCAAGTCTTTTATATATTAGAATAAATTATATTCCGAATGTATAAATAAAATATATTTATCATGCATAGTGTAAACCTAATTATTTCAAACAACATGTCTTATCATCAAATTAAAATTCGAAACGTGTATTCACAAGAATATTCTTATGAGTCCATGTGCATGATTTTATGAAGAGCACCATTAGTAGGTCCACCAAATTTTAGACATTTAATTCCAAAAGGAGAAAAATTAGAAGATTTAAATATGGAAAATTGGTCCACGTAAAGTAAAAAAAAAATATACACTAAATATTTAAGCTTAATTTATTGACCTAAAAATTAAGAGAGATTTTGGCTAAAATATTCTAAATTGTGTTGTTTTTATAAAAAAATTAATATAATTATCATCAAATTTGTATAATGAATTAGGAATTACAAGTAAATTTGGGGGGAAAGGGGGTAATTAAATTAGTTTCTGGATTTTGTAAAATTATCAAATATTTTGGACCAATTTTTAGAAGTTAAAATATTATATTGAATTGGAGGGAATATTATTTTGGAATATAAAATCAAGTTGTTTGTTTGTTGTATACAACTCACTTTTAACTTTCCTTTATGTAAATATCTACTAGATATTTCTCTCATGCCTTGTTGACTATCAATAGTTAGATATTAAATTATATCTATATTAGAATAATTAATGAAAGATATGTATTTTTTTACATGATCTATCTATTACTACTTAATAATAATTGATAGGTGTATATATACGTAGTAGTTAATGTGGTTACTTTACTTGTATAATAATTATAATAAAATATATCAATACATAATTTAAGATATTATAATCTTAAAATTTTCTACGGTTAATAAAAAAATTATAAAAGTTCATGCTCTGATACATTTCTATCTTCTCAAATACATCCATATCCCCTTTCGGAAACAAAAATCAAGTAATATGGCATTCATAATTTATTAGACAATGAAAAAATACATACAAAAGCAATAAAAACTTGAAATTTTTTATAATTGATTTTTTTTTCGAAATATGATATAATTAATCTCAAATATATGGAATTTAGGTAAATTGTACAAATAATTATGTTATAATCTTTCCAAATGATGCCACTAATAAGGCCATATAAAATACTTATAGAAATTGAATTTCACTTTTTTTTTTTCCATTATATGAAACAAGTCAAACACTATTATTAGAAATCTGCTATATGATTTGAAACCTTTTTATGTGCTTTTATGTTATAATTAAAAAAAATACTAAGTATGGCCAAGTTCATATTTAAAATTTAAATTGTCAACTTTTATTCAATTAGATACCCAAACTTGAAAAGGCTCCTTTAAGATCTAATCAGACCAAAATAGATATAGAAAAAAATAATTATATTAGATCAAAAAAATTTAGAAGTTACGAAAATCAACATACTCAATCAAGATTTTATCCTCGTAAAAAGTATTATTTCGAGAATTATTTTTAGCTAATGATATAATTTAACTTGAAAAGCTGATTCGTATTATAAATCGCAAAAAAATAAAATTCAAATCAAGATAAAACTTTCGATAGCCACATCACTCTCTCAATTTCCTCTACAATTATTAGCTTAATTTAGCAATCTTTTTCCCATGATGAAGTTTACAAGCACTACAAATATTTAAAAAAATTCTCTCTCCGTTCTTAATTATTTGTCTACTTTTTATTTTATAGTTATTTCTAATTACTTGTCCATTTTTGACAAATCAAGAAAAGATAATTTTTTTACCTATTATACCCTCGATTAAATGACTAATTACCTTGAAAAATGTAGAACTTTTCATCTACTTCATAATTAATAGGAATAAAATGATAAAATCACTATTATTAATATTTTCTTAATAGATATGACAATTTAAAATGGACAAGTAAAAAGGAACGGATGGAGTAATATATAAAAAATCTTAAACCTTTGTGTGCCTTTAGTTGAGTGGTTTCACCAAAGTATGATGTAGAAATTAGTATCTCAATATTTTAGAGAGATGCATTCACCTACTTTTCAATAAGTCAACTAGATTTTTTTAAATTTTTTTTACAATAGGAATAAGAGTGTTATTGATTATTAAAAGAATCTAAGTTTAGTTCTAATGATATATGACTAAGTATATATATTTAATTAATTAAGATGTGACTTTTAGTTTTTGATATTATATTTAGATCATTTTGTAAAATTATATTACCTTTTAGATATGAAGTAATAATACAAACAAAACATAACATATAGATAATTAGATGGTGTAATTTTAAATAATTGAGTAAACTTGTGAAGATTCACATGTAGAGGAATCTAAATTTACATTTAATTAAGATATAATAAGAACTAACACCATAATTTACTATAATAACCACAAATTACTATTTACAATATTGATGTTGACTATGGTCTATGGAAGAGAAATATTATTTAAAGTCCCCACTTGGAGAAATATTTTTATTTTTTTGTATTTTGGTAGGAGAATTTCTTTTGTGAATATATCTTTACCATATTTACAATTTGGCCAAGTTGTACAATAGAAAAATCCTCTTAGTTTATGTATGTATAATTATTAATTTAATATAATAATATATGCAATGTCTTAGTGTAAATATATTGTAATTTTGTTCTCTAAGTGCATTGCTTCCTTTATATGTTTGATAACTTCATTATATTTCTGTTGTACCCATAAAATTCTATAAAATGGGATTGAGTATACAAAATAGAGAACAACTTTTTTTACTATCATATTCGAATTAGTTGTTTTGTACCTCGATTAATTACATGAGATACATATCACCTTATAGCTACATTGACTACTCTTGAAATAATAATTTATTACTGGGCAACTTTCACATATAGCAAATAAAAAATTCATATTTGTATGTTATGACAAAGTTTGCATAATTGCGCTCCATAGCAAACATAGAAACTGTATAATTCGCTATACATATACAGTTGAAGCAAATTGTATAAAACGAAGTGTATATAACAAGAAAAGACACTTGGGCAGAGCACTGTATAAAAACGAAGTGTATAAAACGAATTGTATTATTATAAGTGTATATAATGATTATATACAATTTGAATTTGTATAAAATGAGAAAGAGAGAAAGACAAAAGAGACTTGACAAGGAATATACAATTGAACCGAATTGTATAAAACGAGAAATAGAAAAATTAGATACAATTTGAAAATTGTATAAAACGAGAAAGAGATAAAGGCAAAAGAAACTGAGCAGGGGAGTATTTTTATTGTATAATTATAAGTGTATAGGACGAAAATATATGTACTTGCATGTATACATACAATTTTCTCACGCTTTATACAAACAAAAACGCAATTTATACATTTCGCTTATGTTTGTATAAGTGAGAAAGGCGAGGATGACGAGCGAGATTTGGGAGAGTGGCGAGCGAGATCTGGAAGAAGGAGAGAGGGAAACAATAATATATGTATTTATACAATTTTCTCTGCTTTATACAATTAGAAATAATTTTTATACACTTGTGTTTGTATAAAAAGTGAGGAAGCTAGCGAGAGATTGGAGGAGAGTGGTGAGCGAGATATTTGAGAGAGAGACGCCTGACAATTTTTTGCAAACGTTTGCTATGGAGCACAATTAAATAAACCCTATCTACTCTATTTATTTTAGATTATTAGTTTGCTATTATATACAATTTTCCCTTTATTACTATTCGCTTACCAATAATTACTAAAAAATAAATAAGAACATTATTGAATTCTCAACAAAGTAAAATATTTTCCTTGTACCAAAAATACCCTTAAGTTTCACAATATTCAATGTTCTCATTTGAATTATTGGCACATACTGTATTTAATTAATTTAAAGCATACTTAATAATTCTGTTTAACCTAAGGTTGACAGCTTCCTAACTCCCCAAAATATCCCTCAAACAACTCCTAATGCATTTTTATACACTTATTCACCCAATTAAAGTATTTTTAATTTCACTTCTTCAGGTTTTTGTCCTACTTTTATATCTTAATTTAAGTTGTCTTTAACCAAAAAAAATAATTCAAGTTGTTAGAGTACCTATTTTATTTATTAGATTTCCTTGGGCATTCACATAAAGAAAACAAAACTTGTTTTCTTCTTCTATTCTTTTGTAGAAAAAAAAATAAAATCTTATATTCTAGATCTATTTATTTTAAAAAATTATTAATTTTAGTAACAAAATATCTAATATAATTTCACAAATAAGATTTAAGAGGATAGAGTATATACAAATCTAAATTTTTATCTCGTGAAGGTAGAAAATGTATTTTTGAAAGATCCTCAACTAATCTGCAACAAAACAAAATTTATGAAATAAGAAATGATAGTGAACAAAACACGTTAATTAATAAGAAAATTAGTACAAACTATCCATCATAAAAAGAAAATAATAATAACAATGAAATAATGTGCTAATTGAAACACAATAGGTAACACTAATATCAGATATCAAAAGCAAGAAATTAGGCATAAAAGGCTAATATTACGATAACACGGTGCTCCCAAACTGTCACGATCCAAATCGAGTCATGAGTGGCACCACACTTAATCTCCTAGGTAGAAGAACCAACAAATTTAACCCCAACTTACAAAATATAATCATAGCGGAAGTTTAAAATTTTATTAAATATTGTTTCCCAAAATCTGAAAATCATCACATCAAGAAACATCTAATCTTCAAATACTAAGTCTACGATTATTAAAGAAACAAAAATAAATAAATAAAATAGTTTATGTTTGAAAACTAAGGACATCTTGTCATGACCAAGTGAAACCACACGAGCTTGAATGAATATCTCATCCTGGAACCTGATATGTTTGGAGACTAACTAGAGTTGAGGGCAAGTCGAAATTATTGGTACACTCGCTGCACTCCACAAATGAAAAATAAAGAAAAACACAAGTAAGGCTCAATACGGGCAATATGTACTGAGTAGGTATCATCGGACAACCAAAAATAGAAACTATTATACAATGACTGATAGTACAAAATCAGTATGACAGTTAACATATGGCAAGCAACAAACAACATGAACAAGTCTAATCCAACTAAAATGTTAATCAAAACTCAATCAACTACTAATCTTCTACTTTACTCTGTGATTTCTACACTCTCCTATCTAATATCATGTCCTCAACCGGTAAATTGAAGTTGCACCATGTCCTATCTAATTACCTCTATCCAATACATTTTCGCGTACCACCATATTCAACCTCTCATACCTTCTTACTAAACATCTTCATACACATTTCATCTTCATACGTCCAATTCATCTTAATCCCACTTCCCTCATTTTATCCACCACTAAAGTTATCCTCATCTTATCGCAAAAATTCTAAATCTTGTCTCACTCAATATGCTCAAACATTTACAAGTTCTCAAACAATTTCATAATCAATGCTACAAACACTAAAATTATAAGTGTGTTAAAATTGTTTTTTTCATAAATATCTTATAAGCTAAAAGTCACAAGTTCAATTTACATCTCCAATGTCACATCTCAAAATTTCTTATTAAGAAATTTGAATTAAATAAAGTAAGGAGTCAGATAGAAATATCTTCCTTCGAAATAAGTTAATTTAATCATATATTATTCCAATTTCACAATAACTAACAGACTTAAATGTAAAATAAAATAATCGTACATTTCAATTTTAAAATTATTATACCTTATTTTAAAATTATTATACCTTATATCTGACGCGGAGGATACGTATATGTGATGATTGAAAAATTAGTCCACTTGCTTTGCCACATGGCCCTGTTAAGATCTGAGGAAAATATCATCGCCACGTATGCATTGAGAAAACAGAGTTAAAGATCTTCTTTCTGCTCCATATCTTTTTCTCTCTTCATAAAACTCTTCTTCTCATATTTTTTTTTTCTCTCCAAATCCCTAAAATATCTTCACTTAAATCCTTCATTTTTTTCCAGATTTACCCTCAACAGTTTACTCAATTCACATCTCCGGTAATTTTATATAATTTTTTTTTATTTAAAATAAACTTTGTTCTAATTAATTCATCATTTTTTTCTGGGTTATAGATTGTTATAGATGTTAAGCTGTAGTTGTTTATAAGGTTGATTTTAATTTATTTTTTTTAAAAAAATGATAAATAGTTTTGTACTATTGTGTTATTGTTAGAGGATTGGTTGTAGAATAATTTTTTTTCTGGATTGATTTCTATGGAGGGTGATGTATATATATATATATATATATTATATATATATATATATATATATATATATATATATATATATTTTTTTTTTTCTTACGAATAAAAAAAAGTACACATTTGTTTGGGTTGACTTTTTTTTTTTTTTTGGTTAATGAGAAAAAATGGTTCATTTTGATGAATTACTAGTTTTTTTAGTTTTCAAAAGGTGCTAATTTTGTGCATTTGTGTAACAATTTTGAGGATTTTTATTGTTTTGTTGATGATTTGTAATAAGTGAAATGAACTGCAAACACTTTTTTCTGTTAATGGAAAAAAATGGGGGAAAATTTGTTCCTTTTTTAGGAGAAAAAAAGGTCCTTTGTAGCTTTCAAAAGATATTAATTTTGTTGTGCATTTGTTTAACAGTATGATGGTTTTTTTTAATTTTTAATTTTTTTTTGGTTTTGCAGGATAAAAGTGGTATTTTATTAGTCTTCTTCACTGTAAAATAGTGAAATCTACAACTGCGATAAGCTGGTTATAATATTAAAGGGACTAGCTTGAAGCACTAAGGTGATTTTTCTTGATATATGGATCCTGTGGCGGAGCCAGAATTTTCGTTAAGGAGGTTGAAAATATGAAGTAAACATATGATAAAGTCTAGGGGTTCAACATTTACTACATATATGTTAAAAGAAATAATTTTAAGTATGTATAAACTGTATAGTTTATGAACCTCATTAACCTTACTAGCTGGACCATCCTCGGATTGAGGACCAAATTATGTTGAATTATGATATTTTGATCCTTGATTTGTAGCATTTTCTGAATCACTGAATTTCTTTGATTGTCAAACAGTTGTATGGCTTCTTCAAGCGAAAGGTGGATTGATAGTCTTCATTTCTCTTCATTATTTTGGGTTCCTCCACAAGCTGCAGAGCAGCGGAAGGTGCGTTGCTTGTTAGGGACATTTTAAACTAGCTATGGTGATCTTTCAAGTTTCAACTCTTGTGATAATTGAAGAAAATGTGTGATTAGGTAGAAGGGTATACAAAGGAGCAATACAATGTAGCTGATCTTAACGTACTGTTGCATTTGACAAAAAGGCCCTCCAATCTGATTACATATAGGTTGAAGAATGTCATGTGAAATGCCTATCACTTTTCTCCATTATATAAGATAGACAGACTACTTTACTCAAACTTGTTTTTTTAAAAAATCAAATGGCTTTCAGAATGTCGATGGTATGCTCTATCCAGAGACCATACCACAACTAGCGAACCATGCAGACAAATAATAACACTCTGTACGTGATTAGAAGTACCAAATTTAGCAGTCACAAACTAATGAGGTTGAGATGAAGTCACAAGAGACTACTCAAACAGCATGAATAATCTTTGCGCAACTCTCTTGCAGAAAAACAACTTGCTCATACTGCAACTATCTGGATTTATATTTGAAAGGCCTTCGTAGTTGTATTCTGTTGTAACCGTTAAGCCTCTCTTGTACCAACACCACGTAAATGCCTGGATACTTGGTGTTAACTCTAGCTAAGAGGATTCTCTTTAAAAGTGGTGACAGAATTTGTTATTAAGATTCCAACCATTTAGGATGTCAGCATGTCTATGATAATGAAGGATTTGCATGTGTAACTTTTTACTGAAGTTGGAAACAATGACGTCGTATAATTTAAGTGCATGGGGTAACATTTACTTTCAAGCCCATAAAGAAATGGCATCCGAGAGGAAGAGTTACTTTTCTGGTGGGAATATAATAAACGTTTAATAGCTAGTCTTGGTTTTATAAGACAGTGAGGAGCATCTCTAACCAAATAGTCTTACAAAAAGCAAGTATTGCACTATGCTTTATTCTTTCTCAAACAGGAGGTTGGATGAAGGATTTAGATGTGAGATACGTTTCATGGACTACCAATTCCTCATGAGGATGACCCAGTGGCTGAGGCTCCAGAGTAACAGTTCGGAAATCCTGTTTACAGTACTTAGTATGGGCTCATTTGCTCCAACCTTGGTGGCATAATTATATTTGCAATCCGTGCTTGTTACTTGTGGGCTGGACATGCTACAGCAGATCTAGTCGAGATGCGCACAAACTGGTTTGAGCACTTAAAAAACAAAAAAATAAAAATTAAACTCATGCCCCTTCATGTGTGATATTTGTACCCATAGAGACTGTACTTGCTCTGATCACCCTGGGGAGAGATTTAGGTTCTTCAATTAGTCTTCCCAACCTTCTTTCTATTTAAGATACGTACTCCATCATTCTATCTGGTGCATGTTCCATTGTGAAATCTTGTTTATCAGTCTCAATTTGATCAGTTGATACTCTTGACCAGTGGGTAATATGACTATTCACGTCAAAGCGCGTGAAACTACATCCTTCATCTTGTACTTGGAAATTGGAAAAGAAGGGTGCAGGACTCTACAATGAGGATTGGTGCTGTCTGAACATACTTCAAACAAATGAACAAGAAGTTTCTTTTGAGGGGTGCCTATACTGCATAATATTCAATAAGGAAAATGTTAACAAAGGAACAAAAAACTCAATTGTATAGCGGTTCTTCAATAAAATAGAGAGGAAAGACGAAAATGTGCTTCTTACAAGGGAAGCAAATGGTGCGAAATGAGAAGGGACATAATCTGAACGGTCTTACATCAGGAAGGTTGCAGTTGTTTGAAGATCAGAACTCTTAATAAATTTCAAGAAAGATCTCTGAAACAGCATCCGACCTTCCAATGCTATTTGTCTGGACTTAGATTGGGTTGAATTAGTCCTATAGCATTATCGTCTTAAATTTTTTATGCCAGAAAGACTTCTTGCTTTTTTTGTTTAATTTCTATAGACTACCTTTGAATTTTCACTCATGACAAACCTACTTTTATATTCTCTTCATAGGATCAAATTACCGCTTATGTTAAATACTTTGGTCAGTTCACATCAGAACAATTTCCTGAAGATATAGCTGAGGTATTCAGTAAATTCTGTAACCATCTCTGTTGATAATTTTCAATATCTGAACAAGTTGTGTTCATTCTTCCCTCTAAACTAACTACATGTGTTATAATTGGCAGCTCATAAGGAACCGGTATCCATCGAAGGAGAACAGACTTTTTGATGATGTTTTAGGTATTCTTCTCACCTATTATTTAGCATTTACAGTATTGCTTCCACCTACTTGTGAGGATTGATTTGAGTTGTTTCTATATTTTGTTGTTTGTTATAATTGCCAGCAACTTTTGTTCTTCATCACCCAGAGCATGGGCATGCTGTAGTTCATCCAATTATTTCATGCATCATTGATGGAACACTGGAGTACGATAAAAGTAGTCCACCTTTTGCTTCTTTTATATCACTGGTTTGCTCAAGCAGTGAGGTATGCAGATTCATTAAAAAATTAATTGAACTAATCTCATCATGCTTTTTTACTCTATGGTATTTATGAAGCCCATCTTGAATATCATAATATGAGTCTCACTACTAATCATTAACCCTTAAACACAGAAGGAATATTCTGAACAATGGGCTCTTGCATGTGGAGAGATTTTACGTATCCTAACACACTACAACCGCCCGATTTTCAAAGTTGATCGTCAGGACAAAGGAACAGATAGAAGCACCAGTGGAAGCCACACTTCAACAAGTGAATCTTCCTCTAGTGAACCTGGTGTGCCCTCTATACAACATGAGAGAAAACTGCTGAGACCATTGTCTCCGTGGATCACTGATATATTGCTTGCTGCACCACTAGGGATTAGAAGCGATTACTTCCGCTGGTAAGCATCTCTCAATGTTGCTTGCAGGTTAGATGTTCCATTGCACTTTAAAATTCATTAAGAATATAGGAAAAATTCATTAGCATTCATTGATAGGAGTATTTTGTATCCTTTTTTCTTGTACTGGACAGTGGGCATTTGCATCTGGTTGTCTTGGTTTAGCACGTTGCCCATTGATTACTCAGGGAATGTTGGTTTGGGTTGTCTTGGAGTGTGTGTGTACTATTTCCCTTCAATTGCGCCTTTCTTCGCTAAAGCCCCGGCCTTATCAATGCTTTGTGTGTAAAGCCGCTAATAGACTTCAGAATGCTTCTTTTTTTCTGAACTTTTCTCCTTTAGTAATACAGCTCCGAGTCCATTTGATTTCTTCAGAATTTTTCGAATGCTAGTTGACATTTATCCTCTTTTTGGTGCTCTTCAAATTAAAGAACTTCATTACTATTATTTTATTGACGTAGAATATTTTTCATTGAGATTCTCTAAATTGGTACTTGTAGAGATTGAGACTGATGAAAAAGGATAACCGGAAACTACACAATCCTGCTAACTGCTGTGAAATGTTTCATGCTTGTGCAGGTGTGGCGGTGTTATGGGAAAGTATGCTGCTGGAGATCTCAAGCCCCCATCAAGTGGTATGTGGACTTCTGTTTTATGAAATACTTGCTCCTGTCTATGGCTCTAGACCTTCACTTACAACTTTTAGTTTTTTAGCAACCTAAGCGCTATTCCCGTGGACACGGATAACATGCTTGAAAATCAGTGCAAAAAGTCTCATGCTGGGTAAAAGTGGTAATAGATTAGTGTCCTCTTGTTACTTGCCCTATGATAGTCATCCTGTAGCTTGCGAAAATATTGCTCTGGGCTCATGTTTCTTACCAAGTCTTGCAAAAGAAATATAATCTTCCTTACGTTAACATTAGTTCCTTTTCTTTTTCTAGATTATGTTTCTTGAGAAGAATAAGAAAGAGGAACAGTTGTCCTTGACTGCCACTGCAAATTCCGCTAATTGTGATTATGTGAAAGAATCTAAGCATTCACCCTTAAATCCTTAAGTCACTGCGTGAAAAACTCCAAGATATTTACAACACTTTGGAACCCCTTACACAACTTACTTGAGAAAAATATATGGGTGAATAGTCAATACCTTTTTGCACATGTAAGATTCGTACATCAACTCTAGCATGGACTCACTAGTGGGTGAATCGGCTTACCAAAGGATGTCATACTATGTGAATCTGAGTAGAATAGCTAAAAACCTTAATAAATAATTTGGAAGCTCTTACACAATCTATGTAGGAGAAGTAATATAACTCAATAGATAACATACATTTGCTTTGTTTCTCTTCATTTTCTTCCACTTGTCCCTCCTATTAGACACTGAGTTTCACAACTTTCTTATAGAAGGCTAAGATATTAATTTGAAGTGTTTTCATATGTTAGAATCGCAACAGAATTGTTACTGACTTGAAAGTTTATTTTAGCTGCTTCTCATGGGTCTGGGAAGCATCCACAACTACTGCCTGCAACTCCAAGGTGGGCTGTTGCTAATGGTGCTGGCGTTATTTTAAGTGTTTGTGATGAGGAAGTTTCTCGCTACGAGACTGCTACCTTGACTGCAGCCGCTGTTCCTGCACTTCTGCTTCCACCTCCAACAACGCCTATGGATGAGCACCTCGTTGCAGGACTACCACCACTTGAGCCATATGCACGTTTATTTCATCGGTAAGAGTAAGAGCATGATTTAATTTAACTTTACATCTTTGAATAAGGGACTCATTTTAACTTCTGTTTCTGGATTAGATATTATGCAATCGCAACTCCAAGTGCCACACAGAGGCTTCTTGTTGGACTTTTAGAAGCTCCACCATCTTGGGCTCCAGATGCACTTGATGCTGCGGTACAACTAGTGGAACTTCTGCGAGCAGCTGAGGATTATGCATCTGGTCTGCGTGTAAGTTTAAAAATTTTCTGTCAAAGTATTGTGATATTTGAGCATCAATCTGCTATACGTCGGACATATTAGCAATTTATATTCATTCTCTGTTTTCTTTGTGGTTCTTTATACAAATGTAAGGTTATACTTTTTTAACCATCTATGCTATGTTGGAACACACAGATAGAATTGTTCTGTATGAAATGTATATAAACTTGCCCCAAACTACTATGTTTTCTTGTCCGAAATGAGCATATCTGTAGACATGTAGACATAAAGAATTTACTGTTTGCAGTCTTGATATATAGCCAATTCCTGTATGTTAAATTGTCTTAGTTGCCTCCCTAAGAGCTTAAGTTGTTAGCAAGGGACATTTTTATTTTATTACTTACATTCTACAACCTGGTCCTTCGTTTGTTGGTCTGATTTTCGTTTTACCAATTTAGGAATTTTTGGGCTTTTTCCAATTTTGTCCTGTAGGCCAAAATTAACTACAGACGCTAGCCGAAATATGCAAAAACTAATTATGTATATTTCTAATCAAAGTACCCAAAACCGGTTGACCAGATCGGGTACGGATCCCACACCCACACCCATGTCATGTCGACACTGGTGCGGCACCAAAAGTGAAGAGTCCGAGCAACTTAATTTTTACTTAATACACAAAGCCTATACATTTGCTGGCTATTTTGTAAATTGGATCACCGAAAGACATTTGACTGTAATTATCTCTTGTTTTTTATTGCTGATGGTGATAATATTAGACATGTGTCTAACTGAAGCGGCATAAATAGTGAGGATTCACATAGCTGATTCCAACTAGCTTGGGTTTAAGGCATAGTTGTTATTGTTGGTGGCGGTACCTTGATTGTTGAACTAAGTTGCTCTTCATACTCTAGTACCATGTTGAAACAGTTTTATCTAAAATGAAGTGTTTAAACTGCCGGAGGGGTATAATTTAATTATACTACAAATAATATATGTGAGATATGAGAGAAGATTTTGACCAAATGCACGAGGAGAGTGTCTTACACGTAGGGTTTATATAAACATGTACAAGGTATTCTGTAAGACTATAGTCCAAGTTAGCACACCTCTAATCTTCCATGTGCCTGTTATTTATGATACCTTCTGTCAAGTTAGTGCCAAGCTTGTTACATATGAAACTAGTTCAGGGATGAGCAAGAGGTTTGATCACGATTTCTGGTAGGAGTGATTCTATATGATAAATCTCTTAAAGATAGATTTCTAGTCAGTAGAATATAGAGAGGATTTCTAGTTTCAGAGAGACTGTTATTAGAATGGAACGGTCCTAAATGTACCAAATGGATACTGAGAATCAACATAGCCAACCCCGACTAGTTTGGAATTGAAGCATATAGTTCTTATTGAGTTGTTTTGTTGTAGTGAACTTCTGTCGCTTTCAGCAATCCTTGAAATCCTTTGTATAAACTATGATCTCTGAATTGTTCTCCGCAAAATTGTATTTAATTATTAAAGAACTTGATTGGTTCTGTTGCTTGAGTACACCTTTCTATCCTACATTAGTGGAATTTTTTCTTTTAGCTTCTTTTGGTAGAATTCCTAACATCTTATGTATTGCCAAAGCTTCCTAGGAATTGGATGCACTTGCATTTCTTGCGTGCAATTGGAATTGCCATGTCCATGAGAGCAGGAATTGCTGCAGATTCTGCAGCAGCTTTACTTTTCCGAGTACTTTCTCAACCTGCTTTGCTTTTCCCCCCCTTGAGGCAAATTGAAGAAATTGAAATTCTGGGTGGCGACACTTCATGTAATAAAAAGCAGGTACATCCGTCAGTTATGATTGTTGAGTTTATCTATGTGCTAGTTCTTTTTGTGGATTTCTTCTTTTATTTGGATATATATGTTCGGCGTATGTGATTACCATTGTTATTATTCTTCAGAGAGAAGTGACTGCTGCAGAAGCCACAGTAGAAGCCACTGCCCAAGGGATTGCATCAATGCTTTGTGCTCATGGTCCGGAGGTTGAATGGAGAATATGTACCATCTGGGAAGCTGCTTATGGATTGATTCCTTTAAGTTCATCTGCAGTTGATCTCCCTGAGCTTGTAGTTGCCACCCCTTTACAACCACCCATTTTGTCATGGAACCTGTATATACCCCTTCTTAAGGTTCTTGAGTATCTTCCTCGTGGGAGCCCATCTGAAACTTGTCTTATGAAAATATTTGTTGCGACCGTCGAAGCAATTCTTCAGAGAACGTTCCCGCCTGATTCCTCTAGAGAAGAAACCAGAAAAACCAGATATATTTTTGGCTCTGCCTTGAAAAATCTTGCTGTGGCAGAACTGCGAACCATGGTTCATTCATTGTTCTTGGAGTCATGTGCCTCTGTTGAGCTTGCATCTCGACTGCTTTTTGTTATCTTAACAGTATGTGTCAGTCATGAAGCAAAACCAAATGGGAATAAAAGGCCTAAAGGTGAAGATACTCACTCACCTAGTGAAATCGGGGTAGACACTCAGGCAACCATTGGAAAACAAAGACCAATAGGGAGTAAGAAAGTGAAAAAACAAGGGCCTGTTGCAGCATTTGATTCTTATGTCCTTGCTTCTGTCTGTGGACTTTCTTGCGAGCTTCAGCTCTTCAGTATGATTTCAAGAGTGCCTAATTATCCAGATCCAAAAATCATCATGGATGAAGTCAAGCCTGCAAGTGATTCATCTACTGAGCTACGAAATGGGATTCATTCTGCCGTCTCTCATACTCGGAGGATGTTGGAAATTTTAGAGGCACTTTTTTCTCTTAAACCATCTTCTGTTGGAACCTCATGGAGCTTCAGCTCAAATGAGATAGTTGCTGCAGCTATGGTAGCTGCTCATATTTCTGATCTGTTTAAACGCTCCAAGGCTTGCATGCACTCTCTTTCTTCTTTGATACGGTGCAAGTGGGATAATGAAATTCATTCCAGGGCATCGTCAATTTATAACCTAATTGATATTCATAGCAAAACTGTTGCATCAATTGTCAACAAGGCTGAACCATTGGAAGCTTATCTAATACATGTACCACTTCTCAAGGAGCGACCTAGATGCTTGAATGGGAAAAAGCATTATAAATACACAAGTCGTAATTGCTTAACATCAGAACAGCCATCAGGGCCTCTGTGTAGAGACTCCTATGATTGTAGAAGTTCACTTGTGTGTGAGAAAGCTTCAGACTCAAGTTCACACTCTAGTGAGATTGCTGGGTACACCATCAGCAAAGTGTTTGCAAATTTCTCCTTGGATGCTACAGACTTGGCCAATTTTCTTACAAAGGACAGGCATTTTGGATTTAATTGCAATGCACAAGATCTTTTAAAATCAGTGCTCGCAGAGAAACAAGAATTGTGTTTTTCTGTTGTCTCATTGCTCTGGCACAAGTTGATTGCATCACCTGAAACACAACCCATTGCAGAAAGCACTTCCGCCCAGCAAGGATGGAGACAGGTACCTTGTTACTTCTTCATGTTAATCGCTGTTAATGAATTAATATTTCCTGTGGCATTTGTCTGGTAAGAAACAAGATTTGATCCTCAAATAAGAAGCAACATCCCCGATAACATATGCTATGTGCAATGCCAATGCCATAGCTTGGTATTTTCCGCAAGTGTTCCTGCTTGGAGCTTCGCTCAAAGTTTGAAAAGGTGATTGGTCATTGGTTTTGGCGCCAAAGATGTGAAAACTATTTTTCAGGTCGAATAAAAATCCCTCAAAACAACATTATTTGGTCACTCGCCTAATTTACCTGCTGAAACTTTTTTTAAAAAGAAAAATAACAGACATTACCTCCCTCAAAACATGTTAAGCTCATGCCAAAGGAGACGGGAGAATGATATGGCCTTTACTTGTTTGATCATAAGTAGCACCAATCTCTTCTTCTATATAGGTTTCTCTATGAATATGAATTAGTTATCTCAAGCCATGCACTCAGCCACTGTAACATAGGGGTTCATGAAGAAGTAACAAGGTACCTGTATAGACCCTATATTTGTATTAGAAAACCCAGTATGTGGATAGTTCAGTTGTAAAGAAGAGACAATCAAAGCTCTCTGATTCCCAAGATGTGGGTTCTCAAAACCCACTTGTGTTAGTTCTTTTTCTCTTTTAGTTATATTCCTGATTCTCTTTTTAAAGAATCATAAACCCGCATCAGTGTTTTCCTTTTTGCTATATGCAAATTTCTTTCTAAAACTTTTTAAGAACAAAACATAAGATTAACAAATGAAAAAAGCAAAAAGCACTTCCTCTCTAAAACGAAAGGAAAACATTGTTTCTTCCTCTTTTACAAAAACGCAAACCCAAAATTAGATTTTTCAATGAAAAGTTACGGTTCATACTTTTAAAAATATATATTGAACATTGGTATTCATACCTCAGTTTGGTACTAGCTTGAGGTCGGTGTCCCAAACTCAAAACCCATAAACCTCAGATCCTGACTCCGTCTCCGCATGCACCCCATCCACAAAAACCATTTACGCCCAAAATAGCAGTAACTACCAACAACCTTAATTAGAACTGTATAGGCGGAGTAATAAGCAAATCATTGTACTGTTTGCATGTAGGAGGTGAAAAAGTAATGATGGCAGAAACTGAGTTTGTTAGATTGGGAGCCAAAATAAGAAAATGTTGCTTTTTACGATTATTATGCAGTGGTTTTGTGTGATAGCATGAAGAATGTCCATAATTAAGTTAGAGCACATGTTGCTTTTGCATTATATATCTGCATACACAAGATTCTTAGTAGCTTTTTATATGGTGCTAATAGTCTTCCATAACTACAGGTGGTTGATGCACTATGCAATGTTGTATCAGCGGCACCTGGAAAAGCTGCAACAGCCATTGTTCTTCAGGTCCAGATTTCGCTTTAACTGTATTTGGTCATTATAGATCATGATCATAATTTGTTAGGCTGCGCTAGTATGCACAGTTCATATTTATTTGGATCCAAATGGCTTAACAGATACACCTGCTATTTCAAATAATTACATTCTTTTCTTGGGAAAAGAAACAAGTCTGTCCTTGTCCCATCCGAAACTGAGAAATTTTGCCCTCCAATGAACTTTTGGTCTAATATTACTGATGCATTAGGATAAAAAGTCTTTTTTTTCATCAACTCCTAACAAAACACCAAGGGTAATTTTAAACTAAAGTCAAAAGACAAGGGGTAAGCTTGGACCTTTTTTCACAAATAATTTGGACACATGGAGTCCACCTATTTCATGTTGGAGTTCCGTTAATTAAAAGAAAAAATATAGGATGATTTGCTTATGGCAAGGGTATTAATAACGGACCCAAAGTGTAAGGGAGAAAATATTGAGCAATTCCGAATAGTTTAGGGGCAATTTCTGGAAGTTTTCCCTTCTCTGTCATATTTTTGGCGTTATCACATGGCAAATACATTTATGTTTATGGTACTGTACCTTTCCGGGTCCATAGTTTCTTAGACTTGCATGCATTAATAGTTATCATCGCTTTGCTTCTAGGTGTAAGTAGGTCTTCATCACAATATTTGTTTGGTCACTTTCTTGCCAAACTTTACTTGTCAGGCTGAGAGGGAATTGCAACCATGGATTGCTAAAGATGATGAAGTTGGTCAGCAAATGTGGAGAATTAACCAACGTATAGTAAAATTGATCGCAGAACTGATAAGGAATCATGATATAGCGGAATCTTTGGTAATTCTGGCTAGTAACCCTGACCTCCTTTTACGGGCCACAGATGGGATGCTTGTCGATGGAGAAGCATGCACCTTACCACAGCTAGAGGTAATGACATATTTAGATTTCTGGTTTAGAGGTAACATCTTTTATACTACTTATTTCTCACCTGATGAATCTATGATTCAGAAAGCTATGACTTCCTTTATTTTCGTGAGTACTTGAATATGTCCAAGGATGATTGATTCATCATATTCAATATCTTCTGTATTTTCTGATATATTTACATCCTTGCTCTTTAAAAAATATTGAGCAGCTTTTGGAAGTGACAGCTAGAGCAATTCAACCAGTACTTGACTGGGGAGAATCTGGACAATCAGTTGCTGATGGCCTCACAAACCTATTGAAGGTGATACTCTTTGCTAGACTTGGTTCAAATTTGGGATCAGTAAGGGTATGCCTGGTATGAAGGAAGAGCTAGTGGGTATCTTACTTATTTTCTAGTGTTTAGTAAATAAGCAACAAAAATATAGTCCGAAAAGTATTTATATGTAATCTAGCAAAACACTATGGGGAGTGGAATGGTCAAGCTTTGGAGGTTGTGGGTAGGGAAGGGGAGACTATGAACTTGGAATGTCACTTGTGAAACTTGTTTATCTTACTTCCATTAGGGAAGTTATTATTTTTCTCATTTTTTGGGTAGTGAACTGCGAATATCGCCATAACACCCAAAATATTTAGAAATAAAGAGAGCATCTCAGCCCTCTTCTATGAAGAGTAGATCATCTAGACATCAGGAACCAGCAAAACAAAAAAAAAAAACAGCATCTCAAAACTAATTCCAGAGTCCATGAATCAGCATGTGACGGTTCCTAGCCTTCCTGGAGCTGGAAACTAACTCTAGTCTCTCTTTCAATTCCTTTTTATGCGTCACAGCAAACTCAGTATTTACAGTTAATTTCCCAAAAAATTTCCAGTTCCTAGCTTGCTAAGTATAGTATATCAAAGCACCATACTTAAGCTGTTACAACTTCCTGCTTAAACTCTCTCTGGCGTTTTCTTTTCATCCAGCTCGGGCTTCGTTTTGCAGTTCTCTGTGGTGAAGATTCACCAACTCAAGCAGCCAAAGCAGTATTCACAGTAGTTGTCCATTGACAGTCTGCAAATAGGTGCTGATGAGTCTCAGTTATCCCTCATCACATAAACAACATACATCATCATCAACTGGATGTGTTGTCTGCGCAGCTTTTCTTTGGTTAAAAGTTTGTCATGCTACGCCTACCAAACCATCAGTCTCTGCCTAGCCCACATGATTGAACTCCAAACCAATTCAGCTTCAGACAATCTATTTAGATTACCAAGCATGGCATTGTAACTACTTGACATTGAGTATGAGCCATTAGGAGTTAGTTGGTAAATCCCCCCTTAATATCAGCGCACTATCAACCCTTTAAGAGAATTCAACTTCTTCCTTCTTCCAGTACAAAGTACCAACTGCAATCCTGAGGTGGAGTATGTTCCCAAATATCATCATTTTGACCAACCAAACATGAGAAAATTGGAAAACATCTCCATACCAACACCCCCTTAAGATGAAAAAAGTTTTATCTTATATTCTTTAATTTTACTTCGCACTTAATGATAAGATAAACTTAGGTACAACACTAACTAGGTTTACATTGCAGTGTCGTTTGCCTGCCACAGTTCGCTGTGTTTCTCATCCAAGTGCACATGTCCGTGCTCTCAGTACATCAGTTCTTCGTGACATTATGTATGCTGGTTCAGTAAAACCAAGTGCCAAACAAGCAGCAGATGTTAATGCCATCCATAATCCTGCTTATCAGTACCTTAGCATAAGCATCATTGACTGGAAAGCGGATATTGAGAAGTGTTTGATGTGTGAAGCTAGTAGCCGGCTTGAAAATGGAATGTCTGCTCAATTTCTTGATACTGCTGCTAGGGAATTAGGCTGTACTATATCAGTCTGAAAACTCACTTTTCTGGGGCATATATTAGGTCTCTCTGTACCATACCATACCTATCTTGTAAAAGTCACTTTTAGTTAGAAAATATATTTTAGAGTCCTGTGACTGTTGTAGATAGTTCCACTTGTTTTGTTTTTCATTTGGCACAGATTATGTTTGTTGTACTTCCAAATACAAACATGATTGTGGAAATAAGTAGATGTAGTTGTTTAATATTTTGAGTGACCTACTAAAGGCTGGTTCAGCTTTAGAACTGAATTTTTCCTATCATGTAATAACCTTCTTACTTTGTATTGTACATTCAGCAGATAAAAAATCATCTATTCAGTTTTGTTTTCCTCTCATTTCCTTGTTGACCTGGTTACTGATTTAGATAACTAACGGTTATGTGAATAGTTCTTGAGATTTAATAATGTGATTAACTTTTGTGCCAACTAGTCTCACATTGTTCCATTTATATATGACTTAGGATGAGTATTGTCTTATGTGTATGATTCCATTTGAATAATTTAGAGCTGTCAAAATGAGCTGGTCCAACCCTAACGAGTTAGAGAGTTAAATGGATTGGAGCGAGGCTGACCCTTCTAATTAAGGGGCAATAAAATAGCAACCCAACTCAATTCCAAGCGAGTCACAGTTTTAATTAAGGGCCAATAAAATAGCAACCCAACTCAATCCCAAGCGAGTCACAGTTCTAATTAAGGGGCCAATAAAATAGCAACCCAACTCAATCCCAAGCGAGTCACAGTTTTAATTAAGGGCCAATAAAATAGCAACCCAACTCAATCCCAAGCGAGTCACAGTTCTAATTAAGGGGCCAATAAAATAGCAACCCAACTCAATCCCAAGCGAGTCACAGTTCTAATTAAGGGGCCAATAAAATAGCAACCCAACTCAATCCCAAGCGAGTCACAGTTCTAATTAAGGGGCCAATAAAATAGCAACCCAACTCAATCCCAAGCGAGTCACAGTTGGGATGGGTTGTCCCTTCAACCAAAAAATAAATAATATTATTTACTTAGAAAGAGTATTGGACGTTGACGTCTATGAACACGACACCAATTCATACAAAAATTCGTTTATAAATCACACGCTTCGGTGAATATTGATAAAAATACATTTATGAATCACACACTTCGGTGAATATTTATAAAAATACATAATAGTCAACGTAAGATTTAGCGGATAAATGTTGATTATTCTACCATTTCTCCCACAAAACTAGCTGATTTAAAAGATTTTCAGCAACATCAGACAACCTAAATATTCAACAAATCTAAATTACTAAATGTTACATGACGCATTAATTAAAGTTTTACGACTCCGCCTTCTCTTCATTCTTCCTCTTTCACCATCGATCACAGTTGAATCAACATGTGATATTGTTTCCTTAAGAAGTTCATCTTCATCTATAATTAATCATACAATATGATATTGCAAGACTTGATTTTTTATTTCAAAATGTTTATCGATAAAATCTTGACAAATAAAACACTTAAAAGTATATATAAAAATATTTTTAAAATTAATAGCCTACTGACTGGCCTCTGAGACTTGCGGGTTGGACTTACGAGGCCAACGGGCCAAATAGGAGCGAACTAAAAAGTCTTGTTCTTAAATGGACCAAAAAAATTAAGTCCAATCCCATTTATTTCAAGGATTGAATTAGGCTGACCTCGCGGGCCAAGCTCATTTTTATTGGCTCTACATATGATAATATAACAAAAGTTGTATGGGCTAATGCCATGCAATCTTCTCCTTTTTTTAAATCTAGACTCCTTTTTCATATTTTTTTTTGGTTACGATGATAACATGAGCTTAAATAGAGTAGCGACGACTTTAATGTATTTGGGGCACAAACTTTTGTGGACTCTTTAAAAGTGCTGCTTTGCTTATACTTAAGAAATACAATCTTGGAGGATCGAATACACACTTAACAAAGATCATGAAAAACATTTTTCTTCCAACCAAACACACCTTTAATGTCGACCAATTGTTCCTTGAGAGAGAAAAATGCACGCAAAAAAACTCATCACTCACTATAAATTATTGATCAAATAGAAAAGGAGAATGAAAGAAACCAAGCTCTATACCCAAGTCTCAATCTTTTCTTACTAATGTTATATTATCAAAAAGATGAATTATAAGATTAAGAAAAATCTAATTCGATCGAAGGAGCTGTGTATGTAGAATCAGCTGACTATAAAAGGTTCTGTTCTTTTTTGCTATCTTTTCTGTTTCAGCTTCAATGCTAGAAAATCTTACACCTTATCATCGGCTTGTGACGAATCTGATCCATGCTTGATTGAATGGCTACGACGCTCTTTCCCACCAGGTTTAGACGAGGCATTTCCATACCAGATCATTCCGCAAACTGCTATGAGCATGCCAACTACCACTTGTATGTTGAGACCTTCTTTCCCAAAGAACAAGAATCCCAGTATCAAAACGAGTATTGTTTTCATATGACCGATAACTTGGAATGAAACAGCAGTGAATCTTCCAATGCATATGAACTGGCTGAGATTGGTGCCTATTGCTATAGTGCACGAAAGAATGATGAATGCCTGCAGAGAAAGAGTTAATAGTGTAAGGTACCATGTATAGAACAAAAGGTGCATGGATTCAAAAGTCAAAACCCATACAGACAGAATATTGTTCATAACTGAGAGTATTTCCTCTGGTGGTCTAATCTCCACTAAACTTTCTTTCCGAACCCCAGGCACAAAGTTTTCTATTCAAACGAGGTCCATAAAAACAGTGATGCAAAATAGGCTGGGGAAATAAGATATTTTTTTTCAATTGATGGCAAAAATTAACTTATATACACTGTGATCACATGACACAGGTTTCAAAAATACATTGGTGAGCACTAAATCCTACTCTCTTGAAAATAACAGTGTTGCATGAGATGAACATTGGTCTGAATGTTCTATATCAGCTTTTTATTTAGCAGTAGCAACATCTGGAACCTATACGTACAACTTTTTTGGTGGGTCAAAATAAGCAAGCCCATATAACAATTAGCATTAGACAGGTGCATCTTAAAGTCGTAATTCATCAATATTGCAGATTCACAACTTTTTGACAGTGAAATAATATAAACATATATCAAAGTATCAGACAAAAGATATACCTAAGACAGTTCAAGCTTGCAACTTGCAAACATAAGAATGACTTTTCACTACCATTTTTCATGAAGAATTAACTAATCAAACAACAATTCAAGAGTGAGGTACTAACCGATGATGAAAATGTGAAGTCAAAGTGATCAATCCTCTTGTTGGTCAACCAATAATCCACAAGCGGACCTAATAGCAGCAGACTTCCAGCCTGAACTGGTGCAGTATGTCCCAGCAAATTGAAAGAACTAAGGGAGTATTTCCTTTGAAGGTAATGAACATACTGCATATACAAAACCAAGTGCAGATATCAGTTTTTGACCAAGTGCAATTACATTCAAAGAGGAGCTTCAGAAAACTAGAAGACTAAAAAATAGGAGTAAAATATTATTTTTTTCAAATCCAAGTCAAGCATAGAAGTGACCAGTTGTACAGAATTTTCCAAAAAGCAAGTTTTCAATTTCTAGATGAGGCTTAGGTCTTGTTGTTTCCTAACAAACTTTGCATTATCTATAAAACGTTTCATTTTACTTGTCCAAAAAAATTGACTAAGATAGAGTGTGATTTCCCATATAAAACTCTATATTACTATTACAACTCTGTGTTGCTAATAAACCTTTGGCTTTCTATATAAAACTCATCAGACGCAATACCTGCATATCTAGCAGGACAGCAAGAGCCCACTTATGTTCTATAGGGTATATACTGTTAAATAAAATGTGCACAGAAGCAATACCTCGATAAGAGCAGCAAAGCACAAAAATGCCTTTAATGTAGGGAGGTTTATGTTTAAACATAAACAAAATTCAAAAATTGCATAAAAACAAAGTTAGGAATTCTTACAAAACCTTTAGGTTTTCTAAAACTAAAAAGTTTACAAGTATACTATTTAATATAACTAATGTTGAATTATTAGAATCCTTGCATAACTACTTTTTCACGATTGTTGTCTCCAACTTAAGTGGCATGCAACTCAACCAATCCACTAACTCGCCTGCTACAACCACAAATAAAGTTTCCAAGTAAACTGTGCTCGCACTAAGACAAGAATAGATGGGCTCACGCCTAGTACAATAACTGGATTTGAATCATAGGATCTCCAAACTGTTACTCTAACAGAGTACCTAAAACACTCAACTGGACCCTTGTGCTATAATACCTGGATTACTAGTCCGGTAATCAAATTGCACCTTATTGATGGTGCATCTATTCCCTCGGTGTAATGGTGTGTTATTCAACTGATCAAATCAAGCTTTCCAAGATGGCATAAGTTAATAAATTGCCAAGACAACTTACATACTGTTGTAGAGCAGTGCTCCATACAGCTACAAAGGCAGCAATGAAGCCTTTGGTATTAACACTCACGTCCGTAACTGTGCATACAGCAACCCCTAGGAGTACCACAACAATGCTCAGCTTTGTATCCCTTGAATAGCGGATCTTGTCAAAGGAAACTTCTAGTAAGCAGGAGACAGGGATCATACTCAACTTTGCAATCTGAGATGATAATGGAGATTAGTATTTGAAGTTCTCAACAGAATCAGAAGAGCAGGATGAATATGATGCGCGGTAGAATTACCTGGTAGAATCCCACCGAGTTCCACATCAAACTGATGTTCATCCCAACAATAGAGAAGTTTGCACACAGTACAAATTTTAGAAGATCTAGAAGGGGTAAATGAGAAGCTTGGATGATCCCGAGCCACCTTAGAACAATCGTCATCAAAGTTGTTGTAACAAAATGCATCCCCGTTAATGTTGTTGCTGCAAAGATTGTTGTAATCAAAAGCTAGAACAATCATATAACAGAAAGACTGAAAAAAGTGTATAGTAATGTCAAATCTTCATTGTCCAACAAGCAAAAAAAAAAAACATTTTAGGTTTAACATGAAAATGCTGGTGCTGTAAACTTGCTTAAGTTCAAGTTTGTCTTAGAGTCTCTTTTCAATGTGACAAGTATTAAATTCATATCCGCTAAGTAATTTTTGTACTTCCTGTAAATTGTGAGATTCAGTTCAAAGAAGCATGCATTTCTCTTGGTGCTAAATGTCCGATCAGACTCATTTTTTTTATTTTTTTTCCTTCTTAAAAAAGCAATGCATATAGCTATAACATTGTAGATTATAGAGTTCAGAATAGTATATTTCGTGATATTATATCCAGATTCCTTTTAATTGAAATTAATAGATACAACCAATGTAGCTGGAATCTTAATACAATGGAATGCTGTTCTGAGAAAGTGATGGAATATCGCGGAGAAATTTACCAAAGAAAAACCCGTAGTTAGCCATTAAGGCTTTGTTAACAATAATGATTCCAACCGAAGTGACCACATTGAACATCCATGCAGCCACATCACCTGCAGCCTTCTTATTAGCCTTGCTTGAAGGAGCCATTTGCCTTTATTTTTTGCTGCCAGAAACAAGTTTTACCCTCCAAGCAGCAAATAGAAGCATTCACACTTCTACATCAAAATTTCCAATCTTTTATTTGCTCTTCTCACCTAAGATACGTAGAAGAAAACATTATGATCCACAACAGACAGATCAAGCAAACAAACAATTCCCTTCTACAACCCAATCGCATAAGTAAGACAATGAAGTTAATAATACATTTCCATAATTGCAATGGTCTAATAAGATCTAAAAGTAAGGGAAAAGCGAATACAACAAGCAAAGAAAGAAACAATTCACCATATGATCAAAGTATAACACAAACTTTTAGTGGAACTCCACCACAACTTACCATAATCAAAACTCCTCTTTCCCCTTCTTTTCTTCAACAAGTTTTTTATTTTTCTAGTCGAAAATCAGTATCAGCTAGTAAAAATCACAAATTGCATAAAAAGATCAAAGAAATCTCAAGGATGCAACCCAAATGAACTAAATTAACTCTATCACTCATGAATACAACAAGCACCAATGAGCGTGGCCTAATGGTCAATAAAGTGAGTCCAGCAAAGACCAAAACACTGGGTAATCTCTTCCCATTCGGTAGACAAAGTTACCAGCCGGACACCACAGTGATCAAGAAAACTAAAACTCAATCCCAAACTAGTTAGATTTAACTATATGAATCCTCATTATCCATTTCAACCTGTATAATCCAATAACACAGTGAAAAAAAGATTAAAAATCACATAAATCAATAGAATCGCAGCATTTGCATCAATCACAGATGCAGATCCACACTTTGCTTCAAAATTTAACAAAACTTTTACGCAACACTATTCTCAGATCTAAATTCCCAAAAACCTAAATTGCAATCAGTGAATCAAAATTCTCATAAATCATTCAACAGATCTACATTTGCAATAACAACACATCCAATTGTCAAAGAAAAAAAAAAGTGAATAATTGAACTCACCAGTTGAGAAGTAAGGAGAAATGAAAGTGACCCGTTTTAGATGCAGATCTTAACGTGCGAACTGGGTGTCTACTATACGTATATATGTATATATATAACCAAATTGAACAAATTTTGGAGTGTATTTGTGTGAATGTAAGCAAAAAAATGGAGGAATTGGGGAAGAAAGAAGGAGTTTTGATTGATTTGTGAGGTAGAATTGATATTTTTTTTTGAGAAATAAGAAGTGAAAGAAGTTGAAGAAAACACACACAACTGTATCAAGTGTATGACATGTTGTGTTTACATGTATCAAAGATGATGGAGAGGGTGGTGGGTGGTAGGGGTATAGTGGGGGAGTTGAGGAATGTACAATTTTCCAACTTGGTCCATGTGCTTCATAGTGTGTTTTTGGTTCGGATTTCTCACGTTAATCGAATGATTGGTCAAGTTATCAACGAAGTATTGAAAGACATTGTGAGTTTGAGTAATCAAGAAAGCAAAAAGGTAAATCAACTTTGTTAAACGAGTTGGGTCGATTTAGAATCGGAGTAGATCGAATTGGTTTTCGATCGACTCGGATAAGCCAAAGTAAAGGTTGTTGGGAGTTGTGTTGGATTGAACTCATACGGTTGAATTAGTGCTTCGAGATTGATTGTTATCGATAATGTCGTGTGAATTATTAATTGGGTGTAATAGCTCAACTCTATCTATACAAGTCAGTTTAAAATCTTCTAAATCCAGATCGATTGAAATCCTCCTCCCACCCACCGACCCAACCCAACCTCCCCTCAAAAAAAATAAGTCTCTTCAAAGTGAATTCTCCCTAGATACATCTATTAAATTTAATTAATTTTAGTCGAGTTCAATGAAATTTTAAAATAACGTGTTGCATAACCATTTACAAAGCAATTGATATGATACACTTGTGTCATATAAAAAGCGCTACAAGGTTCATGTACCATTGCTGTGATGATATAACAAAATAAAGTTCCCTCTATTCCGCATAATAAAGCAAAGCCCCCACCCCACACCCACACCCTCCGCGATTGATTTTATCTTTTCTGAATTGGCTCGCCCCTCGACGAATATAGGGTAAATGCTTAGTAATATATATTTGTATTTATATCTAAAATAGAAAAACATTACTTAATTATGATTAATAGCATATTTGTTCAAACTCTGCTCATTTTGAGAAGTGTTTTTTGAAAATTAATTTTATAAGATTTGTTTGAAAGAACAATTTACTAAGTATTTTTGTTGGTATTATGTCACAATGCGTGTTTAGTCACGATTCTAAAAGTATTTAGGGGAACAATTTCTTAAAAATAAGCTTTGCTATTATTTAAAAAAAACACCTTTTTTCGATGTTGATCATAAATTTTGAAAAATTATTTTTAAATACTTATTTGACCATAAATTCTACATAAGATTCTATAGACAAACCTCAACAAATTTCACCTTCACTCAAAAAATTTTATTTTATTTTTTGAAAATTAATATTATATTTATTGATTTGATATAATATTTAATACAAAGCAATTTTTTACCAAAACGAGATAAGAAAGGAATTGAAATTAGTTGGATCAAACTCACACGTATTATATGAGAAACTCCAATATCATTAGGTTCATTTTTCCCTTCTTATTATTGTTTGAGATGAGATATGTGTCGATTTTATAATAATATTTCTTGAATGATAAGATTAAATAAATAAAATATCTTATTTAAAATATTTTAGTTCTTCATATGAATTTAAAAATTGGTTCTAGGCTTTGAATTGGGTCAAAGTTTTTAGTTAAAATTAATATATATTAGGTAATAATGAATGATGAATGAATCTAATAAATTTATGGAAAAAATATGGGCATAAAATCTAAAATAAGTACAAAATTTGTACCAAAGCGTGGTGTATATATATATATATATATATATATATATATATATATATATATATAATATACTAATATATATATTATATATATATTATATATATATATATATATATATATATATATATAAGTGAGTCCTTTCTGCAAGTTCGATGACATATCTGAATATTTTTCTTGAAAAACAAATCAAATTTCTGAAAAGAAAAGTTATTCACCTTGTTGTTGTTAGAAAATGAACATAAGAAATTAGATTTTTTTTAGAAGTTGTTAGACTAGATATATTCAAAAGTTGTTAAAGGAGTGATTTCCTCCTTAAATATTTAAGCATTTTAGTTACAATCCCTTTTTAAACGTGTATCTTGTTTTGTCAATTTTTGAGATATATATATCCGATTAACGAAATGTGATACAAGAAGTATTTTTTGAAACTACCATGAATATTTGTAATTAAGACCTAAACTAGTGAAATTTATATTGTTTGCCCAAAAAAAGTAATACAAATTGAACTCAAATCCGCAACAATTGAACAAACTTTGAACCTCTTAGCCACTAAATCAAGCTATATATATATATATATATATATCAAATTCTAAATTTGATCTTATATATAATATAATCTCCTCGTGAAAAGGGTTTGAATGAACCCCTAAATTCTACATAGCTCCAACTCTAACTCATATCACCAAGATCTAGTTTTACATAATCTTGTACTCATGTTTTTTGATTTGCATTATTCAACATATGACACTTTAATTTTGAACAATATAAATTCATTTAACTTGATAACTTTAATAACTATTCACACTCAAGGGTAGCTACAAAAATAAACTAGTACATTTTAAGTATTTTATTGTTTGATATAAATGATATACTTGGATATAACATAGGGTAGATAACATATATTTATTTATTTAAGTCATTGAGTAAATATGTTATAGATATAAGTAAATTATTAAATAGACAATTAAAATCGAAATAAAGAAAAAATGTGAATTATCACAAATTAATTGAGTTTATGGGCAACAACATACTCTATACCCATACCTCTCAATTGAACTCAAATAGCAATCATCAAACCAAACTCAATCAAATGAAAAAAAAATATGAATCAAATGATTGACTTTATGATTAATTAAGAATTTTTTAAAAGAAACAATCATCCCTAATCACTTGCCTAAACTATAGGAATCCACTCAATTACATTATTAGTAATCTACCCAATAGATTTTGGTACTTTAATTGAGAATCCGCTCAAAGCTAATAATTAAATTGTCAACTAGTTTAAATTTTGAGAGAATTTTCAATTTCACTATCATAAAAATCGAATTAAAATGGTAATATTTGATATTATGGATAAATGATACAATAATAACAAATGAGATATTACACAATTCGAAAAATTGCAATTTTGATGTATATATTTATATTTTTTCACTGCTCAATTTGATTCTCTAAATAGAAATCAATCAAGATTACCATGAAATGCAGATTTCAGATAATTATAATCGTTTACATATCAATTAATGTAGATTTTCTCGTTCAAAGACGTTAAAGAAAAAACAATTTAATCTTGTAATCTATTTGTGAATTAGAGATATGTATGACTCAAAAATGGAGATCAAGCGATCTGTTCTTATGTATTAAATCTCTAATACAACTTTCTAACGTAGCCTATTACAGAAGTATATTGATAAATATAAAAAAAAACATGTTAAATATGATAAATAAGCTCCAAAATCTTGCTTTTTTTTTTTTTTTAAAACTATTAATTTAAAATTGAACTTTATATTGCTTATTCAAATTTGAAAAAAAAAACTAATGCATAACTTTTTTAGTAAAATTTGAAATTATGTAATCTTCCAAACTTTTCATAATCCACGCCGACTATTATTTTCACACCTCAAATTGCTTACAAATATAATTTCGTACCAACCTCTGCCGTAAAATTCGTCGAAATCTACCCAAAATTCGCCGGAGATTCTTGTGGGTTATCGATACCGATTGAAAAAGATAAGGTTAAGGGATTAGAAGGAGGCGATTGAAGATGGGGAAGAAAAGGAAGTCTCTAGCATCGAGCCTTGATGAGGTGGATCGAACCATGTATTCGACTTTTTGTAGCGCTGCTAATTCCCTTTCTCAGCTTTATACTCAGGCTATGAACCAACAGAAACTTTCCTTCCTCTCCGGTGAACGCCATGGAATGGTAATTTTTTAGTTTTTTAATTTTTCGTTTTTGATATGTTGTAAAAAATTGTTCTTTGTTGGTTGTATAGTTTTATGTTTGATTTTCGGTATCTGGGTATTGTTTTTTTTGTTGTTTAGTTTGGAATTTGAACTGAGGTTTGGGAAGTATAGTTTGTATGGATAAGGTATGAGGGTCGTTGTAGGATGAAATGCAGTAGAAAAGTAGGGATTACTATGTGTATTTCTACAGCCAATACCGACTAGTTTGGTATCCGGTGCCGTAAACTAATTTCATGGGATACCTGACACCTTCTGCCAACTCTATCCATACCAAGGCAAGGACAGACGGAAGAATTACCTAGTGTTTTTATTTTCGTTGATTTTTGAATTTGAGACTTCATGACTCTCAATAACTTTATTGACCACTACGCCACACGCTTGGGTGCATTTAAGATTGAGGCATAGTTTTTTTTTTTTTATAGTTTTAACTTTTGAGGATTGGGTCATTGTCGATTCACTTCCAAGGAATAGTCTTTTTTCCACTTTGTGTAGTTTAGAAATGCTTAACTCTGTCTATGTGAGTTTTGTTAAGTACAGAAGGTCCAAAGTAAAGGAGGAGAGTTGTGTTACTATGAAAAATAAGTAACTATGAGGATTATAGTCAATACCATCTAGTTTGCTCTGAGGCTTGGGTGTTTTTTCCTCCAAGAATTGAGTCATAGTTGATTGATTATTGTACGGATTTGGAGCTTTGCATGCTTTTTTCTTTTGATTTTTGGTGAACCCTACCCCAAAATCTTCTAGGAGGAACCAAGTAGTGATTTTTCCAATTTGTTCCCTTGGTGACTCGAACCATCAACCTCATTCTGCATTTACATTCCTACATGGTGGAGCATGGGGTTTAGCAAGTTATTGATTAATTTAAGAATGATTTTAGGTGCTTATGCCATTAACAAGTCAATAATTGAGTATTACTGTGCAGTGTGCACACAAGCTAGCTAAAATAATTCAAACTATTAATGTGTGCTCAAACGGCTAGAACACCACCATCATAAAAGAGAGGACGAAAGATGTAGGATCCAAGTTGCATTCTACGCTAAAGTTCAAACCGTACGCTTCAAGTCATTAACATAAGAAGTAAGGAATTCTTATACAGTTAGCTGCCAAAATTCAGTTTTGATATTCTTATGAAAGGATAAAATATGTTCTACAGTATGTAGGAATCATATTGGACACAGTGAGTTCGCCTCTCCAAAAATAGTAACAGTTTGAACTTAATTTTCTGCTTTTTTTTTCTTTTCAACTACAGTTTTCATAACTTTATATGAACAAATCTGCTTCTTTTTTCTAAAGATTTGGACAAAAAAAGTAAAGTAAAGCAGGGATTGTGTGTATAGGCATTGTGCTATTATAAATGCGCTTTGCTCGAAAGTGTTCTCTGCAAAATTGATTTTTTGGGGAAGATGGGCAGTTTTGTTTCATCTGTTCACTGGAAATTTTCAACAATCATTTTCCCCACATTTTTGTTTTCAATTACCATTTTTTTTCTCAAAAAGATAGTAGGATTCATATTGGGAAGTGGAACGGAGATTTAGTTTTGGGGAGAGGCGTGGAAGAACAATTCTAGAATAAGCCTTCCCACAGAACTTGAAGTAGTGATTAGCAGGATGCTATGGCGAGATGGCCTTATCCAAGGCTACTGGTCATTGGAGGAAATTGAGGAATTTCTTCGTAGGTGTATGAGTGTCCTGCAGGAGGTTTGCTATGATGGGGATAGAAAGGAGGCAGGGAAGAATTATGGAATGCCAAAGGCACCTATGGAAGAGCTTTATTTTTATTGGTTTGTGGTGTAAAATGCAATATTAGCAGCATATAACTCAAGGAAAAGAAGATTGCAGTGAATAAGTATAGCTTGTGTATAGAATTGGAGAGAACGCATACCATAATCTGATGCATCGCATAGTCACTCTCAGTGTTATCAAAAGTGAAAAGCGCAAAAAAGCTCTAAGGTTCAGTGAGGCTTTAAGCGAAAATCGCAAATAAAGCATGAGCTTTAATGGAAAAAACGTAACGGGAAAACAAAAATATAAATATATATGTTTAGTCCAAAACTAATAATTATAAACATGAATGACAAATATATGATCAAAGAAATTGAAAAAAATTATGATAATGTAAAATATCAATTTGTTAGTGTCGCTTCTTCAACAAAGGCTCATTGGCAAGGATAAGTATGCCTTAGAACCTTGATGTGACACTAATCACACATAAAGTGACACTAAGCGAAGCGCTCAACATGTTTTAAGCCTCGGTTTAAGGCTTGAGCGTGCCTTTGACAACACTGGTCACTCCATAGCTTTGAAATCTCAGACTCTTTTTTCTTTTGGATTGGTTATAGATCAATAATATGAACCAGAGAACAAAGACCATCACTAGTTGGAGATTATAGAGGATTCAGCACGGAGAATAAGGCTATCCGAAGAAGAATGCCATCTTCTTTTTTCTTTGACAATTGGAATTTAGAGGGTCATGAGATTATTGCATAATAGAGAGAGCATTCCCCATGTGTAAATGTTTTTTATCTTGATTGGCAAGTGTGGTTGAGCCACTCAATCCCTTAGTAAGTACTTTCAATGCTGAATTGGCATGTAATCAGTGAAACAATTGTGACTGTTAAGAAGAAACAAAAGGTCTATGGATCTTGATTGGACTGTGCACATGTGAATTATTTCTTGATACTTAATATGTAGTTATTCCATTCCATTTCAATTTTTTTTCCTAGGAAGACATGATGTGATATTTAATGTTAAATTATTCTACTTCTGTTTGCCAGGATTCTATTTTTTGATGAATCTTTGCATATTGTCCTTTTGATGGTGTTTCATGATAACTAATCTCACATTGTTTCAATAGGAAAAACTGTATCAATGGATCTTGAGGCAACAAGAGGGTGGATCCAGAGTAACAACTGTTGACATAATGAACTACCTTCAGGTTTATTTTCTATTATCCTGATAATGTAGCCACCTTTTTTCATGGTTGATATGTTTGATTTTCCTTTCGTGTTGATACTATGGAGCTTCGACTTCTTAGCATAGAGCACAGACGAGTTGCTTATCTCCTTAAAAGATCAATAGACTCTTCAAAGCTTGATCTAGATCTTTTCTAGTCCACAAATTACCTCATGATCCCTTCCCACCAAATAAAGGGAAAAGGAATCATGGAGTCTCAATTCGGTATCTCTTTTTCGGCCAATTGGAAAATTGGCACTGTCACAAACTCTCAAATTGCTCTTTTGAGGGTAGATAGTGTAGATTACCTACAAAAAGAACGAAACTTTACTTTGTATGTTAATAACATTTTCATCTTGAAATCCCAGAAACAATAATCAGTAGTATGTTCGTTTGGTTTGAGGAGTTGTAATCTCAATTTTTACTATTATGGAGAATGTCCAAATTTGACTTTTTAATTTTTTTTTGGAAGATTTAAAGAACGAATATTTGGAATTGGCGAATGGATTCAAATTTTTTAAAGAAGTACAGGTATTAAAGAGCATGAGATTTTAGGTATTAGCCAGATTCCTTTTACCGAAAGATTCTATGGATCTGGTCATCCAGAATCAGTGCAGCAGCTACAGATACAGTTGAGACTTTTTGAGTTTTCTTGCAAATGCCTAATTACTTCTAGGAGAGAGTGAGAAACAAATGGCTCCTCTGTAGTTTCCTGTGTGCAATCATTTGAGGTAGAAACCATTAGAGATTCAAAGAATGATGGCAATATGTTGTTGGAACATTTGGCTTTATTTTTCAGTGAGTGAATGTGTCACACTTCACAAGAACCAAGACATTATGGATGATAATGTGACTGTCTTTCATCGGTGGCTCTAGTGTCTCCGCCAACTTTCAAACTCAAGATTACAGTCTAGATTGTATCCGTAAAAGGGACTTCTATTTGGATTTACTCGTATCTGTTTTTTTAGGTTTAAGTTTTTCTGCACTGAAACAACAAATTAATCTTGCTCACTGATCAAACAAAAGGAACACCCACCTGGCTCATACTCAATTTGAGAACCACCTATTAATTTTCTTGCCTGGAGTCCTAAACAGACATTTTACTTCTCTGTAATGGTTGAAATAGGTGCTCTTTACGGAACTGTAATTTACTGGGAACCTTTTGCCTTCCCTTTTGAGGTGTAGGACATTTTCAGTGGCAACGAGAATTGTTGTTTGCTTTTATTTAGTGGATATTCTTTTTAGTTTCTTGCAGGAAGCTTACAGAAGTCTTTGTGGATAATAAGTAGCAGAGACAGATTTTTAGCTTAATCTCGTTAAATTTGTTATGCTTAAAGTCTGGAGAATCACCCTTCAGGGTGGTCCAGTGGTTTGAGCGTGGAACTTCCATGTTGGAGGTCTCAAGTTCGAAACCCCTTGCCAGCGAAAGCAAGGGGTTTGCCTTCTGGGTCGAGCTCACACCGGGCTAGCCTAGTGAACATCTCTCCTATGTGGTTTGTGAGTATTGCATAGGAGCGGGGTTTTTACCCTATGAGCACCCAAAGGGTAGCGGCTGCGGGTTTCCCTTGTCATAAAAAAAAGAAGTCTCGAGAAATTATCACTCTTTGTCCAAGATAACAGATGTTTTAAAATTAAAATTTCAGTGACAACGCTTTTAGATGGTTCTTTATTACCAACCGCTCTAGGTGTTTCTCAAGCAAAACCATGATTTATGAAGTTAGCACGAAAACGAGTCTGGAACAATATGGTTGAGAAATGTGAAATGAAGTTCGCAAGATGGAAATCACAATATCTCTCTAGGGGTGGTAGGTTGACCTTGATTAATTCTGGTCTTGATTTTTTCAAGTCCATTGAGCAATTTAATGGACTGGAAAGGGGTCAAGACATTTTGTAGTGGAAAGGCAGTTTTAAGGTGGGTTGTGCATACAACTAGCTGAACCACCCGAAAAAGCTCAAAATCACTAGCCATGGAGAGGAATATGAAAGTCAAAAATCCCACTCAAAGTAGCATGTTTTGTCTGTTTTTAGCCAAAGAAGTTGTACTGACTCAAGACAACTTAAAGAGGAGGGGGATACCATTATGTTATAGATGTTTCTTTTGTGGGAAACTGCTGAGGTAGTTAACCATCTTTTTCTACTCTGTAAGATCACTGACCAACTATGGAGGTTATTCCTGAGTCTTAAGGGTATGTCATGGACCATGCCTCCCAAGATCACACAAGCAATCTAGAGTTGGGAGGAAGCAGGAAAGTAATCCAAAAACAGAGACAAATGTAGAATTGTTCCAGCTAGTATATGGTGGGCAAAATGGAAGTAAGGAACTCTAGAGCTTTCAATAGTATAGAGAATAGTGCGCAAAAAGACTTTTGAGACTTGTAGTCTTAAAATATGCCTAGAATTTGTGTCTGTATAAAGAATCTATTAAGGGTAAATTTTAAAGATAAATTTGTTTCCAAGTATAAAACTTTTTGGGACAGACTATCAAAGAAAAAGTGCCACATACCACATCCAATGGGCAGTTTGAAATCCTTTTGCCTTATTTAGTCTCTTCCATTGGAGCAATTTGTCCCTGTAAATGATATATTATCGCTCTTAGATTTCATTAGCTCCCTCAATATGGCTTAACGACCATTCTTTTGCTTGTGGTTAACTCCCTGATTAAATAGGTGTTTTTGTTCTCAGGAGTTAACAATATTTTTGTGTAAGTAATTTGCATCTCGTTGATGCCTTCCTAATACATCTTACTTCATCAAAAAAAGTGCCACATAAGTTGGGCGGAGGGAATATATTGAAATCTCCCCAATGATGATGTGTTTTCAGTTTAAAAGGCATTGATTCTCTGGAATTTGATATTGATTCGTGTGCGGGACAATAATTTATACCAAAAGAGCTCGCCCATATGGTTAATTTATTATTTTCTTCCACATTAGGCTTTGGGGGTTTTTGTCTTCAAGAATTTTGTTTAAATCTTGTGTGGATCTTATAACTTTTTTTTTTTGTGTGAATACTGTTCTCTCAAAGAGTGCTTTAATTGAGATTAACTGATTACTGTGTTATAGATTGCAAGAATCATTTTGATATATTTTATTTTGATTATTTCTGATTTATAGTGCCGATAATGATGATTTTTTCCCCTCATTATAGTCCTCCTAGAATCCAGGTATCTTCAGAGAAATTGAAAATTATTGGCTTTTAGCTATACTTGATCTTCCTGTCCTGCACATGTTAAATTTTTATTCCTCCAAGGCTTGACTGATTTATTGAGAAGGGGTATTTCCTCTAAAAGAGAGCATCTCTCACTAAGCAGATTGGATACATAGAAGTTTTTTTCTTTAAAAAATTAAATTTGACTTAAATTTGTTCAAGTGCTTCCTACATAAAAACTTAACTTTGCGCAACTACCAAAAGTTTCTCCTCATTTATCTGGTTGAGGGAAAATTATTAAGAAAAAAAAAGGAACAATGGGCAGAAGTGTGATGATGGAAGTGGCTCTTGACATGCTTAAATCTATCTTGGCTCAGCTTTTGGCCATTCATGGGGATCAAACTTGTGGAGATCTTTTTATATTGTAGTTTGTTGATAAAAGCCTGTGTCCTGCTTTCTTTCAATGTGCACTGATGTTATGGAAGTTGGGTAGTAGTTTCTTTTAGTTGCCTATTTCACCATTCTGGTGGCCATTTTTTAACAAAGATTGATTGTTCTTATAATGGATACGTCCAGTCCTTATTTGGTATTGACAGCCCTGTTTTGATGTATCTAAATATGCATTTCTTTATCTTGTCAGTCTGAATTGGATTATAATGGAGAGGACCAGTCGATGTCGCCTAGGCCACCGCCTCAGCATTCCCAACCGTTGCACTTTGCAAACTCAGGGTTTCATGTCTCTCCAGGACCAGTTGGCGTAGCCGCTCCAGGACATGGCTTACGATCTGATCATGATCAGCAACCAAAGAACAATGTTTTCTCAAATGCTCTTTCAAGCCCTGTTCGCCGAAGCCTACAAAATTATCACATTGCTCAAGGGAGTCACTTTGCGAACAATGCTCAACCTCCAAATGCTACCAGACACAATGAAACTAATTCCCAACACCAAAATAGAGATTCTAATGGTTATAACTCTGTCGATGCATCCATGGATATGCATTCTGATAGTCCAGGTCATGACTCTACCTATTGACCCCATAATGTTTTGGAAGCTGGCTTTTGGCATGCCAGAGTGGTCAGACTGCAAGCTCAGGTAAGTTGACGTCTATTGTTGTGCAAGTGTTAAAGGTGTAAAAGTAGATCATGAAATTGGCTGCTTGATTATGAGACGAGAAGTGTCCAGACATCAACATCATTATGCAAATGCTTATCGATAAAATGCTCCTTCCATGAACACCATACCTTTTGAATACACTCCTATTTTCAGACCAGCTAGTCTTGTTTTGGATCATTTGTGTTATTTGTGAATTGTTTCATTAGTTAACAAACTATGTGATCGATATCGTGTTGTCGTTTGGTTGCTTATGTTTCTGCTTTTCTACCAAAGTAGCAGAATGCAATATTTCCTAGACCAATTTGCCAATGATTCTACAAGTTATGCCAGTGTAAACAGAGATATTTCTAAGTGAAAATAGAGCATAATTTTTTAGCTTGTAATTTATCCTACTTTTATGCATTGGAGTTTATCTTTGGTTGAATTACTATCATTGTTAAGTCTTTTCATTTCTATTCAATCTAAAAATCAGTATAACTAAAGCTGAAGAGTGCAGCTAATCCGTAACATCAACCTCAGAAGAATGAGGTTCGAGTTGATGAATATTTGGTAAACTATATTATACCGAAAGTGAAAGCTTACGAAGTGTAAAGTTGAATTGTCATTATAATACAAATATACTTATACTAAATATTAATACTAAAGATATTAAAAGTGGGGTGGTCTTACTTGAGTCAAAGTTGAAGATAAAAATATCTATAAAAAGTTGTTAAGATGTTAAGACGTTTTTACCATTTTAAAAATTAAATCGAAAATTCAAGTGTCATGCCATAAAATTTAGCTAAATATGTATTACTTTCAACTTGAGTAATTTTTTGAAAATAATAACAAAAGACATGTATTTTTTTTTTATATAAAAGAAAGAAAGTGAAATAGGAAATAGTATGAGACTCTTTTTTGATAAAAAAGAAAAAAAAAATTGCCTTACAAACAATGTTATTGAATTTAATTATTCACAGACACTTCTGAATTTTTTAAAAAGTCAAAATGATTCATATAACGTAATCAACCTTTGACTAATGGTCAACAGATTTAAGAATTTGTGATATAGAATTTTGTTGACATGGAAAATAGTACAGTAATTATAAATATTGATAGTATAGACTTGATTTTTGTATATGAAATAATATTCGATTCAATTTTTCACAACGTAAAAATAAAATGTTATAGACCTATCACAATAGAATAACTAGCATAAGTCAATCTGAACATTGAAAAGAATTCGAGGGCAAAAAGTTTCAAGTGAAATTCATTCATGAACACTTACTAGAATAAGTAGCCAGTCATTCACAGATACATATTTATATGTAATAATTAAGTGTTTACTTATGTATCAGTATATGACTAGCAACTTGCATTTTATAATGTAATTCCATTATAGAGTAAGTTTACTTTCATAAAAATTGGCTATTTACGTGGTGGTGAGAAAAAGAGTGCGGCGACTATGTGAAATGTAAGGTTTTGAGGAATAAAGAAGAGAGCGGCGACTAAGTAAAATGTAGGGTTTTGAGGAATAAAGAAAGAAAAGTGAGGCTTTTATAGATCACAAAAAGCTTTGAATTTTTAAGAAATTTTATATTTACCCCTTACAATTGTATTAATTGACTATTAATCTCTCTTTTTTTTTTTTTTACTAAACATATATATAACCCTTTAAATTTAGTATTTAGTATCAAATTGATACTTCAACTTTGAAAAGATTATTTAGATACAAATATTAATGATATATTCATATCACACACATACACACGCACAATTAACCTCCTTGACATGACAAATTATGTGTTTTATACTAAGCTTATATTAGTGAATTTACTAAGGAAATAATAAAAGTAAAGATATTTTATAAATTCACTAGTATAAGCTTAAGTATAAAACACATGATTTGTCATGTCGAAGAGGCATGAGCGCGCAAGCATGCGCACAATTAGCCTCCTCAACATGACAAGTTATGTGTTTTATACTTAGCATATACTGGTGAATTTTCTAAGGAAATAATAAAATGTAAATATTTTATTATTTTTTTAATAAATTCACTAGTATAAAAAACACATGATTTGTCATGCCGAGGAGGCGTGCGCGCGCACACACATACACACAAAAAGTAATTAGCTTCCTCGACATGACAAATCACTTGTTTTATACTTAGCTTATACTATTGAATTAATTAAGGAAATAATAAAATACAAATATAAAGGCAACACACACATAAACACACATAGTTAGCTTTCTCGTCGTGACAAAGACATGACAAATCATTGTTTATACTTAGCTTATATTAGTGAGTTTATTAAGAAAATTAGAAAATACAAATATATATATATATATATATATATATATATATATATATATATATATATTCCTCGTTACTTTTTCATCCCTATATATGTGATAATATGAAAATTAGACAAAGAATTAACTTGTCTAATATACATCTAAAATTTGTGTAGATTTGTATAATCTAATTAAGAATAAATTAGGCACTTTTTAGTAATTTTTTTTTAATCATAAAATGATTCCATTCCACTATTTCTGAAATTTACTAGTAAAATTAAGTGCCACATACATTGAAAAAATACACTTAATTTTTTTTTTTTATAATAATGTGTTTTCAGTTTAAAAGGTATTGATTCTCAGAAATTTGATGTTGATTTTTACACGGCACAATAATTAATACCAAAAGAGATGTGAACGATAGTTAATGCTCAGTCTTATGATCAATTTATTGTTATCTCACTTGTATTTTTTAAAATTTTATATAAATTTCGTCGTTAATATTAAAATTGATATTTTAAAATTAAATACTTGATCGCTTATATTTTGTGTTTTCTATCTAGATAGCAGACTGAATATTTCTATCATTCTTCAGGGTCTTATCCTCTAGAATTTTTGAAATCTTTCTTTTTTCTGTTAAATCTTAATAAAAAATGTGAATAGAAAAATATTTAGTAAATCATATTATATCGAGAGTTGGAATCTTCACAATGTAAAATTAAATTACTATTTTTATTCCTACAAAATTAACGTTAAAAAATATATAATGAATTGAATTAAAAAATAAGCATATCATACTATACTAATACTAATATATTTATACTACATACTAATGCTAAATATATTAAAAGTAGAATGATGTTAAATCAAAAAATAAAAATATTCATAAAAAAGGTTAGATATTTTTACCTTTTAAAAACTAAAATAGGCATTTTTAAAATCTTTATGTGTTAAAATCTTGTGAGACGACCTTGACTAAGAAGACAAATCTTGTTTAACCCGAAAAAATGGATATCCACATAACTATCGCTACTCTATTCCTCCCTTTGATTATAAATCTCTCTATACTCCATTAATATATGATTGAAGTTGTGAACGAATTGAAGGTTGTTCATGGTTTCAAAATAGTTTTTATTTTTTCCGCTCAAAACTACACATGTTTGTCGTGAATTCATTAATTTGTCATGTCACCGTGAGTGTATTACACACAACACTTTTAACTGATTGTCAATTTTTTTTTTAAATGGTTCAAATTCTTCGACAGGTACCAGCCCTAATTGATGTGTTCAAGTGAAATATGCAAACAACTTTAAGGTGCTACGTTAACTTATTAATTAAAATGTGTGATTTTGGTCTTTTAAATTGATATATACCAAATATTTAACAAAATCTGTGGTTAAAAAATATACTATAGAAAAGAAAAAAGATATTCGTTCAAAAAAAGAAAATAAAATATATGATAGATGAGGTGGGCTATTTTATTACATTCCAAACCTTATTTTTTGCCTATTTTTCTAATGATCTTTGTTCTCCAATAACTTAATATTATTTCACTGTAAAATCAATTTACATCTTTTTTTTTGTTCTTTAATTTTTTTCATTACACTAATTATGTTATCTATTTAATAGTTGTTAGCTCAGGGATCAAAATTACATATTTTAATTATAAGTTATTTAAAAAATGTCAATTAAAACATCTCTTAATGTAGAGAGGACCTCTCCCTTTTCTTGTTTATTTAGGCTATGAAAGGGCTTACTAAAATTCTAGAGAAGGCTATACAACTACAATTATTTCAAGGCTTTCTACCTTATTTTTTTTTGTTGAATGGGTTGTGTATCGGTTGAATTTTATGTATTATCGGTGTGATTTATTAATTTTTAATTTTTAATATGCTAAATTAATAATTAAATCAATAAATATTTGTCATGAATTTTTGGTTTATCGATTTGGTACTTAATGGTTTAATTTTCGGTTCAAACAATAAGAAAATGTTTATTAAAACAAATATAAGTCTTCTCCAACAATTAATGTGCCAGAAAAAAAACATAACTTTTACATAATGCTCATAAAATAAAAACAACATTAACTAACATGAACGAACCATACAAGTGTGACATAGTATTTATAATTATGTAGGGGCAAAGTAATTGTAGTATATTGAATATTTAATATTTTTATAATAGAGCAAAGTGGTATTTAATATTTAAGCAGTAGTGCAACACAATATTTAATATTTATGAAGGGGTAAAGTAAAAAAAGTATTACAATCTTTATGTGTTATTGGTTTATTTAGTGACTCAATATTATAAAATGAAAATCGAGTTGATAATCTGATAATTTTTATTATAAAACATTAAAAATTCATTAACCCAATAATTTAATAGCAACAACCAATAATATTGAAGAGAATTCAAGAGGAAAAGTCTAAAGTGAAATTCATTCATGAACACTTGCTAGGATTTAAATCGCAAGTCACTTACAGATACATATTATAACTAATAATTAAGTATTTGCTTATGTATCTGAAAATGACTTGCAACTTGCATCCTACAGTGTAATGAAAGATGTTATAAGGCTATTAGAGTGTAAACTTACTTTCATAAAAAATAATGTGACGAGTGAAAACTTCAACAAAAAATGAAAGATGTTATAGGGCACATGAAGGTCATTTACATAGAAAGAAAAAGAATGCGGCGACTAAGTTAAACTAGGGTTTTGAAGAATAGAGGAAGAAAGTGAGGCTTTTATAGATCAAACAAACTTCGAACTTTAGAAAAATTTAAATCTATCCCTCACAATTATATTATTTGACAATTAATCCCTCTTTATTTATTTTTTACTAAATGCATATATAATCCCTTAAATTAGTATTTAGAGTCAACTTGATACTTCAACTTTTTAAAGAATTATTTAGATAGATTACATGATAAATATGTGTGTAATTGTGAATATCTCATAATGATATGACAAATCATGTAGTTTATACTTAACTTATACTAGTGGATTTATAAGGAAATAATTTAATACAAATATAAAAACAACACATAAAGCACGCACACATGCACATACATACATTATACGCACACGCGAACAAACATACGAAAACTTTTAAAACTTGTCTAATATATGTCTAAAATTTGTGTTGATATAAATAATCTAACTAAGGATAAATCAAACACTTTGTGTTTAATTTATTTTTAGTTATAAAATAATTTTATTCCATCTCTTTATGAAATTTATTAATAAAAAACGAATGCCACATAAATTGAAGAAAAGGAAATACATTGAAACCTTCCTATGAATTATGATGATTTGTTTTCAGTTTAAAAGGTATTGATTTTAAAAAAATTTATGTTGATTTTTACGTGGACACAATAATTTAATTTAATATCAAAAGAGATGTGAGGTAATTAAATGGTCAGCCTTATGATTAATTTGTTGTTTCCTTTCCTATTAGGATTAATTTATGGGCTTGTGTTTTTAAAATTTTCTTTTAAAACTCCGAGTGATTTTCATCGGTACAATAGACGTTTTAAATGAAAACTTACATAAATATACTATAATTAAAAATATTTAGCGTTTATAATAATAATTTTTTTTTCACTTGATCACTTTTAATTCATTTATAATATAAGTTCAATATATATTATAAAGATAAATTTATTATTCAAATATAATACAAGTTTTAATGATGGATAATACATTTATCACACATTTTAATACATTTATAATAACATAACATATTTCAAAAACAATTATAATTCAAATATATTGCATACATAATTCACTTTTAATACATATTACAGATTTATCACAACATTGCTATAAATGATAATAAGCAAAAAGTATCGCTAAAATCAGTAATTGTTTTTAAAAATGTATTTATTTCATGTAATTTTTCTCATTTTAAAATTAAATTTATTTATCGATTATGTTTATGCTATTCCATCTATGTAACATAATGAATATTTCTTTTATTCTTGAGGGTTTTATCCTCTCCAAGTTGTGAAGTCTTTTTCTTTCTATTAAATCTAAAATAATAGAATAAAAAAACTTAGTAAATCATATTATATCGTAAATAATAATATATAAAGAAAAAGGGATAAATATACCTCTAAATTATCGTCAATGCTTATGCAGATATTTTCCGTCATACTTTTGGGAGATTGATGCTTCAAAAATTAAAGCATGTATGCCTTTTACTCTATATAAACACGTGACATAATTTTATTCGTCGATCCAATATTTAATAAATATCAAATCGATAGATAAATTATGACACGTGTATGTCAGTTAGTACGTATAAATGGTATATATATTCTAAATTTTAAACAATAGTAACATTAATATTTCAAAAATATAACGGAGAATATATGCGTGTTATTCGAACTTATATTTTTGTCCCTTTCCCTTACAAGTATTCTGATTTGTGACTTAGACAAAGTAGTTGACTATAACATGAGAGACTTGGCCACATTTTATCCACAAAACACTTGTATATTCCATATACAATCTTTCTTTATGATAATATAACAAAACAAAACTTAAAAAACCAAACACTATCTTCTTCTTCTTCTTCTTTTGACAATTAAAAAAAAATCAAGAAAATGTCAGTGGCATCATCATATACATTCCCTTGTATTAAATTCCAAAATTACCCTTCTTATTCAACAAACCCTACAATACTTACTATAAGAAATTCTCAAGCTGAAGGTCCAATTAGAAGACCAATTGCTCCATCACCACCTAAGCCTAGTAATATTTCACCACCAATTATTACTACTACTGCCCCTACTAAGCCTGTGGCTGTGACAACTTTCGAGGGTAAAAATGTAATTACACTTGAATTTCAGAGGCAAAAGGCTAAGGAACTTCAAGGGTATTTTAGACAGAAGAAACTTGAAGAAGCTAATCAAGGCCCATTCTTTGGTTTTATTGCCAAGAATGAAATCTCTAACGGAAGGTATTTGTTTCGTTTCAGTTTGTTTGTATTAAGTCAATTTTTTTAAAAAATATTTTTTTTTGGCGATTTTCAATTTTAACTTTCTTAGACTACAAGATTAATAGATATTTTTTTATATTTTACGTATATTAATTTAAGACGATAATGTTATTTTCTTGAATTTTATGTCAAGTTAAAATTAAACAAATAAATTAAAGCGAAAGAAGTAAAATTAAAGAGGTTGATTATAGACTTAAGGTTTGATGAAACTGTCTTTCTATTTTGCTCCAATTTTGAAGTTGGAATGTGTTAATATTACCTTTGGTTTTGGTTAGTTTTTTTGGTATGGTTTTGGCCTTAAATTAATGTGCCATTTGTGTATATGATGCTATATTGTTTTGGATATAAATGTTGACTTACAAGAATGACATAGCACGTGTATTGATAAGTGGCGAAATTAAATTTTTTATTGAGTGTACGTTAAGTATATGTGGATGAAAAGTAATTTTTAATTATATATATACCATGTAATTTTACGATATGTCGTTCAACAAACCAAGCTTTGCTCTGTATGGCTATGTGCTACTAGCTATGTTAAGCGTTAAGTACCTACCTTTGGCATATGGATATAGGCGTTTAAGAATCTAATTTCATTCCATTTGACAATCATAGTTGAACGATGGAACTCTAGCTAGATCATGATCCGAATTCAATTATTTACGCGTAACTAGAGCCGTCAAAATGAACTTAGCCCATAGGGTCGGTCCAACTCAATTCGTTATTGGGGTAGGGTTAAAATCTGATTTTTCAAGCTCATTTGAACCCTTAGCTCTTGAGGCTTGATCGAGGTCGGCCCATGAGCCAAATTTTTTTATTAAATGGTAACCTACAATAGTCGTACTAGTATATAATCTAATTGCATAAATATACACATATTGTAATATTATGAATCGTATTAGATTTTGATACGTCAAGATACATGTATCTCAGAATATATAAAATTAAAATTAGGTAATTTGTTCTATATACACTCCATCAAAGTAGTTTCACATGTACGTAGAATACAAAGACAAATCTCGCGCTCTCATCTCGCTCCCATCTTGTATGTCATTATCTCATCTCGCTCGTGCTAATTACACTAGACTTTTTGCTGGTGTTATTGAAACAATACCGTTGCAGAAATTAGTGCTAGTTTGGTTACTATACACAAACATGTATGTGGAGTTTGAATAGTTACATTTGCTATGAAAATTATTTGTGATCTCTAATTTGTTGTCCATAATCATCGGTTGAGCAGATGGGCGATGTTTGGTTTTGCTGTGGGGATGTTGACAGAGTATGCAACGGGTTCTGACTTTGTGGATCAACTTAAGATCCTTCTCTCCAATTTCGGTATTTTAGACCTCGAATGAGAATTTTGAAAGACTGCAGGGTTTATTCGGGGTGACGCTTCCAACATAATTTTATTCATATTGAAGGCTCGAACTCGAAATCTCTAGACTGATCAAGAGTGAAACACTTCCATCAGTTCACCAGTATTCTTTTTACTTTAAAGCATTTATCATTTTCGATATAAAGACATTTGTTTACCATATAAAGAAATTTTTGGACATTTTTTTTAGCATATATTAAAGAGGTTTTATGTGTGGGATAGTAGATCAATTACTAGAGTATGACTATTTTTTTTGGTTAAAATGAGTTGGTTAGGCTAAAAATGAAGCAACATGTTGTTAAATTTACCCAAATATATATTCACTTTTCAGCTTGAGTAACCTTTAGAATAAAATAGCATAGTATTAGGTGATTATTATGATATGAAAAAAAAAAGATTATCTTTTGAGTAAATAACAAATAATAAGTGAATTGATAATTTTGTTAGCAAACATTCTAACACGATGATCAATAGATCTAAAAATTTGTGATATACAATTCATTTGGTACGAACAATCAATTCAGAATTTACAAATATGAACAATAGGGAAAAGAGTCAAAAATACTCTTAACCAATTAGAAAATGTTTATGAAAATCCCTTCATTATTTTTTTTCGTCTAAAATTACCTGTTATCTTTGTTTATGGTTAAAAAATATCCTTGATTTCACTTTTTTATCTAAAAACATCCTCAACCTAAATTTAATTGAGCTGAATTGATTTTTTTACTAATTAGTTAATTATTTTATTTATTTAAATTTTCAATATTAGCTCAACCCAAAATATTTGAAATATTTAAGTCTAATTATATTTAAATAAGAAATAAAATTATTATATTGTCAAAAAATTTTCTAGTTAGGAGCCTAAAAGGTATAAAATATTAACAAAAATTTCAAAATCACATTTTTTTAAAAGAAAATCTGCAGCGATTTTGCTTTTTCTGGTGGAGAAAATCGTTGTTGTTTCAACGATTTTGCCGTTTTGGTTAATCTAAAATTTTATATACGATTTTGAAATTTTTGTTAATATTTTATACCCTTTAGGCTCCGGACTCAGTATTTTTGACCCCTTTCCCTTGATAATATAATCTTGAATTTCATATATCTAACGAAACATTGCGCCAACATTTAAAAAAAAACAAAAAAAAAACTGATCAATACTGGACAGATATCCTTTTTAATTGAAGATTTTAATAGTGTATATAAATTGATTGAGTAATAATTTATTCGTGTATATAAATTGATTGTGTCTAATAATTTCATTTTTGTACTAATAAACGTGGGCGTACGGCTGAAAATGTGATTTATAAACTAGTTTCGTGTATAAATTATATAATTAAAATTCTGTACTGTATGTGGTGTCAAATTTAAGTTAATATTATTAGTGCATAAATTGTTCATCTTTTTGAAATTGGTCTTATTGTATTAATTTGGTATGATATGCGGGATTTAAAAATAAATTATTCAACTCTATAATATTCATATATTTTCATATTGCAACAAATGTATCAATATATTATATAGATTGTTCAATCCGGAGTTATTATCTTTAACTAATTACAGACTTTTTAATAGAGAAAATAAAACTTTTAATTTATTAAACATGATTTAAATTGAAACAAAGAACAAATATAATATCAAAAAGAAATTGACAAAAATCTCAATAAAGAAAATCAAATTTTATGAATAATGAGTGAAAACAAAAAAAAGAGGATTTCGTAAAATTATGAATATTTTGGAGAAAAATATTGAGAGATTTTGACTCCTTCCTTTTTTTGCGCTCTTGCTTACCGTAATTATTTTTTTTTAAAAAAAAGTAGGACAAACAAAAATTAAAATTTGTGAATTTTTTTTAATTATACGATTTAAATATGTTAAGTGAAAAGTTAAAATTAAAGTATTACAAAAAAATTATTTATTTTCAAACAGACTAAAAAGGTAAAAAAAGAAAAGAATCCATTAAGAGCTTAAACATGTTAAGTGAAAAACGAAAATTAAAGTATTAACAAAAAAGAAAAAAATTATTTATTTTCAAACAGACTAAAAAAGGAAAATTATTATTGTGACATTAAACATGCATGTACAAAACTAAAATTATAGTATTATAAAAAAAAAGAAAAAATCGTTCCTTTTTCAACAGACTAAAAAAAGAAAAAAATTATTATGACCTTAAACATGACATGTGAAAAACTGAAATTAAAATATTATAAACATCCCTTTTTCAATAGACTAAAAAAAGAAAAAAAATCATTATGACCATAGATATGTCAAGTAAAAAAAACTATAATTAAAATATTTTTTTAACAAAAATTCTTTTCAACAAACTAAAAAAGGAAAAAAAAACAAACCATTTTTATAGAAAATTGTGAGAGAATTTATTGTAACCGACCAATGGTCAATAGATCTAAAAAAATTGTCAACATATTTTACTATTTAAAGGGTGCACAAAGTGCAAAAATAATATCATATCACTAATCAAAATTTATTTTAAAACAATAATTCTGATGATGAAGAACGTTACCACCAATAATGTTCTTCTTTTGAAGACCATTTTTGTGTTATGCTCTATATTAATTGTAACACAAGGTAAATACACTTTTTTTTTTCATGAGTCATAATTTTTCCTAACATGTATATAATATAATGTTAATTAAATAACTTATAATTTTTTTTTTGTTATATGAATTAGGAGCAAGAATTGGAAGAAGAGAAATTGAATCAAGAAGTGGAATTGATGTTTTCAAAATGGAGAAAAATACAAATAATATTCAGTCTGATGATTCAATAGTAATTGACTATGCACCAGCTCATCCATCACCAAGTAGACATCATGATAAACCACCACCATATAATAGTGATTTAATATAATTTACGAGTCTTTTATGCATAATATTACTAAATAGTAATATTTACTCTTCTTATGTCTTTGATGTTTGATTGAATTTTAATGGATAGACGGAACTTCAAAGATTAATCTTGATTTTTCGATATTTTATGTAATTTTTAATATGTTTATTTTGAGGAAAATCAATATCCAACGAAAAAGAATTGCATTTTTTTAAATATAATTTTTTTGTTTTGATTTGCAAGTAAAATAAAAGTTGTGTTGGTACTAGCATAGTTTAATTATGAGGCAAACTTAACCATAGCTGTAACGACCCGCTAGGTCGTTTTGAGAACTAGAATTATTTTGACTCGTTCCATTAAATTTAATTGGAAGCTTTGAAATAATTCGGTGACTACACTTAGTTAGTTATCTGATTTTTTTATATAATTAATTTAATAAGAAAGTAATGGGCCGAACCTGAGATCCATTCCATACCCTTGGCCCATATAATAAGTAAAGGAAGTTAGTGGGATTTACTCATTTGAGATCAAAATTATTTTATTTGTTTGGAAAAGAAAACGGGAAGAAGGCAGGCAGTAGTGCGGACCACCACATTAAGAACCAAGAAGGTACAGTTCGTATACCCATTTTATACTTGTAGAATAGCAGACATCATTAATTAATATGTGTGGACTATATATGATGTAAAGGCTAGCATTATTTTAATTATGTTGGAAGAAAACATAGTGGGATACTTTATTGTGAGAGTAATATATAATTAGAGTGGATGATGGATGTAAGTAGAGGCAATAGGTGCTGGTGTTGTTGGCCAATGATAATTGGATTGTGACTTAAAGGGTTAAAAAGAAAAATAGAAGAAAGGGTATTAACGTTCTGGACTTTATCTTGTTGTTTCACTAGTAAGTTTTCTATTGGGATAGGAGACAATTTTGTTGACTTATTATGTTAATGTGATAATGTCAGGTTTATTAATTTATCTTTGCAAGAGTTGGCTGGAAAAAAATAAATAATATAAATAAAAATTTAGGAACTAAGGTATAGTAGTTGTGGAAGTTTAGAGTTTTGTTAATTTTCGTTTAAATTTTTTACTATCTCGTCACTCACTATTAATTAGTAAGCTAATTTATATGAACACTATTAGGATATGATATTTAGTGGAATTAAGACTCAACTCTAAACTTAAAATTTAGGAATATGAGACTTGACATACTAGAGGACACTAAAATTTATGAATTTAATTATTTATCATGGATGTTAGTTTTGGCATCATTAGGTTGAATGAGTTTTGAGGTTCGGAATAGAGGTATAACTCTATGGATGACTATAGATTTATTTGCTATGAATATTGCATAATTGGTAGATTGGGAACGTTTGAAAACTTTGCGAAAAGGAAAGGAAATATCGTGAGGAGTGGTGGCACGTGTTCGACATTCAAGGTATGTTAAGACTTTCTAGACTTCGTTGAGGGACGTTTTCTAATTAAAGATTAAAAATAAATTGGACAATGGGTAAGTGTGAAAGACGGAGGTCTCGTACCAATGGTGTGACAGGCATTGTTACGAGTATGATAGATTGTATTTGATAATGCCAAAGCATATGAGCATTACTGATGTATTAGTGACTTGATTTCTTGTCTTTGGCTGGATTTCTTTATTGAACTCGTATAATTGTGATAATTGAGGTGATTATATGTCGTAGTAAACATTTGAATTATTGAGATGTTGCATCATCCCCTGGGTTTAATATCATATTATGCACATGCATTGACATGAGATTGAGTATAAGTAAATGTCTAACACGTGGAGATCGTCCGTGTTGAGATCGAGTTGTGATTATAATTTGGGCACGTGGAGATCGTCCGTGCGAGTGATTGATTATGATTATAAGTTGGGCACGTGGAGATCGTCCGTGCTGGGGATTATTTGATTTTATGATAGTGCGTGGAGATCGTCCGCACAGACACGTGGAGATCGTCCGTGTCGGTATATGGACCTCGCGAGTCCCCCATGGGTCATGAACTCTCGATGTAATTCCGAGGAGTATCATGTATATACGGTTGAGAGAGTACTTGAAATCTGAGGCATATTATTTCATGGTGTCACATTGCATTGCATCTCATTACATCCTTCATTTTTGTTGATTATGGGTTTTATTGGTGGTGGAAAAGTATGTGATATTTGATTTCTTCTATTTGATGGAACTTGGATGGTAAATATAATATAGACTTGTATACACAAAGACTGATTTCTTACATAAACTCCTGTCACTACTTCTCGTTGTCGGTCAATGAGATATGCTGGGTACACGTGGTTTCGTACTCATACTACACTTGCTGCACTTTTTGTGGTGCAGATTGACTTTCAATTGGGGACGTTCTTCGAGATTGGATATGATTTTGAATTATCTTGGAGTTGTGTGTGCTGCTTGGGATATTCTGCGGCCCACACCTTCAGTCTACCTCTATTTATTAGGTTATTTTGTTATGCTGGTAGGAAAATTCTTATGTTTAGATTTTTATATTAGTTTGGAATTGTATCCTATTGTAGAAGCTCTTGTACTTATGACACTAAATCTTGGGGTAGTTTTATTATATTCCGCATTTATGAATATTTAGTATGTTAGATATTAGTTTGATACTTATCTTTCTCACGTTTAAGTTGAATTGGTGATACTTGTGGGTTGGCTTACCTATCGGTTAGGAACATAGGTGCCATCACGACTCGTGATTTTTGGGTCGTGACAAATTGGTATCAGAGCCCTAGGTTCATCGGTCTCACGAGTACAAGAGCTGAGTCTGTAGAGTCTTGCGGATCGGTGCGGAGACGTCCGTTACTTATTTTCGAGAGACTACAGGACTTTAGGAAACTTTCTTCTTTCATTCCTAATCGTGCGTGTGTGGTTTGGTTTAAGGTCAAAATTTCTTGTTTCATTCTCTCACCAACGGTGAGGAGACATTTTCAAATTTGATATATATGGTAGGGGATGATATTATGCAGTTTAGTACATAAGTTGTGCGGTTAGAAAAATAACTTAGTATTGAGCATTTAGAATTTTAATATTGAAAGTGACGAGGTTTGAAATAGTAAGAACAACTTTCTCAAGGTGTGATTTAGACAAGGATACTTGAACTTCATTTGAATTTACTAGGGACAATTTTATAACCTATGTTTATGATATGTGAATAATTTAGTAATGAAATGGTATATGTTGATGTCTTGAAGATAATGATAAGATTAGGAAGATTCAATTGATCAAATAAGAGTTTAGCCATTATGGTAAGGCTATGGGAAAAAGTTGAGTAGAGATATAAAATGTGATCACTTCTCATGATATTGAGAGACTAAGATTTGTTATAAGATTTGTATGACAGATTTCCTTTTTATCCTTTAGAGTGGAGGTATATTGAAGATAAATTGAATAGTTCAAGTTGAATGGCACGATGACCATATTGATATTCATTTGTTAGGACCCACAAGGTGAGTTAAGTTAAATACATCAAGAGATTATAAAAAGGTCATACTGATATTGACTAGCAAGGATATTTAAATGAATAATTAATGATAAATAGTGATAAATTCATATTGCAGGGAGCTTTTTATATATTGAATTAAGGATCAGTAATATTGCTGAAATTAAGAGGGGTGAAAAAAAAAAATTCTTTAGTCAAAGGATGTTGGAAAGGATACTTGTATGAAGCTATATGAGAACACTTGTAGAGATGGGTACAAAATAGTTATGAACCAATACACAGATCATAGAACAATACAGTGATGATTGGATATATTACCTCCGCAAATAGATAACTGCATTTGAGTAACCTGGGTTGTCCAAAGTATTGTTCGATATGCTCTCGATTGACTATAATTTTATTTCGAAAGTGGATTCACTCTATTTTACGTAAGTATGTACCTTATTTTGGATCTGGATATGCTTTGTGACTTTCTCTTATGTCTATACATATTCCTACACTGTAGATGGTTCTTAGTGGTAGATCGATTACATCGATCTTATATTGACTTAATAGTATATGACACGTGGAAAACCATAGTTATTTTATATAAGGAAGATTTAAACATCATTTGGATGTGGATTGAATTTCTCATTGTCATGAAATTTATGACTATAAGTGTAAGACACTAACTTCAAATATGTCTAATTTTAAGTGGCGGCGAGATATTCTCATTACCCATTTAAGAAAGGCTTGGTTGTCTCTAAAGTTTTAATGTGAGGAACAAGGTTGCTTCACCTATTCTTCTTAAGTTGTGATACTAGTGATGATATGTCTCTTAGAGCTCATCCAATGGTGCAAGAGTTTTTTTTTAAGGGCATTCCATGTGAGTTTGATATAAAAATTAGTATTGACTTATAGTTAAACACTTGGCTTATTTTATTATTCTTATTGAATACTTTGGTGAATTTGAAGAGAACGATAATAAGACTTGTTGAGTAAGAAATTTTGTTGGATCAAGTACACTTTTATTGGGTGTTTCTATCATATTGAGATTCCTTTGTTATTATTTTCTTCTAGGATATATCGGTATACTCCCATAGTAGGAAAGATCACGAGCATTATTTGAGGATGGTTCTCTAGACTCTGAAGAAAATTAAGCTTTGTTCATGTTTTTTTTTAAGTGTGGGTTTTGATTAGTTTGGTGGCATGTTGAAATGTGTAGTGACCAAGAAACGTATTAAGAGGGATCCCAAGAGAATTGAGGCAGTTTGAAATTGGGACTAGCCTATTTTAGCTATGATATTTGGATTTCTTAGGCCTAGTTGGTTAGTATTGATGGTGCTCGCATTCATTACACATGCATTAACTAGATTAACCTAGAAATAATCGGTTTTTCAATGGTTTGATGTGTGTGAGGTGAGTTTTCTAAAGCTCAATGTTGGGCTATTGCCCATGTTTCAACCAAGGGAGTCATGGTCTAATCCTACTTGAAAGTGAATTGGATTTATTCTCTTTATTTTGTTTCCAATTCTATTAGGAAAAGGATTGGAATAGTAATCCTATTTCCAGTTAGTTTTGACTTGTAAGAAAAAAAAAAACACAACTCTATAAATAGAGGATGGTCTTGAGGGAATAACTCAATTACTCAATAGTATTTCTTTTGAAAGACTTTAGAATATAATAGAGTTTTTTTGAGAGCTTTTAACAAGAGAAGAGAGAAGAGAGAAGAAAAAGGTTTGTTTTGCTGCATTTTTTTTTCTTCGACAAGCAAACTTCAGATCGTATTTCCTGATTAATTAACCGTTGGATCGAGCTGAAATTTGGATTGAGTTTTCCTGACATGTTGATGGTTGATTTGAACGGTGGAGATCGAATTCAGAGGGTTGTAGGATACTGTTTTAGGCCCGAACAACAGCTGTGTTTGGATGGTCTTTCTTTATATTTATCTTTTGGTTTGGTATTAATGTAGAAAGGTAAGTAGTAGCTTATGCTTCGAGATAGTTGAACGTTCAAGACAAGAATTGTCTTAGTTATAGCTTAAACTTGGTGGTGGTGCTTGCATTAAAATTGTAGAGACATTTATAGTGTGTATTGCGAGGTGTTTAGTATAATATTTAATAAGTGAAATCTAAATTTAATACAATGGATATGGAAGTTTCTCAAGAATTATGGAATGATAATGTTTATCGTATGGACAACACGAATGTGCTAGTACATTACTTAGGGCGAAATACAGTGAGTATGGGTAGTCTACCTTTGTTACATGAGGTGAGATGCTTATTCATGTTCGATAGTTTGGTGATGGAAATTAGTGTACGACTTACGATAAGGTGTTACAAGGAGAAGTCAAGGAAGAAATTCTTGGTGGTGAATGAGTTTTAAGTATATAGATTTTACTATGTTCTTCCAATATGTGAGCTGACTAGATTATCATGAAAGAGTTCGACAGTACAAATTTTTATTTCATCTAGAGGCAATTGGAGTATATTTTATCTTGAAGCAATATTATCGATATTATCGTATGAAGGGATCGAATATGTATCTCGTGTTTGAATTGTTATCAAGTAAATTATGAGCACCAAAAGCATGAAAGTAGGAATTAAATGATGCTTTTATACTAGTGTTGGAGTGGAAATATATTGTTATGAAATTTTTGGTAGGGTTGCCACGTATCTTGTGCAAGTTTGACGTTATATGGGTTATAATGGACGATTGATCAAGTGTACATATTTTATATTAGTTCAGATTACTTGTAGTTTGGATAAGTTAGCCTAGATCTGCATTCAGGAGATAGTTACCTGTATGAGATGCCAATTTTAAATTTATTTGAGGAACATAATTGACATCTCATGTTTGGATGTCTATGCATAAGGAGTTGGGTACTAGGTTGGATTTTATTACAAGCTTTCACCTTCAATTTGATGGTCTGTTGATAAACCATTTAGATCTTAGAGGACATGTTTCAAGCGTGTGTGAGCAACTTTGGTGGTCATTGGGACAAGTTCTTATTTTTAGCAGAGTATACATAGAACAACAATTATCATTTGAATAGTGAGATAGCATCATTCGAGATATTGCATGTAGGACATATTGATATCCAAAAGGTAAACATGATGTATTGAGCTTATTAGGTTGTGGGACACCGATCGATTGAGAGAATTCTTATATAAGGTCAAGTCCTTCAAGATAGGTGTCTCATCGCTTAAAAACAGGTGAGAGTTATACAAATTAAAAAGTTCGTGATTTATAGTTCATGATTGGAGAACATGTTTTGTTAAAGGTTTTTCACTCCTAAAGGGTGTGATGAGATTCAAAAAGAAAGGAAAGTTGAACCTGAGTTATATTGTTTTATTTTATTTATTGTTGAGTGTAATAGTAATGTTTTTGATATTGAAGAAGTATCATCTGGATGATGAGGATACTAAGGTGTACAATTCAAACATAGTGACCAGATATCTCTAACTTTTTGAGCGTCTATTGACATCCTATTCTTTTACCGTTCGAGGACGAACGTTTGTTTAGTGGTAGATGATGTAACGACCCGCTAGGTCGTTTTGAGAACTAGAATTATTTTGACTCGTTCCATTAAATTTAATTGGAAGCTTTGAAATAATTCGGTGACTACACTTAGTTAGTTATCTGATTTTTTTATATAATTAATTTAATAAGAAAGTAATGGGCCGAACCTGAGATCCATTCCATACCCTTGGCCCATATAATAAGTAAAGGAAGTTAGTGGGATTTACTCATTTGAGATCAAAATTATTTTATTTGTTTGGAAAAAGGAAGAACGGAGGCAGTAGTGCGGACCACCACATTAAGAACCAAGAAGGTACAGTTCGTATACCCATTTTATACTTGTAGAATAGCAGACATCATTTAATTAATATGTGTGGACTATATATGATGTAAAGGCTAGCATTATTTTAATTATGTTGAAGAAAACATAGTGGGATACTTTATTGTGAGAGATAATATATAATTAGAGTGGATGATGGATGTAAGTAGAGGCAATAGGTGCTGGTGTTGTTGGCCAATGATAATTGGATTGTGACTTAAAGGGTTAAAAAGAAAAATAGAAGAAAGGGTATTAACGTTCTGGACTTTATCTTGTTGTTTCACTAGTAAGTTTCTCTTGGGATAGGAGACAATTTTGTTGACTTATTATGTTAATGTGATAATGTCAGGTTTATTAATTTATCTTTGCAAGAGTTGGCTGGAAAAAATAAATAATATAAATAAAAATTTAGGAACTAAGGTATAGTAGTTGTGGAAGTTTAGAGTTTTGTTAATTTTCGTTTAAATTTTGTTACTATTCTCGTCACTCACTATTAATTAGTAAGCTAATTTATATGAACACTATTAGGATATGATATTTAGTGGAATTAAGACTCAACTCTAAACTTAAAATTTAGGAATATGAGACTTGACATACTAGAGGACACTAAAATTTATGATTTAATTATTTATCATGGATGTTAGTTTTGGCATCATTAGGTTGAATGAGTTTTGAGGTTCGGAATAGAGGTAAACTCTATGGATGACTATAGATTTATTTGCTTATGAATATTGCATAATTGGTAGATTGGGAACGTTTGAAAACTTTGCGAAAAAGAAAGGAAATATCGTGAGGAGTGGTGGCACGTGTTCGACATTCAAGGTATGTTAAGACTTTCTAGACTTCGTTGAGGGACGTTTTCTAATTAAAGATTAAAAATAAATGGACAATGGGTAAGTGTGAAGACGGAGGTCTCGTACCAATGGTGTGACAGGCATTGTTACGAGTATGATAGATTGTAATTTGATAATGCCAAAGCATATGAGCATTAATGATGTATTAGTGACTGATTTCTTGTCTTTGGCTGGATTTCTTTATTGAACTCGTATAATTGTGATAATTGAGGTGATTATATGTCGTAGTAAACATTTGAATTATTGAGATGTTGCATCATCCCCTGGGTTTAATTCATATTATGCACATGCATTGACATGAGATTGAGTATAAGTAAATGTCTAACACGTGGAGATCGTCCGTGTTGAGATCGAGTTGTGATTATAATTTGGGCACGTGGAGATCGTCCGTGCGAGTGATTGATTATGATTATAAGTTGGGCACGTGGAGATCGTCCGTGCTGGGGATTATTTGATTTTATGATAGTGCGTGGAGATCGTCCGCACAGACACGTGGAGATCGTCCGTGTCGGTATATGGACCTCGCGAGTCCCCCATGGGTCATGAACTCTCGATGTAATTCCGAGGAGTATCATGTATATACGGTTGAGAGAGTACTTGAAATCTGAGGCATATTATTTCATGGTGTCACATTGCATTGCATCTCATTACATCCTTCATTTTTGTTGATTATGGGTTTTATTGGTGGTGGAAAAGTATGTGATATTTGATTTCTTCTATTTGATGGAACTTGGATGGTAAATATAATATAGACTTGTATACACAAAGAACTGATTTCTTACATAAACTCCTGTCACTACTTCTTCGTTGTCGGTCAATGAGATATGCTGGGTACACGTGGTTTCGTACTCATACTACACTTGCTGCACTTTTTGTGGTGCAGATTGACTTTCAATTGGGGCACGTTCTTCGAGAGATTGGATATGATTTTGAATTATCTTGGAGTTGTGTGTGCTGCTTGGGATATTCTGCGGCCCCACCTTCAGTCTACCTCTATTTATTAGGTTATTTTGTTATGCTGATAGGAAAATTCTTATGTTTAGATTTTTATATTAGTTTGGAATTGTATCATATTGTAGAAGCTCTTGTACTTATGACACTAAATCTTGGGGTAGTTTTATTTATATTCCGCATTTATTGAATACTTAGTATGTTAGATATTAGTTTGATACTTATCTTTTCACGTTTAAGTTGAATTGGTGATACTTGTTGGGTTGGCTTACCTATCGGTTGGGAACATAGGTGCCATCACGACTCGTGATTTTTGGGTCGTGACAATAGCTTCCCAATTAATTCTTTTTTAAATATGAGTGCCTAATTAAATGTCTATTAATTTTTCAAAATATATACATACGTATATACATAGATATCTATATGATTTTTTTTTGAGATTATTAGTGTCCGATAATCCACCATTCTTTTGCACATTGAAACTAGTGGTTAACCCAAAACGATTGATTCTGGTAAAATTTATCGATCATTAAAAACTCATATCGATCGTTAAAAACTCGTATGAAGCCCATCATCAATGAGTATATAATACGAGGGTAAAATGAACGGGGTGACCTCTACAATTTACTTTTTTTTTTTTTGGTATTTAGAGGTCATAGAACAAAAATTTAAGATTTTCTTTATTTTTATGTGTTTTAGTCTATAAACTTTTGAAAATATGATTGATCAGATTTTTTTACCTAAAATTTTGTATGACCATCCATAATTACCTTGCTAGCCATATACATAGCCTCTACAAAATCTACACTTCTTTTTTAGCATTTAGATGTGACGATACATGAATTTAAATATTTTTATGGATTTTTTTGGAATATGAAAAGCCAAAACTTTTTACCCCAAATTTTTGTACAATGCATCCATAAAAATCTAATGAACTATACCATAGCATTTAGTGGATCTACATCACTTTCGCGTTTAGCAAATATATATATATATATATATATATATATATATATATATCTATATATATATATATATATATATATATATATTATATATATATATATAAAACTCGTCTCTTGAGGAGAAACACCTAGATTAGGATTGGGTGGCACCACTAATAATGGCAAACAATAAATAAACATAGTAACACGTTTATTCATTAATTCAATCTACTTTGATAGCTCAAATTAATTTGTGTTGAATTAATTATGAGAAATTTTCACATATAGCCATACAAAAATACTTTTATTACTCTCCATAGCTATAGTTTGATAATTACAATTCGTAGCGACATGTTATAGTGAGAAAAGAGAAGAGCACAACTGGAAGAGAGAGGAGGGAGGCAAGCGAGAGAGAGAAAAAAAAAGAGGTGAATTGTATATGTATATCGGTTAGATAATTATATATTATACATATGTATTTGTATATATGAAAAGCGAGATTGGAAGAGAGAGAAGAGAGGCGAGCGAGATAGGACAAAGAGTGGGAGACATGTGAATTGTATATGTATGTCGGTTAGATAATTTTATACTATACATATATTTGTATATTATGGTGAATTATACATATACAAACGTGGCTAATTATACAAACTCGAAGTCAGCCCACGTAATTAATGTAAATTGTTAGTCGCGGGTGGTAATTATAACAAACTATAGCTATGATGAGTAATTAAGTAGTACTCCCTCCGTCAGGTATTGTTTGTCATGGTTTATATTTTTAGAGTCAAATTATAAAAACTTTGACTAATATTTTAAGATGTATTTTTTCATCATATTAATACGCAGAAAATTATAATTTGTTGTACTTTTCATATAGTTTTAAGATATCTAATTTTTTTGTTTAAAATATCGAATTAATGTGATCTAATTTATCTTTAAAAATTAGTCAAATTGACTTTCGATAAGCGCAACATGACAAACAATTCCGAACGGAGAGAGTGTTCAAATTTTCTAACCACATAATTTTTCCATTTATTAATTACATATCATCAAATATAAAACACAACCAAGCATATTAAGTTTAAGGTAGTATAACATTAGTTTAACTTACCCAAGAAGAAACATGAATCAATCATGTAACTTTATTTCGAGCTATAATCCAATTGATCAAAGGGGACTAGCTCTTTATTCCTTATTTTTATTGATATAGATTCATAATAAAGCGTAAGCTATTGCTTTAGTTATCTTATAATTGATCTGATCGATCTTAATATAGGATACTAGAATGACGTGATCAATCATTTGATGGAAATAACTTCTTATAGGCCTCAGTTAAAGCCACATTTGTGGTACTAAATCCACCATCAAGTATGAGATTATGTCCACTCACATATTTTGAATCATCACTTGTCAAGTATAACATTGCATTTGCTACATCTTGTTCATCCAATAAAGCTCCTTTCAAATTTCCTGCTTCTTCAAACCATTTGTCTGCCTTTTGTTCCTCTATTCCAAATCCATTTACTACTAATGGTGTGCTAACACAATAAGGAGAAATACAATTAACTCTTATTCCATATTTTCCTAATTCGACCCCAATATTCTTTGAGAGCCCTAAAACTGCACATTTTGAGGATACATAGGTGTGCGGGACACCAGTACCAAAGACCACGGTAGAAGCACTTGTCGTGAAAAGAATGACACCTTTCTTATTTGGAATCATCACTCTAGCAGCGTGTTTTGCACAAAAGAATGCACCAACAACATTTACATCAAAAACGTTCTTAATTATATCGTGATCTACTTCTATAATGCTTGTGATTGGCTTACCTAATACACCAGCGTTACTGCACATTATGTCAAGCTTACCAAATTTGGCGACTGTTGCATCAACAATATTTTTAACGTCAGATTCAATCGAGACATTACAATGGGCATAGATAATTGTTTGCTCTGTGCCAATATCTTTTACTAATGATTTTCCAAGATCGTTTCGAATATCTGCAATTATTACTTTTGCACCATGTTGAACAAAAAGTCTAGCTGTGACTGCTCCTATGCCACTAGCTCCACCAGTGATAATTGCTACCTTGCCTTCTAACCTGCAAAAATAAATTCAAATATAAATTAGTACTATTTTCAAGAACAATAATATGAATAGGCAAAAGAAAAGAAAAGAGAAGAACTTTTTGGCTAGTGGAGATTGAAAAGAAGAGTTGGCCATTTTCTCAAACTAGAAAGCTCTTTGTGTATTTTTCACATATTTAGAGTATCTATTTATAAAAAAAATTATGCATTTAACCCCATGAATTTTTACAAAAAATATATTAAAAAACCCCCCATTAATTTTGTTTCTTGTAGAGATAGACAATGAGTATGAAAACATTTGATGGTTTGTGGTTGGTTATAAAATAGAGTTGCTTTGCTGCAATTATTATCCTTCCTAACAAGTGTTAAAGGCTTAAAAGTCAAAGTCAAAGTCATAATTTAAAATATACAAACTAAACTTATTTAAATTTAAATTTCTTCAACTTGAAAACTGAAAATTTAAATCAAATTTTTTTATATTTAATTTGATTGACCAAACAACTACGTACCCATATCTGCATTAGTGTATGCTTATAATATATTAAATATAACTATATTAGATTATACTTAATAATATTAATAATAAAGATAAAATAAATATAAAATAATAAATTATCTATTGATCTTTTAAACTAAACAAGTACTACTTTTGATATAGTAATAAATAAAAATAGACGGAAAAAGTATAATTATATTCTATTTTTGTTCTTTTTTTCCCTCATAAATTCTTTTTACATAATTTATTTGAAATTAGAGTAAATATTAAGATATATATTGAGCATAATTCCCCCCCCCCCCCCACCGACCCAAATTTTTCCTTTTTTTTTTTTTTAAATAGAGCTAACTAAATAAGATCATCATTCGTTAATATTTAGAATTTACTTGATTGTCTTATTCTTTTTTTTTATCAACCATTACATTTTGCTTAACAATAATGTCTTTATGATTTGAATATTTTTTACGCATGGCTAATTACATTAATGGGGAGGGGGGACCTAGCTAGTTCCTAGAGAAATTTCACTATATTACTATATAAAAAATAAATTATGACTACTCATATTTGTGTAAAAATAATATGTGCTCCGTTTATCTTATTTTATGTATTTTTATTTAATTTGATAAAAGATTAAAAATAGAGAAGATATCTAAATTTTATAATTTGTACTAGTTAAAAACAAATATAATATGTTTAGAATATTATAAAATTTTATGATCTTTAAATATATTATGACATATTTATAAACATTAGGATTAAAGTTTTAATTAAGCTAATCCTATTGAATTGGTGATTGAAAAAACCATGAAAATGTGGTGACTAAATATTTAGAAGCGCATATAGTTATAATCTACAACACAAGTAGAACTGTCAAAATGGGTCGGTTCAATTCAACCCAATCCAATCTAATCAAATTCTAACGGGCTAGAGAGTTAAATGGGTTGGGGTAGACTGACGCTTTTAATTAAAGAGTCTATAAAAAAAAGCAGTCCAATCCAGTCCTAAGCGGGCCACGGATTGGGATGAATTGACCCTTCAACCAAAAATTGAACAATATTACTTTCTTAGAAAGAGTATCGAACATTGACGGAACACGACATCAGTTCATAGAAAAATTCATTTATAAATAGCATAATTCGGTGAATACTTACAAAAATACATTTATGAATCACACACTTCAGTAAATACTTACAAAAATACATAATAGCGAACGTAAGATTTAGCAGATAGATGTTGATCATTCCACTATTCTTCCACAGAAAAACTAGTTGGTCTAAAAGATTTCGAGCAACATAAGGCAATCCAAATACTTAACAAATCTAAATTGCTAAATATTACATGACCCATTAATTAAAGTTTTATGACTCCGCTTCTTCTTTCACTTCCGCTTTCACCATCGATCACATTTGAATCAACATGTGATATTGTTTCCTTAAGAAGTTCACCTTCATCTACAATATACAATAAAAGATGATATGCAAAATACGTGATTTTTTATTTTTCAAAATATTTATTGATAAAACCTTTACAAAATAAAACACTATTAGAAAAAAAAATATAAAAATAGTTTTAAAAATTAATACTCCACGAACTAGCCTATGAGGCTTGCGGGTTGGCATACGAGGCCAACAGGCCAAATTTGGCGGGCTAAAAAACCTGATTTCTAAATGGGCCAAAAATATTAAGTCCAACCCCACTTATTTCAAGGGCCGGGTTGGGCTGGTCTCATTGGCCAAACTCATTTTGACAGCTCTAACCGCAAGGGTTGAAAATAATAACTCACAAAATGAATAGAAGAAAATAACTTTTCACAAATTGAATAGAAAACAATAATTTTTCACAAATTGAATAGAAGAAAATAATAACTTTTCAACTTTATATTTTTTGTAAAAATAATTCTTATGCGTAAAAAAATATTTTTTTCTAAAAAAAAAATCAACATTAATAACAAGTTTGTGAATCTACAAAATCAAATATCCCGAAATCTTCATGTCAAGAAAGTTTGTTATCACACAAAGAAATTACTACTTTTCCTTGGAAGTTTCTCACCGAAAAATATTTAGTGGCTATTTTTACCGATTTTTTTTACAAAACCAATGAGAAAAGAAAAACTATTAATATCTTCAAATAAAATTAGAAATCTTCTTAGTACTCAAGGAGAATATGTAGTGAATAAGAAAATGGGGTTAAAATTATATTTTATAATACAATTTTTTTAATCAATTTGAGATGGATAAAACCTCTGCTTCTAACAGTTTATAATCAACGGGAGAAAATAATTTCATTTACCATATTTGAGAATAAAATATATTTATATACAACAAAAGCTATCAAATCATTTTTTCTTTCAAGAGAAATCACAAAAAAAAAAAATCAAATTAGAATTAAAAAAATCAAATTAATCACTTATGACTAATGGTCGATATGATCAAATTTTTGAGACGTTAAAGGTCTTCTTTTTTTTTATAAAAAAAAAATATTTATTTTAGAGAATTGAGGAGTATTTTTTCTTCAAAGAAAGTCATGAATACATTATTTTGTAGGGGTCAAATTTCAATCACTTTCTATTCTTTTTATTTTAAAGCGTAAAAGAGCTTTTTTTTGGTATAATAATACATGAACTAGAGGTGGATATTTGTATCGTCCGATTGAGTGTGAAAATTTTATTTGAAACTTTTTGATTAAAGAAATTACGGGTAAAACTTATCCACACCTGGTGTTTACACCAATACAATACATATATGTCATGTGTTTCAATTAAAATAAACTCGGGTTGAATTAGATTATTGAAGTTTAATTGGATAATCAATTTGGATATTTTAAATTTTTGATTTTGAGTTTTTAAGGTAGATCAAGATAAATAATGATATCATTTTACTTCGTAATGACCAGAAATGTCATTTTTGAAAATTTTAATTATTCGTATAGCTTGAGTTAATTAATTAATGAATAACTATAAATAATTGACTTAATTGTTAGTTAATGAGCTAATGTGATATATTTATTTAAGATCCTATATAATTAGACTCATAACTATTAAAATAAGTTATTAGAGGATTTGTCACTTTTTGATACAAAATTAAGTTTTTTAGAAAAAACAAAAAGGAATAGTTGAGGACTTACTCGCAATGAATTAATTCAATCTATTTTGGCAGTTCAAAATTTGTTTTGAATTAATTTATTACATATCATCAATGTAAACACAACAAGCATATTAAGTCTAATGTACACCATAATATAAACTAGTAATTTGGAAAATGAATACACAAGAAGAAACATTAATCAATCATGTAACTTTATTTCTAGCTATAATCCAATTGATCAAAGGGGACTAGCTCTTTATTCCTTATTTTCATTAATACAAATTCATAATATAGCCCAAGGTATTGCTTTAGTTATCTTATAACCGATAAATGATGTGGTCAATCATTTGATGGAAATAACTTCTTATAGGCCTTAGTTAAAGCCACATTTGTGGTACTAAATCCACCATCAAGTATGAGATTATGTCCACTCACATATTTTGAATCATCACTTGTCAAGTATAACATTGCATTTGCTACATCTTGTTCATCCAATAAAGCTCCTTTCAAATTTCCTGCTTCTTCAAACCATTTGTCTGCCTTTTGTTCCTCTATTTCAAGTCCATTTACTACTAGTGGTGTGCTAATGTAATAAGGAGAAACACAATTAACTCTTATTCCATATTTTCCTAATTCGACTCCAACATTCTTTGAGAGCCCCAAAACTGCACTTTTTGAGGATGCATAGGTGTGCGCGATACCAGTACCAAAGACCACTGTAGAAACACTTGCCGTAAAAAGAATGACACCTTTCTTATTTGGAATCATCACTCTAGCAGCGTGTTTTGCACAAAAGAATGCCCCAACAACATTTACATCAAAAACGTTCTTAATTATATCGTGATCTACTTCTAGAATGCTTCTAATTGACTTACTTGATACACCAGCGTTACTGCACATTATGTCAAGCTTACCAAATTTGGCAACTGTTGCATCAACAACATTTTTAACGTCAGATTCAATCGAGACATTACAATGGACATAGATAATTGTTTGCTCTGTGCCAATATCTTTTACTAATGATTTTCCAAGATCGTCTTGAATATCTGCAATTATTACTTTTGCACCATGTTGAACAAAAAGTCTAGCTGTGGCTGCTCCTATACCGCTAGCTCCCCCAGTTATAATTGCTACCTTGCCTTCTAGCCTGCAAAAATAAGTTCAAATGTAAATTAGTACTATTTTCAAAGAACAATAATATGAATAGGCAAAAGAAAAGAAAAGAAAATAACTTTTTGGCTATTGGAGATTGAAAAGAAGAGTTGGCCATTTCTCAAACTAGAAAGCTATTTGTGTATTTTTCACATATTTAGAGTCTCTATTTATACGAAAATTATATAGTGTGCGTTTGCACTTAACCCATTAATTTTTTTACAAAAAAAGAAAAGAAAAAAAAACAATTAATTTTATTTCTTCTAGAGTTAGACAATGAGTATCAAAACATTTGATGGTTTGTGGTTGGTAATAAAATAGAGTTGCTTAAAGTCTAAAATTCAAATATATTAACCAAACTTATTTGAATTCTAATTTCTTCAATTTGAAAACTGAAAATTCAAATTAATTTTTTTATATTTAATTTGATAATGACCCGAATAACTACCCCTATCTGCATCCAAGTATGCTTATAATATATTAAATTTAAGCTTTGGGAAATATATTAGATATTATTGAATAATATTTAATAAAAAGGATAAAATAGATATAAAAATAATAAATTATTTAATAATTTTTAAAATTAAACAGATATTGTTGAACATCTAATTTTAATATACTGAATGAGTAAAATGGACGGAAGGAGTGTGATTATATTCTATTTTTGTTCCTTTTTTTCCTCATGAATTCTTTTTACATAATCTATATATCGAAGTTACTATAAAATATTTTGTATGATGAAAAGATGAAAATATTTGATGGTTTGTGATTGGTAATAAAATGGAGGTCCACAAACGTTGGAAGTACTCGTGGATTATTTTAATGAGATTATTTTAATTATTATTATTCTGCTTTTTTAAAACAGAGATTTTATTGAAAAATCAAGCTAAATAATATATAAAATGACAAACGATATGAAATCAAATAAAGAAAAAGAAAATGTCTTAAAAAGAATATGATAAATATGATCAAATTTTTTATCTTCCAAAATTCATTGAATTTCATGATTTTTGAGCCTTATTTCTATTTGTTACTTTTTATTATCCATTACATTGAATTTAACAAACTTGAATATAATTTGTATATCTCATAATTTCTCTTCTTAGTTAAATTATGTTGTGTATTTGCGACATATATGCAATGAATGATTTTATATGTTTTTCGTGTAGCTATGCAATAGATAGGGACACCAAAGATTATTAATTTCCATAAGATATAATTAATACACCATTAGCAACAAAGTATAATTAATTATATTCTATATTTGTTCCGATTTTTTTCATCAATTCTTTTTACATAATCTATATATCGAAATTACAATAAAATATTAAGATCTATATGGAGCATAATTTCGTTTTTTTTTTAATTGAGCTTACCAAATAAGATCTATTCATTAATATTTAGAATTTACTCTATCGTTTTATTTAATTTTTTTAATTAACTAGTACATTTTTCTTAATAATATAAAATGTATTTATGATTTGAGTATTATTTTAAGTTGTTTTAGTATATTATTGTCATATTTATAAACTTGGGAACTAATTAAGCACGTGAATTTGGTGGCTATAGCCTACAGACGTAATGTAAAAATTTTCATACAAATGATCTCTTATGATAATTCTGAATTAATTAGAAAAAAATAATTTTTAATTTTCTTATGTATTAAAATGTGAATTTTTGTGCGTTAAAGTGATTTTTCCAATGAATTTGGTTCAATAAAAATAAATCTAAGAAATCATAATTTATAACATAATTTCTTTTTTATTAATTTGCGACGAATAAAAGATTTATTTTTGAGAATTGAGGTGTTTGGGTATTATTTTTTTTTTTTAAAAAAACAGTGTTTTATAGAAGAAAAAAAAAAGAATACTTTATTGTGTATGTGTTAATTTTCGATCACTTCCAATTTGTTTAAAGTGTAGGAGAGTGTTTTCCAATTGAATATGAAAATTTCAGTTTTAATTTTTTGATTTTCTAATTAGAAAAATTGTAATCCAATAAAAATAAACTTGGATTGATTTGGATTTTTTAAGTTAAATTGTATTAATCTGTTTGAATATTTTAAATTTTCTATTTTGACTTGTAAGTCTTAGCTTTTAGGCCATTTATAATAATTAATAACCTTAATCTACCTAATAAGTCGTTGCCCATGTGTTATTTCATATTGGACTTCATACTATAATGGATATTGGTGTAGGGTGCTAATTATTAAACCTTTGAAAATTAGACTTATTAGCTAGTATTGAACATATATGATAGTTTTGTCCAAAATTGAATAGAAAAAAGGATTGGTTCATGGATAGTCGTTTATTAATTTAGCGATTTCGATAACGGTTGAATAACCTTTTATAACTATCAACCTTGGCGCTTGGAATCCATTATCTTGATATATAAGAAGTCAAGAGTTTGTTTCATGTTAAAGATAAGAATAAATAGTTTCGAGATAAAAAAAAGTCATGGGATAAATTTTTAAAGGAAACGTTCATTAAGACCTTAGTTATGGAGTCAACTGTCCTTGCCGGTCAAAATTGCATACTTTCAAGGTTAAACGAGCCTAGAGCAATTCAACCCCCTATTTTGTCGATTTTTGTGTGCTATAGTCTACCATCTTTTTTGGTGATCCGGAATCCCGATGTCATTTTTGGTGGAATTTTTTCATGGACAACTATTAAGACTTTAGTTTTGAGCTAGTTGACCGTGATGACAAAAACGACACATTTTCAAGGTCAAGCGAGCCCCAGAGCAGGTAATCCCCAATTTTTTTAATTTTCGTGTGCTATAGTTCATCATCTTTTTTGGTGATCCGGAATTCTGATGTCATTTTTGACAATTTTTCATGGACGTCCATCAAAATCTTAACTATTGAGCTAGTTGGCCTTGACGTCCAAAACAAACTATTTTCAAGGTCAAACGAGCTCAGAGCAGGTAAACCCCCTTTTTCCAATTTTCGTGTGCTATAGTTTACCATATTTTTTGGTTATCGAGAATGCCAACGTCATTTTTGCCGAAATTTTTCACGAATATCCGTTAGGACCTTAGCTATGGAGTCAGTTGGCCCTGACGGTCGAAACGACCCATTTTCAAGGTCAACCGAGCCTAGAGCAGATAAACTCTCATTTTGTCAATTTTCATATATCATGTCCACCATCTTTTTTGGTGATCAAGAATTCTGACTTTTTGCAGAAATTTTTCATGAATGTCAATTAAGGCCTTAACTATGGAGCCACTTGGCCCTAACAACAAAAATGGTTCATTTTCAAGGTCAATCGAGCCTCAGATGTCTCAAACTACACGCATCCAATAACATGCGGCTTTAGACAGACACTCTATCAAACTACTGTTACAATGTAACGATCCTCTTTTCTCGATCGATTCTCTAAAAGTACTACAGGGCTCTCTCTCCATTTACACTCAAAAGATCTTTGTATGATGTTGGTCCTCAGTAGTAATCGAAGATAATATCGCTCTCCTTCTGTTGGATGACATGTGACAATACGTCCAACAATGTCTCAAACTACATGCATCCAAAATGTTGCACTAATGCAATGGAGGTATCCATATAACGTTGGCGCATGTCTCCTATGATAGAATTTGATAGAAATGTTTGTTTCCAATATTGGAAGAGTCTCATTCACATAGCCTCAAAATTCCAAGGAGTCCTTGATGATATAAACAAATTTTGATTGTGTAAAAACAAAATTGAATACATATTTGAAAATGATTGGACTCTGCATCGTATTTGAGGCATTGTTTTACATAATACATGATATAGGAAATGATGTTAGGATTGTTCTAGTTTAAAATTTTGAGTTTTAGATTAAAACAATTACTATCCAAAATACTTACACTATATTAATTTATTAACGGGAAAATGGTCTGAAAAATATTTTAATTTTGATCGAAATTGTTGTTACGATACCAAACTTTGAAAAGGACCTTTTACCCAATATACTATTTAATAGTGTATTTTAAAGATATATATGTGTCTATGTGGACATGATCATAAATACTCCATTTTAAATAGTAATGTATATATACCCTTAAAATACACTATTAAATAACACATAGTGTAAAAGATCCTCTATAAAGTTTGGTATTCTAACGACAATTTCGACCAAAATTAAAATATTTTTCAGACCATTTATTTACGAATATGTATTTACGAATATGTATGAAATTGTAGGTGCGGGACCATACTTTTGGCTAGCTCATACAGTACGTCTGGTTGTAAATTGTGGTGGAAACATATTCTGTAATTATACGAAGAAAATCTTTATTAAAGATTATTAGTATCAATATCTTAACTGTTTAAAGTCCAAAAATATTATTAAAAGTCCGCTAAAAAAAGAAAAGAGACTCTTGAAATACTTTGACACATAATCATAAATTGAAAAAGAAAAATCATAAATCCAACATTTTACTTATAGTAAAAGGAAAAAAGTTTAAATATATCCTTGTATTTTGTTTTTAAAATATTCATTTACATTTTTACTGCTACCGATACAGAAACAGTATCAATTTTCAAATTAATTTTTGTTTTATTAAATTAAAATGAATTAAAGATGTCTTTACTTGGTTACTCTATAAGATTGTTGTGCAATATTTTAGAGTCTATCATTTATTATATGTGGATGCTTAAAATTTCAACATGGCTATTTTTGGTCCATATAAATTTAAACATGGCTCTTACTTCGTAAGATTATTAGGCTGATTTGATATTTTAAAATTTTTATATCGATATTACGCGATACAGTAGTACTAATGAAGCCAATGGAGTTTAAGAAAATTATACAACGGTAATGTAATACTCCAAATCGAGTACATTATAATAACAATCATAATTATTAAAAGCGAAAAAAGGAAAGAGCGTGTACATAAAGTAAGACTGTGACAATTATAAGGCTAGAAAATATTTTATTTTCGATCGAAATTGTCGTTAGGATACCAAACTTTATGTTAGGATAACTTGATTGGTTGTACCAGAAGGGAACAATTTCTTGTAGGCCTCACCCAAAGCAACATTTGTAGTACTATAACCACCATCAATGATTAAATTCAAACCACTCACATATTTAGAATCATCACTTGCCAAATACAACACTCCATTTGCTACATCTTGTTCCTCCAATAATACTCCTTTCAAATTTCCCCCTTCACCAAACCATTTCTCTGCCATTTCTCTCTCATCTATTCCGAGCGCGTTCAACGCAAGTTTTGTGCTTATATAATGAGGAGAAACACAATTAACTTTTATTCCGTATCTTCCTAATTCGACTCCGATATTTTTAGAGAGCCCTAAAACCGCGCTTTTTGATGCCGCATAAGAATGTGGGACGATACCATATACTACCGTTGCCGCACTTGTTGTGAAAATAATTGAACCTTTTGTATTACTCGAAATCATCACTCTAGCAGCGTGTTTCGCGCATAAAAATGCCCCAACAACATTTACATCGAACACATTTTTAATTATATCAATATCTACGTCTAAAATACTGGAAATCGACTTACCAGCTACACCAGCGTTACTGAACATTATGTCAAGCTTACCAAATTTGGCAACCGTTGCATCCACAACATTTTGAACGTCTGATTCAATCGCGACATCACAATGGACGAACATTACGTGTTCATTATTGTCGATTTCTTTTACTAATGAATCCTGAATATCTGCAATTGTTACTTTTGCACCATGTTGAATAAAAAGTCTAGTTGTAGCTAATCCTATGCCACTAGCACCACCGGTTATAATTGCTACCTTACCTTCTAGCCTGCATAAAATAAGTTCAAATAGAAATTAGTACTATTATTTTCTAAGTGTGTAGAAAAAATAAAACTATGAATTAGGAAAAAGAAAGAAAATAACTTTTTGGCTATTGGGGATTGAAGAGAAGGGGTGGCCATTTTGTCAAACTTGAGAGTTAATGTGTTCTTGTAAAAAATATTTAGACTCTATTTATAAGAAAATAGCACAGCCAAAGTCTCAAAAAAACAGTTGTTAAAAGATAGGGAAAGGTGTGTTTGGTATGAAAAAAAATGTATCATTTTTTTTTTTTTAAAATTGAAAAAAAACATGTTTAATATGGATATTAGATAACGAGTAAAATAATAAGGGTTAATTCATCGGTGGGCACCTAAAGTTGACATAAATTTTCACTTAGACACCTTAACTATACTTTGTTCATTCTAGAAATCCTTCATGTTCCGTTATGTCAGTTTGACATTTTTGCTGACTCGACATATTGTGTGTACTGACGCATTTTTAGCGCGTGAGGAGTTTATTTTTTGATTTTTTTAATTTTTTTTCCTTCTTCTTCTTCACTCTTTATCCCTAGCATTTATTCTACCTTCCACCATGCAAAATAATGATAAAAACCTTTAAAAATATAAAAAAATAAAATAAAAAATTATGGCACTAATTTTAAAAATAATTATAAGAACAAAATAATCACACTAATTTTGAAAAAAATAGAAAATACATTTTTTTCCCAAAAAAATAGAAGAAGAAATGCCATATATGGTTCTCAAATTAAATTCACAAAAAAAAAAAATCTAATGAATTTTTCTTGAAAGAAAAAATGGAAGAACACCCAAAATTTGGTGGGAGGTTGGGGAGGCAAAAGGGACAGAAGTAAGGTGGATCAGTAGGGTGGGGTGAGATGGAATGGTAAAAAATAGGTAAAATTATTTATTTATTTTTGCTGAAAAATTAATTATTTTTTATTATTAATTTTAAAATTATTATTTTTACACTTAAATGTCATATGTTAACTTTTAATTAGTCATCATGACATGTCATCCACAGATGTACGATACACTTTGTAATTTCAATTGATGAACGAAAAGGTATCAAAATGACACAGTGAATTCCTACTTGAGATGTTTAAATCTAAGTGAAAATTGATGACAATTTGAAGGAATTGTCAATGGTTCCGCCAAATAATAATAAAAATCTCACGAGCAAGACTTAAAAGTAAAGATAAGTTTATAAAAACTAAAATAAAAAACTATTATTCAAAGGGTTCATCTTTGAATTTGTTATAAATTCCTATCATTTATTTATTTTGGTCTCAATTTATTCGTCTTATTTTTTTATTAATATATTTTTATTTATTTAATAATTTTTTAATTTTAAGTTTCAACATAATATATCTAAAATTATGAAATTAAATAAATATATTCTACAATATTTTTAATTTAGGAATCCAAAATTTAAAAGTTCTTATTATTTTTTAAAATTTTATATGAAATTAAAATTAAATACGCAAGTTAAAATGAACGAGCAATTCAATTTGAGTTTCTCTTATCATTTTGTTTGAATTATTGAAGTGGCCGGTGTTTAAAAACACCTACTAGTAGTATATCTTTTAATTTACGTAACATTGTGAGATATGATATACAATTTAAGATTATTTTTTTTTTAAATTGTGTTTTAATTTTTTAAAAAATTTATGTGATTATAAATTATTTTATTGAGAGTTAAAAAAATTAATTATTTTAAATATAAAAAGGGCAACATTTTTAGGACATATTATATTATAAATAAATAAATAAATAAATAAAAGTGATATGACATTGAGACAAAAGATATTATTTATGTTTCACCTTAATCAACATTGATAAATTAGCATTATATAATTAGATATAAATACTCAATGTGGATAAGTTTGAATTTTCAACTAAGGGTACACTATCATAAAAAGCAATTTTCGACGGTAATAAATACACATATTAACAAGATTGCTATAATTTTTTCTAACTTTAATTAATTTTATTTGGTGTAATATCGCTATAGACTTTAAAAATATTACAAAAAAATATTAATTACCTCCAAAAATATATTTAACATTAAGTACCGCTACAAATTTTTAGCACACCAAAAGTAGTGAGTGAAATGAATCATATAGCTCCCCAATATTTTGCCTGTAAAACAATAATAAAGGTTGCAATAACAAAAAAAAAAACTTGACTTTATTTTTTCTTACAAATGAAGACATTGAATATAAATAAGGGTGTATAAATTTGATTCCAAAAATAAATTAAATTGTAAATTGAATCATGTGAAAAATTTCGATTGATGATTTAGTTTGATTTGATTTAGTTTGGTATTCAAAAAAATCTAATTATACTGGAATTGGTTTGGTTTTAACTAAAAAAAAGTCAACACAATATCAAATCAATCTAATATTATTATAATTTATAAAATTTATTTTATACATAAAATGTATTATTTATTTTGATATAATTTCTAAATATTTCTAATAAGTTTTCTTAATTTTATTCTTTTAAAATATTATTTTAAGTTTTTGAGACTCAAAATTTTGATTGGTCCAATAAAATTATATAGTTCAATAGAAGTTATAGTACGTAAATAGTAGTAACTCTAATAAAACTGAAATAAAAATTAATTAATTGATTCAACAATGAAAGGACAATACTATTGAATATCTGTTCTTTAATTTTACATCGATTTAGTCATTTAAATATATAACCTAATATTAATTTTTATTTAATGTTTACTCATGTATTTAATACTTATTAGACATATTTTAGCATGATTTATACTTTTAAATTATGATCAATTTCATTATGACTTATTAATTTACAATATTTATTTTATGTAATTTCATTATTATTTTTTGTCAAATATTTTAGTGTTGCCACTCATCTCATATTTTATATTATTTTCTTAATAAACACTATTGGTGAATGAAAAAACATGAACTTTGTAGTTTTGATAGATGACAAAGAGCTTATAAGGTTTCTTCAAACACCTTTATCGAAATTTTTTTTTTAAAAAACAAAAATCAAAATAAAATAAAAAACTCAAATATTATTAATTTGATCGGATTTATAAATTTAAAATAAGACACAGATAATATCCTTTCAAATTGATTGATAAGCACTAAGCACAGGTCTATGTTCTCATGTTTGGCTTAAAGCTGATTGAAGTAAGGAGATTCTTTTCGAGTGCGCATATTATGATATGGTACGGTATGATATTTAAAAATTTTAATATCATAATTTTGGTATTTAGTTTTAAAATTATTATGTCATTATTGCAACATCTCGAAAAAAATTTAAGCTAAGTCTCAAACTATCCTTTGTAGTAAGTAGGTTTTATCAAGAAATTTAAAGTTTCTCAAGTATTAAGGTTAGGTCACTAGATGTACCACCCTAAGTTCCAAAAAGAATTAAACTGAAAATAGCAAAATTTAAAATTTGCAAGTTATGCTTACGTTATGAGTTTTGGTCAACTTCAAACGACCATTACTCTTAGTACAAGATGAATTAGGTGAGATTCAAGCAGTGGAGGAACCAAGATTTTCAATAAGGGTGTTCAAAATCTGGAGAAATAAACATAGAAAGTAGCCTAAGGAAATATTGACCATATCATTTATGATTTGATATGATTCCAAATCATATCTGATACGATTTCAAATATCTGATATGATTCTAAATCATATCCAAATATCATATATGATTTGATATGATTCTAAATCATATTCGATATGATTCTAAATCATATCCAATATGATTCTGATATGATATTTGTGCTAGAATTAGGCTTGTACCTTTGTATATAAATAATGAATAGTTGATCAATTGTAAAGATAAGAATTTAGAGAATATCACTTGCCAAATACAACACTACATTTGCAACATCTTGTTCATAAATAAAGCTCCTTTCAAATTTCCCCCTTCACCAAACCATTTATCAGTCATTTCTCTCCCAGTTATTCCGAGGGCGTTTAACGTAATTTTAGTGCTAATATAATGAGGAGAAACACAATAAACTTTTATTCAGTATTCCTAACTTAATAAAAAAAATTATTTTATCTTTTCACGTTATGCATTTAAGATCGTGAGAAAAGAAGTACAATTTATAATATTAACAATTTAAAATTGTAAAATTTTGAATTTTTTTATTACTTTTAAAAAAATTATATCAAATCAAAACAGATTAGCTAATTGAAAGGAAAGAGAAGTTCAATTTGAGTTTCTCTTCGAAGAAACTTCACTATCATTTTATCATATTATATAAAAAAGTCACATGAAATTGAAACAAAATATATTTTATACCTTCACATTTTAATTTACATCGATAAATTATTGTATTATATAATTCGATATAAATACTCAATGTGGATAAGTCTGAATTTCCAACTAAGGGTACACTATCAAAAAAATAGTTTCCAACAAAAATAAATACGCACATTATCAAAGATTACTAAAGTTTTTTTAATATATTAGTTAATTCATTAATTGTCATGGATTCATTGTCGATATAAACTTTAAAAATATTTAGAAAGAGTGTTACTTATCTCTAAAAATATATTTAGTGACGCTTATACTATTAGTGTTAATTAATTACCGCTACATATTATTTTACTAAAACGAAAGTAGTTTAGTGAAATGAATCATATAAGTCCCAACTAAAATTTGCAGGACACTAGTAAATTATGATAGATATTCACGGTCTAATACGTACATGAAACACAATCCTTGAAACATCTTTGCATGCCAAACAAAATAAAAGTTGCAAGAACAAAACAAACACTTGACTCGTTATAAAATAATTGAACTAATTAAGTGAATTGTCCATTGAATATATTCATCAATTACTTGAATTCATGTATGTATATTTATGATCAATTGTGGATAATTATGTATTTATTTATGCGGTGACCTTGGAGTGATATTTCATCACTATAAATAGAGATATCACTCACCATTTGATATACACTTGAATAAGAAGAAAATCTTCTCTACATCTACTTCTCTTATCTTCTTTCTTTATGATTATATTCTTATGAGCTTAATTTTATAACACGTTATCAGCACGAGACTCTAGCCAATTAAGATTGAGTTTTAGTTTTTCTTTAACTCATATTTTGGTTGATCTCGTTATGAGAATCAAGGTATTATATGCAAAAAATCATGTATGTATTTTCTAAATATTTTTATGATTTAGAATAAAATAATATTCAGTCACTAACATTATAAGGAACAGAAGACATATACTACTATTGGTTGAATATGACATGCTATACAAAACTTCTTAAATAGAAGAATGTATAAAATTTTAATAGCATGAGTTTGAATATTATTTTGATATGTTTTGAAAGACTCAAAGGGTAAGTCATGTTGTACTTCGGTCTATTATACCGTTGGTTAAGGGTAAGATGATGTGTTCAAGTCTCTTCGCACCAAAAAGGTAAGACGTCAGGTTAAGTCCAGATGCACATAATGAAAAATATTTGAGGGTAAGACAATAGATTCAAATTTCATCGCACCAAGAGGGTAAGACATCAATTTTGATGCACCGTGATAATAATGTATTGGGTTCAAGTCCCATAGAATTATGACTAAATGTGCCTTGTATGGATAAGATATTGAGTTTGAGTCTCAATGCACCATAGTGGTGATAAAATGATGATTAAGGCAAGGCAAAAATAATATATTTTTGATGAAATGTCTTGAAATTCATCATATTGAATTTGCTTCATTACTTGAAAAGAATGTGGTAGCAACATGTGATAACTTTGAAATTCGCTTGTTGACTTGCTCCATTTAATCATATGAATGTGGTAGCAGTGAATATTAAGTCTGAAAGATGACAAATAATCAACGATATGAATAAGGGCGTGGAGGGACGGAATTATAATAGTCATCATTGTGGTAATGATAAAAGGAAGAACACTATGGGTTCTTCAAATAGTCCTTCAAAATGAGAAGAAAATTTTTATTAGCAAAAAGGTATTATGTCATTAGACTTGTGAATGTTGTCAACCCAATAATTTGACAAGTTTATAAATCATCTATCAAGAGACAAGAAGATAAAGTGATGGTACACTTGATCTTTCAAAGTGATGTAGAGGTGTGTCATGAAAATATGATAAATTTTAAAACAATGACAATGTACTTATAATGCAAATTTATGAAGTACATATAAATGATTAGTCCATTCCTTGAAGAGAATGTCACTTGTGATGAGTATCGTGAATGCTCGACCATTCTATAAGAGAATGAGTGAAGATGTGATAAAATCATTATGGATTGAATATATGACACAACTCACCTCTATGGGATGTTTGAAAAAAAATGATATACCAAAACTCACCTCTACAGGAGGTTTGAGAGGAAATAAATTTTATTTGACAGAAATGGCTAATCGTATTGTACGTTTATACGTCACTATGGTATGTTTATTGTGAACTATCGAAAGGAAAAAAGAAAGAAATAGTTCTTACCCATAAGGGTTGTGGTCATTATTGAGTGCAAATTTGTCATTGGTTGTGTACCTATGGTACAACAAAAGTAAAGCAAGAAAGACGTCTTACTCGTAAAATGATTTTGATCATGACAATAACAATATAATTTCCGCCTTGAAGGAGATGCTCACCATAGGGATGGTGTCATACAATATGTGATAGTACACAAAATTAATCGCAAGCTCTAACGATTTGTGCTATTATCAGGGAATAATATTGGGGTTGTAGTAAGTCTCAAAAGAAAAGTTTTAAATTTTGGATGAATTGAAAATAAAAATCAAAACTATAAATCACTACAATCGAAGTGGTTATAAATATTTATGTAAAAGGTTATCCATTGTTTCCTCTTGTTTGTTGCACACAAACGTGGGCATGCTGATGAAATCACATGCGAAAGTAAATCATAAGTGTGCTGAAATAAAGATTAGTTGGCATGACCCGTTGACCATTCTGGTTTAAATGTGATGCAAATGTAATTAAGAATTCATGTGGATTATATGATGAAGAAATAAAATATTCTTCAAGAATTGTCATGTGTTGCTTGTTCTCTTTATAAAATGATCATTGTATCAGTTAAGGTTGGATTGTAATTCCCTAAAAATTTTGGAACATATAAAAAGGTAAATATATGCCCATTCACCTGTCACGTGGATCATTTGCAACTATATGATCGATGCATCTATGCGCTGGTCACATGTGTTTTGTTGTCAACTTACAAATTGGTTTTTGTAAGGTTGTTTGCTCAAATTATTAATATTAAGAGCAAAGTTCCAAACTATGAAATTATATTAATAATACTGGTTGATTTAGTAGAAATTGTATGCCTCCAATTATAACTAAATCATGGTTATGAGAACAAAACTCCTAAATGAGATTTGGTATGAGATATGTAACATGTATCAACAGATGTATGCATCAAGCCAACAAATTTTTCCCATTAAAATTGGTTCAGGGTCAGGAACCAAATAATTTTAATCTAAAAGGTTGAATGTGCGGTTATGATATAATTGTTCCATCACGCACAAAGATGAATTCCCAAATAAGGTTGGGATGAATGTTAGATTAGCTAACATTAGGGGGAGAGATGATTGATAACTGAAAATTATATGTAAGGTCAATTATGAATTATCTGATCCTCGTTTATATGAACTGAAAGTTCAAGGGATAATTCATTTGCATAATGTTGCAAATCAATTGCCAGATAAAAGTATTGACCCTAATATAATTCAGCTGCAAATGCTTCAATTTGAAGTCCTTGAAGAACAGAATCTATGATACGCCGAAGCGTAATAGACCAATTGGTTCCAAATATAAATTTCCTTGAAGAAGGAGAGGACCAAATGATCAATATGATCATAATAATGAGGCAAGTGCTATAAGAGAGCACCACGACATAACTGTTAGGATCGAATTCGCGCACACACACTAGATGAATGAAGAACACAAGAACTTTCAAGAGAGAGAGATGAGAGATTTAGAGAGTGAAAGAGAAAACCCAATATTTCGTGATAACACCCCGTTAGTAAACTTTCACGGCGGTGAGGTATATTATATTAATAAATTAGAGTATTTTTGGTTACAGAAAATAAATAGAGAATAAGTAGGTTAAACCACGTAAACAGTTATAAAAATATCAATCAGGCTCCACTACCTAACAATTCTCCCACTTGGAGACTGACTCGGTCATCCAAAAAATACATTCTCAACAAAAAAAGATCTCTTCATCATCAACATCTTTACCGCACTGCAACATCTGTAGCAACAACTACAGAAGACCAACTGAGGTTTTACATAACCTCAGTTTCCCAACATCAACACATTTCGTCAACATATCTGCCGGAAACTTTGCACCCTCTATCTTCTCCAAGAACATATCACCATCCTCCATTGCCCTGTGAGTGAAATGGTATCGCCTTCTGATGTTCTTTGTCTTTGAATGATAGACTGGATTTTTCACCAACTATATGTCACTCTGGCTATCTGAGTAAAGAATCTTCTCGCTCTACTTCTTGCCCAATTTCTCAAGATAATCTGCCAGCCATATCATCTATTTCCCAGCTTCAGCTATTGCCACTACCTAACAATAACAATTTATAAAACCTTGGAAAAGGTTCAGGTACCTGAAAATGATGAAAAAATGAAGAGATCTCAATAAGTTATGTCATGTTGGAATCGATATCAAATAATCGTCGACAATATCTTTGATATGAGGTAGCGCTCAATGATATAAATTGTGACGAGTATCTTGAATACAAATTTGTCATAGAGTGGGACAGATAAATGATTGGCCAAGTAAAATGCATAATTCAAGTATATTTTATTTCACTTAGAAAAGTTATGTTTTGAATTGATAGTCCATAAATCAAGGTATAATATCAGTGGGATATAAATAAATTATCATGCTATAGTATAACCGTAAGATATCAAGTACGGTTTGTGCCTTAGGGCATAAAGGTTTGTCGCAAAAATCCTGACATTATTGGAGATGTTTTCTCCTATGATGAATGCAACGAGATTTGTTTTGATCTGGCAACATATGAAAAACTTGAATGCATGTAATGAATAATTGTAATGTCTAGCTAGACAATGAAGGTTATATGAAAATCCTTGAAGCAATTGAGGTGTCTGAAGCATATAAAAGTTTGAAGGAAAGTTTTTCAATAAAGCTACAAGAATCCTAATATAGATTGAAATAATCAAGGAAGAAAAGGGTACAAAAAGAATGACCCTTGAATTTTTATGAAAAAGTCAGATATGAATATGTTATTATAGTTGTATATGTTGATGACTTGAACATTATTAACACTCTTAAAGAGATTTTAAAAGTTGTTGAGTGTTTGAAATGGTGAAAAGGTCTTGGTAAGACATAATATTGTATTGACCTACAGATTGATAATTTGACGAGTAAAATATTTGTCTATCAAGCAACATACACAGAAAAGTTTAGATGCAATTTTATATGGATAAATCACATTCATTGAGTACCCCAATGATTATGAGATAGCTTGAAATAAATGATGATTCATCTTTAACTCAAGAGAAGGATAAAGAGCTTCTTGTTGATGAAATTCCATATCTTTCTGCAATCAGGGTACTAATGCATCTTGCTAACAATACTCGACCAGATATCTGTTTTGCAGTAAATTGGCAGGATTCAGTTCCTCCCCGAAAAAGGACATCGAAATGGTATTATGTATATACTTGAATATCTTTGAAGGACTATAGACATGGTTCATTCCATTCCGAAGAATTCAAGTCAGAGCTGATTGGTTACGCAGATGCAGAATATTATTTGATCCGCATAAAGCATGATCTCAAATACGCTATGTGTTTGCATGTGGAGGCACAATAATATCCTGGCGATCAATGAAGCAAATATTGTTATGCAAAAATAAAAGCCCTCCATGAAGCAAGTCGAGTGCGTCTGGTTGAGATAAATGACACACAATATTCAGGAAATGTGTGGTTTTTCTTTGAAAAAAATATACCAACCATAATGCACGAAGATTAGATACATCATTGCAAAAAATTAAGCGATGTTTTAATCAGGGGGAGTACCATACGTGTTGCACTCTTTTTCCCTTGACCGAGGTTTTTTCCCACTGGGTTTTCCTGGCAAGGTTTTTAATGAGACAACAAATAGTGCGTATCAAAAGATATGTGTACTCTTTTTCCTTCACTAGAATTTTTTCCCACAAGGTTTTTCCTTGTAAGGTTTTAACGAGGCACATTATCTATGGACACCCAAGAGGGAGTGTTATAAATTCATTGAACTAATTAAGTGGATCGTCCATTGGATATATTCATAAATTACTTGAATTCATGTATGTATATTTATGATCAATTGTGGATAACTATGTATCTATTAATATTGGTGATCTTTGGGAGTGATATCTCACCACTATAAATAGAGATATCATTCACCATTTGATATACACTTGAATAAGAAGAAAAAATTCTCCTACATCTACTTCTCATATCTTCTTTCATTAAGATCATATTCTTATGAGTTTGATTTTATAACACTTTATTTTTCATTTTTCTTACGGAAAATGCACAAGTATCCCCTTAATATATATTCAAAATTTCAGAGATACACTTATATTGTACTTATATTACTCCTCTAAACTTATTTTATAAATAATTTTCTACCCCTTTTCATCCTACATAGCTCTATCTTATGGGCCCAGCACGTGTTAATATTTTTTGTCAAGCTAGTGCCACGTAGGCCGATAAAGGGTAGAAAATTATTTATAAAATAAGTTCAGGAGGTAATAGGCAATTAATATAGTATAAGTGTCTCTGAAATTTCGGACATAGGTTGGGGGTACTTATGTATTTTCTCTTTTCCTTACAATAATGCAAATGAAGACTTTATTTTCTTACAAATAATTGCAAATGAAGACATTGTATATATGGATAGGGGTGTACAAATTCAAAACTGAAAATATGTAACGACTTGTTTAGTCTTTTGAGCAGTAGAGTTTATTTCTGGAAATCACTGTCTGGGTCGACGGATCCCACGACGGACCGTCATGGGCACGACGGACCGTCGAGGGGGTCTTGTTCCAAAACACTTAGAATTCTGAAATTTGGGTACTGAGATCGACTCTCTGAACTTCGTGACGGAATGGCAGGACGGACCGTCGTTGGCACGACGGACCGTCACAAATCCTTCCACAGAATTAACTCTCTGAACCTTGTGACGGACCTGCAGGACGGACCGTCACAGTAATGACGGACCGTCACAGGCTGCGTAACCCTGACTGGGTCGGATTTCTGTTAAAAGATTTTAAGGGGCGTTTTGGACTATTCATGCTTATAATTATAAAGTTAGTGGATTAATGTTAATAATTTAATTACTTGGGGGTTAAAGGAGATAACCTTGAAATAAATAGTGGGTTACTTTTATCATCTTTTATACTTAATTATATGACAATTAGGGTAAAAGAAAAAGGGTTTGAATAAGAAAGAACAGAGAGAAAAGAGATAAACGATCGAGAGGAAGAGAAGAACGCAAGGAAAGCAAAGGTTTTGGGAAGATAGCTTGTTTGATCGCGATTTTTCGGTGGAGGTAGGTTATGGTTTATACTATCTCATAGTAAACTCTTAATAGCGAATGATATGTGTTGGGTAGTATTATAAAGTCTTCTATATGCTTAATTGTGTGCTTGCATGATGTGATTATGTAATTGTAATGGATTGGGAAGATGAGGCTGTGAATCTTAAATCTTAAATTTACTTTGTTAATGATGATGCCTTGGTATAAAAGAAGACTTGATGAACTGAAGTAATGAGATTAGAGGATCGGGTGTCACGTTCCGACACCAGGATAGTAATAGAGGATCGGGTGTCACGTTCCGACACCAGGATAGTATATGGATTGGAGTGTCACGTTCCGACACTAGGATAGTATATGGATCGGGGTGTCACGTTCCAACACCAGGATAGTATATGGATCGGAGTGTCACGTTCCGACACCAAGATAGTAGTGGATCGGAGTGTCACGTTCCGACACCAGGATAGAAAAGAGAATGAATCTTGAAATATGTTAATATACTCAATCTAAAGAACCTGTTTCCCAAATGAGTAGGGTGTGGAGGCTTGAGTCCTCATAGATGTGCTTGGCGTTGTGACCAAGGGTTATGGTAATTGTTGTTGTCACCTGTTAAGAATATTAGCTGATTTTATGTTACTATCTGACATATATTGCTTTCTATTTTGAGTTGGCCGATGATACCTACCCAGTACTTGTGCTTTGTACTGACCCCTACTTGTATTTGTTTTTCTTTGTTAATTGTGGAGTGCAGCAAACGTGCCATCGTCTTCAACTCAACCTCAACTCTAGCCAGTCTTCATCACGCCAGATTTCAGGGTGAGCTATTGCTTCTAGCTTGGACTGGATCTTCTTCTTCACGTCTTGATGCCTTGAAATTCCGGCATGGACTAGCTGTTTATTTGTTTTAGCTTCTTAGACATTCTTAGATTTAGTAATTTGAGGATAAATGTTCTTGTGGTGATGACTTCCAGATTTTGGGAATAATAAGTATTGAGTTTTAGAAGTTGTTTAATCGATTTTCATTAATGAGTTTTAAAGTCTTCCGCATTATATTCTGTTATTATGGTTGAAATGTTGGGGTTTAGATTGGTTGGTTCGCTCACATAGTAGGATGAGTGTGGGTGCCACTTGCGGCTCGTTTTGGGTCGTGACAAAATAAAGTTAAATCGTAAATTAAATCAAATTTTAAAATCAATTAATTGTGTGGTTTGATTTGGTTTGGCAGTTAAAATAAAGAATCTAACTATACTTGGTTGATTTGGTTTCTAAAAAGAAATGTCAATATGATACCAAATCAATCCAACATAATTATAATATTTAAAATTTATTTTATGCATAAAAAATACTTACTTTGATATAATTTCTAAATATTTCTTATCAGTTATCTTAATTTTATCTTTAAACATATTATTTCAAGTTTTTTAGATTAAAATTTTTGAATGTTCCAATAAAAGCTATAGTTCATCGATATTAATAACTCTAATAACTCTCACATCAAATTCATACTAAAGCTAACAAAAAATAATTATTATTCCAACATTGAAAATGACAAAAATGTTAAATATTTTTCCTTTAGTTTTACGTTGAGTTAGTCATTCAAAATACATAACCTATATAATGTTAATTTCTTCCGTAATGTTTATTAATGTAATTAATACTTATTAGACATATTTTAGCATGATTTATTACTTTTAAATTATGATTAATTTCATTGTCACATATCAATTTACAATATTTATTTTATATGATTTCATATTATTTTTTGCCAAATATTCTAGTGTCATCACTCATTTCTTATTTTATGTTATTTTCTTAAGGAACACCTATATCAAAAAAAAAATCTAAATTAAAAATATCAAAAATCTAAAATTGAAAAACTCAAAATTTTGTAAGTCTAATTTGATTTATAATTTAAACCCAACACAAATAATGTCCATTCAAATTGATTGATAAGCACTTAGCACATGCTTATGTTCTCATGTGTTTGCTTAAAGCTTATTGAAGTAAGTAAGGAGGTTATTTTCGAATGGACACCGGTACTATATTTGAAAGTTTCGATATTGTGATTTTATATTTGGTTTTAAAAATATTATATCATTATAATATCAATTTTATTCGATATGATTTGGTATATTAAAGTTCAATTTTAGTATTTTACGATATAGTAAATCGATAATAATAATTTGTTCAACTTTAACTAACATATACTCTTATGATAGAGTATTAGGATTATGACAATTTAAAAAAGGTGTCAATTATATTATGCTAACACATTAGACATGTAGAATATTTCGATATATATCATGTCATGCCCACCCTTATGCACAACTATATTCTATACAAGATCTATTAATGATATGACTTCACATTAATTATGTCCTTCCCACCTTCGGATACACCTCATCTTTGATTGAGAATAAGGAAATTGACAATTGGAACATGTCAAAGGAACAGGTCCAATGCAGTTGACTAACTTGTCTACGGCAAGTGTTGATGAAGAAGGAAGCTACGGATTGGAACATGTCGAAGGAACAGGTCCAACGAAGCTGACTGACGAGTTACAACACTGCTGAAGAATTAAAATCGCACTAGGATTAGACTACCTATCAACACTTGTTGTAGACTAGTCAATCAACTGCGTTCGACTTATTCGTTTGACATGTTCCAATCGTCAATTCTCTTTTTCTTCGACAATCTTCACCTCTACCTCCAAATCCCGTACTCATTCTTTCAAATCTCCACCTCTCATAAAATTCATCTAAATTAATATACAAATATTTTTAGGAATAATATTTTTGCTTACAACATACAAAAACAAGTAAGGATAATCCCTACTTATTTTTTTTTTGTACAAGTATTTCTCTTGAAAAACATTTTTCATTGGATTGAGATAATTTCTCACATATAGAGTAAGGTTAAATTTGGTCACGCTGCAACCTGAATTATAATTTTATTTCATGAGCCTATCAGTTTTTATTACGTTATTTAAGGCTAAAAATCACCTTTGAAAGAAAAAAATTTTCATCCATAACTAGAAAAGACTAATGCACCCGTTAAATTATTATTATCTCTAATAACAACTTTAAATGAATACGTAACAGTCTAGTCCACTAATGATATATATATATATATATATATATATGGGGTCAAAAGTAGGTGTAAGTATCCAAGTAGATTCGCATGTATCTGTGATACACTGAGTACTCGCTGGATCACCTTTCTCTTCTCACCCTTGCCTTTCTCCCTCTCTTCATCGCCACTCTCTCTATATATATATATATTTGTATTTCTGAATGCATCTGGTATAGGTATCTAGTGTGATACTCATGTATCTGGAATGTACACTGACTCTCTCAGTCACCTCCGTCCGATCTCGTTCACCTCTCTCCTTATGTATTTGTGTTTTATAATACGTGTATTTGATATAAAAATATATATGTATTTAGTTGTATGCGATGTGAATTATTAATAAGTAAGATAATATGTAATTATTTCAAGCTATAAGATCAAGAACTAATAAATATTGTAAAAATGTTCGCGTAATTAAGTAATTTTTTCTCTTTTAACTTTTTAAGCATGTTATATTACTAGACTAGATGTGTTACATATGTCCATGGGCCAAAATGGAACCATACACAATTGGGCTATTGATATGAGTCAAATTGTATTATGAATTTGATATGTTAAAGTTGCACATAGTTTGATGTTATATCAATTCCAATAGTATTGGGCCAAATTCAACATATAAAAAAATTGTACAAAATAATTGCTTGAAGAAAGTGGGGTGCCATTGCCTTCTTTTGTAAAAACATAAAATCATTTTGATTTTATTCATCATCTAAGATATATCATACTATAGTTATATGACATGTCAATCTTTTTATCTAAAAACAAATGAAAATATTCTCATGCAAATATTTTCAAAGTTATTTTTATGATACTGAGATTTATTTTAACTTGTCACTTTTCAAATATTAAGAAAGAAAAAGAAATCTATTTTATCATCAACATTAATTACTAATTATTCAAATCATTTCTCAATATTTACGATTATATATCAATTGATATGAGTATTGTTGATAAATTACTTATATCAATCATTATTTCTTAAGAGACATACGTGTAAAACTTAAAATGAATAAGTAAAAGTGAACGGAGCGTGTTTAAAACTTAATGTTGACTTGATTGCTTCTTAACTTTGAAAATGCAATGAATTGGCTTGTTTTTATTCATTCAATGTTTCTCACCAAACATGCTTTGTGTATTAGATTTTGTACCGCACATTTGACATTATTTATTCAATTGTCTCATTTTTAATGCCTAAACAAACTTTCTAACTAGTAAATAATACATACAACAAATAAGGAAAGAAAGGGGAAATAAATAATAATTCAGTAATTAATCAAGTCATGCCCTTTGGCTAGATATTATTTAATTTGCTTGATTCAAATAATGAATTTCTCTTTTTGTCATTAATGCCAATTATTTCAATTTTCTTAAATAATATGTGACTATATATATCTGACTTTAGTTTTAATTGGTAAAAATATGTGTTTTTAGTATTTTTCAAATATTATAGGAAAATATTTTAGTCTAATTATGGAGTTTGGACTAGATATTGTAATGTGTTGGTCAAAACCTAATTTGCATTTTCACCTTTTTAAAAAAAAAATAAAAAATAAAAAAAATCTCCTAAATTAATGTTATTGTCAAAGTTTGGTGTTGGTCATTTTGAGTGGAAGAAAACATATACCTAAATTTTAGTTAAGACTCTCTTTTATTTCAATGTTCATTGAACTTTAGCTAAATGAATATTAACAATATTCATTTGTTCAATCTAACTTGATATTATTTGATATCATAAATAAATTCAAAGTCTTGAGGTTGAGTCTCATTGTGGGTAACACAATGAATTTAAGTTATATCACACCAAAAGAATAAGACGATGGATTTACGTCCATCGCACCAAGAGGGTAAGACATCATAAGTCTTGATGCTTTGTGATGAAAGATGTTGGGTTCAAGTCCCTCATTGATTTATGGCATAAAACGTTGGATTTGAGTCTCAATGCACCATATTGATGATATAATGATGACTAAGTAAAAAAATGAGTTTTTGATAAAATTAGTCATGCAATATATATCGTTGAAGCAGATCCATTTCTCGAAGTGAATGTAGCAGTACATAAATGTTTAAAAAAAGACAATTGATTAAATGATGCACATGAATATGGAATGAGGTACTAAGTTATCAAAATTTGATGTACTTAGATGATTGTGTTTCATTCATGAAGAATGAGAGCCTTTGATAAATGGTAAAAATACAGATCCATTCTTAGAGTGAATGAGATGATAAGCCACCATGCTAGACGTGGAAAAGATAGCAACCTTTGGTTGTAGATGTGGTATCACCAAGATTGTCTCTGGGCAGACATATGTTAAAGAAAAGTTTCATACTTTATCTTTTGACTTTTATTGGATAATAATTAGTGCAATTGAGGCACATTCCAATACTAATTCCAATATTGTCTTACTTTTGCATGATTGTATGGGACATCATGAGTTTACAATGATGAAGTGAATACAGATAATTTGAATAGACATCCATTAAAGAATCTAAAGATTCTTTTAAATGATGAATTTTCTTGTATTGTTTGTTAACAAGGTAAGTTAATTGTGAGACCATCATAAACGAAAGTTGAGATTGAATCCTCTTCTTCTAGGAACGTATACAAATAATTATGGACATATTCATTAACCTATTGGATTGTTTAGATACTTAATGGTCCTTAGATGTTTCTTCTTGATGGTCTCATGCGTGTCGATTGTTATCTCGCAACTTGATGTTTAAATGTTGGCACGAATAATACGATTACATGCATAGTTTTCTGATAATCAGAGTAGCCTATTCAGTGATAGGATCACGACTCACCTTTAGAAGAGGTAGAGTAATTGAGAAATTTTTTTTTGAAATGTACTCGCAGAGTATTAAAGTTGAACTTTTCTCATATAATAGTAATAAATTGAGAATTAACTAAAGCAAAAAGGCATATGACATAATAAACTTGGAGTTTACAAGTACTAATAATTTATTAGTTGGCATGAATAGTTTGGTCATCCCAAAGATGTGCATACTGAGTAATAGACATACATTAAAAAATTAGAAGATTCTTCAAGAATTCTTTTGTTGTTTGTTCTCATGACAAGTTGATTGGATCAACTAATGTTGAGATTAAAACTCTAAATTCTGAAAAGTATAAAAGGTGAATATGGTCATATTTACCTATCATGTGACATGGTAAAAAGATGCATCTATAAGATAATCACATGTCCGTTTGTTGTCAACATGTAGTTTGACATTCACAAAATTGTTTATGCAAAAATAATTGAGTTAAGAGAACAATTTCAGAATATGTAATCAAGACAATTTATGTTGATAATATTGATAAATACTCCAGATGTTGTGACATTAAATGTCTTAGATGGTGAAATCATTGCTTGTGAAAATAAAGCTCCATGTGTTGATCTGAAATATGATACCGCATACAAAAATAATTGTATGCATCAAACAAATAAATTATGATCAAATTTTTTTAAAATTGATTTATGGTCAGCGACCAAATATTTTTCATCTGATTATTTTGATATGTAGTATATAATCAACGAATATACAATGATGCACAAAGATAGATTCATCAAAAGATTGAGATATATGTTAGTTTGTCTAACATAAGGGGGAGACTAGAAGCAATACAAGAGTTGTAAATACTCTATTGAATGTCTCTTAAGATAAAATCTATGACATGCATGAAGCATGATGGACTAATCAATTCTAAATAAAATAATCCTTGAAAAAGGGGGAGGGTCAAAGAATCAAAATGACCATAACAAGAAGATAATGTGCTCTTGGAAAGCTTACGACATAACACTTTATGAAACCTCATGAGAGGGGTAGCTACCTAAAAATAATGAAGTGATGAGATCTCAATAAATTATGTCGTATTGTGAATCAATGCAAAATGATATATCGTTGATGGTATCTTTGATACAATAGCACGCAATATTATAAAAGATTATGATGATATAAATTCTACGACTATTAAAGCATGTTGGTGTAGAAATAATTATCAAATGAAAAGTGGAATGGTGCATCTTGCTAAGCGTAAAACTTATTTGACTTACAATCTAGGCACTAGAAGATGTCATACATCTAACATTGAATGTTGTCACTTAACAAAATTGAGATGAAAATATCTGATGAGTTCAAAATTTAAAGCATATACAAGTTCTTGGAAAACTTATTTATCGTCCTCATAAGGATTAAATTGATTCAAAATGCATAGAGCATATACAAGTATTATTATGCAAGTTGATGACTAGAATTGAAACTTTTAAAGAGTTTTCAAAAGGCAATAGATTATTTGCTTAAAGAAGTAGAAGTAAGGAACTTGTAGAAATCTTTGATCCTGAAGGGAAGATTCACAAAAGCAGATAGAAGAAAGTATATTTCATCAAGGTTTTTCAACACTCATGAGCTCCCAAGAATGGTAATATCAACATGCAACATGTTTGTTCAAGTAATACTATAATTGATTTATCCACCAATTCTCTACCAACTATAACTTTCAAGAAGATGATGCTCAAGCTTGAAAAACGAAGATCCAAGTCTCTGGATTGATGTTCTCATGAGAAGGAGTTAATACGTGATGTACTTTTTTTTTCTCAGAAGGTTTTGTCCCCATGGGTATTCCTTGTAAGGTTTTTAATGAGGCATCCATAATGTGTATTATTAAATATGTGTATTCCTTTTCCTTCACTAGATTTTTTTCCATCGGATTTTATCTAATAAGGTTTTAACGAGTCACATAATCTACTAACATTTAAGGAGGAGTGTTATAAATATATTTGTATTATAGTGAATGTTTAATTGTGTGGAGTCCTTGTAGGATATTTATATAGTTTTATAACATTATTATCATTGTTACAATTTATTTATTTTCTCGGGTGGATTTTCATAATAATGATAGTTTGATGAATTGTAATAACTAATAATAATGTGTTAATCATACTTTTTACTAAATACATGTTATGATTTTAGGATAATAATATAGTAACTAACTCATCATAAAAATGATAATTTTATGTCATTTATAATGGTAAAATAACTTATGAATGTAAGTCATTCATTAGTTCGACCACTTCTTTAAGCACTTTTAGAAAATGTGAAACTTTCTGATAAAATTTATCATTTTATCGGAAATTGACTTATCCTAAATGTTCTTAATAGATTTTTCATCAAAATAAGATGCAGATATTTTTTTTTATATTTTTGTAAATATTAGTGTCTTTGTCATTCAAAACTAGAGTATATATGTCTTTAACTCTAACGGAGGACTAAATAGGGATATGTGACGCAATCTTATCCGTCAATTCAATATTCAATAAATGTCAGGTCGATGGATAAAATTATAACACGTGTATATTTGCTAATATATAGGATATATATGATCTAATTTTTTAACGATAGAAACAACAATATTTCAAAAGTATGACAAACAATTTCTCTATACCGTTTCTGATAATTTGATATATTTTTGTGTTAATTAAGAATATATCAAGACACCAATTAGAAGTATCAATCATTTCATTTTAAACTTTTAACCAAAAAAAAAAGGAGAAAATATTTTTATATAATATGTAACAGGTGTTAGTATCTCTACAGTCTCCACTTAAAAGATGTCTCACAAAGTACATGCATCATGCTGTTTTATCAAATAAATACATCATTAAGGATGTCTTGCTTAGAAAGAAAAAACTGTAGTCTTTTTTGAAGAAATTAAAAAATATTCACTATATTATTAGGTCAAGTATAAAGTTTTATATATATATATATATATATATATATATATATATAATATATATATATATACACACACATCAATCGAAACTGATTAAATCATATAAAATACTGAAATTAGGCTTAACTCTCTGGTGAGATATTTAGTATTATTTTAGATTCGCTTAATGAAATATAATTTTCGCCATAAATTCATCTTATTTTAGATCACATGTATTTTATGCTAAAAGCTCACCCACTAAGCTAATACTAATAACCTTGTTAGTCCCACTAAAACCTAGATAATCCCCTTGTTTAAAATTTATGTTTTGGATGAGGATTAACTTTTTCTGTAGTATTAGTTTAACAAAACAAACCCCTAAGCAAGTACAAATTTAACATAGTAATTTCAATTGGTATCTTACATATAGATGACATAAACACATGGATGGATTTTCTTACTTGGGTGGGGACAATTAAAATGGAGCAAAAGGGACCTAAGATGACATAAAAGATAGATTCAATTTAAAGGATAAAGCATAGTCCAAAAATAAAGATTTAAATATGAAAAAATAAATCTACAGCCACAAAACAAAGCAAAAACATTAGTAATTAGTAGATTGAATTGTCACTTAAGAAAAATTTACAAGAAGAAATAGACAAGTTTCCCTTTTATTTCTCATTATTCAATACACTAACATATTTACAAAAACAACGCTTTCAATAAAACTTTATCAGGAGCTAAAACTTGAGCTTTACTGTATAAAAGAATCTCAATCATCCTATCACAAACTATTATCAATTTAAAAAAATCAAATTTTTTAACCAAATATAAAAAAAAATATCGACTATTTCACCACGACCTGTTATATTAATATTAATAGACAACTTTTAAGTTGAATAGATTAGTAACTTGCATAGCTATAAAAAAAAAAAAAATAGACAACTTGACAAATTGACATATTTCTACAAGTTTCCTTAAGAAATCATCAAGAATATGACATACACATCCAAATCTTTTCATACCAAACTTCTCCTATGAAACCTACTAGATATTCTCCTTTTGTACTATATTGTGAGATTTAAAATCTTTGTACCAAACTATGACTAAAACACTAAATAAGCCTCTAAGTTATGCTTTTCAAAATAAAATAACATAAGAGTCCGGACTACACTACAAGAAAATTATTATTTTTTATAAAAAAAAAATTAGTGACTATTTTTATTGATATTTTAATTAAATTATTAAAAAATAGAAATTATCAAATAATTAAATTCTCCATTATTTCAATAAAAAATTACTTTTCATGTATTTTTCTAATGAACTAATGAGTAAAAGAAATTATTCCCTCTATTTCAATTTATGTGATTTTTTTTTTCATTTTTCAAGAGTCAAAATGTTGTGAATTTAATTAGAAATTTGCACATGATGAAATCTTTATTTTTTAAAAAATAAATTTATATTATTATGAACTTTGTAAAAAATATTATAAGTAACAATAATTAATAATTCAAAAGATTTAAAAGATTTATGAAAAACTTACGACCAAAAAACTCAGGGAGTATATTTTATTGCACAAATTTTTATTAATTTGCTATGAGAACAACTTTGTATATTTTATTGCACAAAATTTTCATTGATTTGCTATGAGAACAACTTTCTTAATAATGTTAATTATGTCATGTTTCATGGAGTATAATAATCATATTACATCTTATATAACAAAATCTAATACTAAATTTATTTTTATAATTATGATGTTCGAATCAGCTTTCATCATCTTCTATCATCTTCTGTCAAGCACGACCTCTACATGTCATCTTTAGAGGACTTTCGAACAATCCTCTCTATCGAACCTTGCGGAGGAAGTGCAGCAAGTGAGTTCTTCTTATTTCATTTTCTAAATGGATCTATGAAATTCACTTTTCTCATCGACTCCAACCCCAGGTCACGATAATCAACCACCCCTAAATGCACCTTCACTAATTCTACAAAATGGTCACCTCCTACCAACAACACGTATCAAATAGCAAGTAACTCTTTCCACTAAACCTAGAAAGAAAAAGGAATCATCTAAGACTTCAGTATTTTCAACCACTTCATTGACCAGAAGGCCCGATAGTGCATACTACTAACACTTTTAAAATGTAAAAAATTTATAAAATAAAAATTAACAAGCTAAAATGAGGAAGAGTAATAGAATTAAAAGAGTATAAATTTCTTACCTATTCAAAAATAATGACAACTACTAAACAATAGATATAACCCCTCTCTACCTCTAATTTTCTCCCTAATTAGTGAAAATATTACCCCAAAAAAAGCAAGAAAAATTTAAGAATTTAACTAGAAGATGGTGGATATTGGCTAGAGCTACTCCAAAATGTTGTAGAAAAACTTGAGCTGCTAGTGGTGCTGGTGTTACTTGTGTTGGTTCCTTGAATTTGATTAGTTTGTGGTGTGTAATAACTCGAAAATAACTGGGGATATGAAGTTGAAGAAGTTGCTGATGTAGCTAACGATGAAGACGAAGATATTGATGGCAATGTGTTTGAATGCAACATTGCCATCGATGAGGCAACGAACATTTGTTCCAATAAGTTTGATGGTTGTTGATCCGTAAAATCTCCTGGATTTTGTAACAATTGTGAGTACTCCCAGTAGTCTCTTGTTGTATCTGAACTCTGGATAGGATTGAGAAAGGATGGTTGAGCTATTAGAGGGGATGGATTGGAGATTGTTGACGTTATAGTATTTTGTATTTGTGGTAACGATGACAATCTGGCGTTCTCAGGGAAGTTGAGTTTTGCTCTGTTTCCTCGAAATCTCAATGCAGCTTCATCATATGCTCTTGCTGCAGCTTCTGCTGTATCGAATGTTCCTAACCAAACTCTGGCAGCTTTATGTGGATCTCTTATTTCCGCTGCCCATTTACCCCATGGTCGTTGTCGTACACCTCTGTATTTTCTCCTTCTATCTCCTGTTTCTTCGCTCGAACCCTCGCCTGTTGTGGTTGTGGTTGTGATTGTGGTTGTGAAAGCGGGAATTGTTGTGATTGATGGTGCAACCATACTTGTAGCTTCTTCTAATACAAAGATAATAAGTCTTAGTACTTGCATTGAGGATAGAAAGGATAGAAGAACAAAAAATTGAACTATTTTTGGGATTTCTATATCTAAATTTACTTAATTACTTTCCTAGTTATGGTAATGATGAAATAATGTCAACATTTTATTTTTTTTTTGAAATAATGTCTACATTTTTTTCAAATACATGAAATAGTACCATTGAATAAAACTAAGCAAGCAATTTAATAAAAAAAAATTGGCCATTCTTTTAGTTTTGATTTTAAAAAAAGGATCTAAACTAATAATAAGAAATAATGGGAAAAAACATTTTGAAATTTCATTTTACAGTTGAATCATAACTATTTAGGTATAAAACTAATTTCAACTATCAATTTTTTTTCTTCCTTTTCCTCCTAAAAGTGATAAAGTAAAATTAAAAATTTCAAAAAAAATAAAATGTGTTTTAGTTCATTTTAATAAAGCTAAAAACTAAGACTTGTTTATTAGTCGGAGTCAGAATTTTTAACAAGGGTGTGTGGCTCCGCCTCTGCTTATTTGATTTATTTTTGTTTTTTTAATTTTACCCAATACTTCAAAATTAAAATAAGTCAATTCAAGCAGACACTAAGTAATAACCAAATACTGATAATTGAGATATGAAACTCGAAAAAAAAGTAACAGTTCACTCACCAATTTTAACAGAGGAAGAAGATGACAACCCAGTTCCAAATTCTTGTTGATCACGGCTTCTCTTCAGTCCAGCTCTCGAACCCGAGCTGGACGAAGAATAAGCCGAAGACGGTGAATTAATCGAATAATATCTAGTATCGGGTCGATAATCCTGACCCGATACCACACTTGTAAACTCCGACATATCTCTCGCCTGAGAATCACAATACCCTGTATACATCGAATAGTCAAACTGACCACCGCCTTCTACACCGCCGCCGATCGCAGTCACGGCGGTGGTTTGTGTATCATCTGTATCTGTAAATCTAACAAATTCACTTGATTTTCTTGAATTCGCCACCTTTAAAAAGCACATATACACAAAATTAATACAAAAAAAAAAAACAACAACCCAGATGTTAATTTTTTGTTATTTATAAATACCCTGTTCACCGATTTTGAAACTGACAAACAAAAAAGAAAAAAATTAATTTTTATTTAGCTCATATGATTTGTTTTTTCTCTTTGAGCACATGCATAAAGTAAAAATCAAAACAATTTTATTTATATATATAATAAATAAATAAAAATTAGAGATGCCGACTTAAGCTAACATGTTCACACTGTTGATTAGTTACATGCATCTCTATATGCTTACGCCCCTTTCGAACTATTTAAAAAGAATGTCGGTTTATTTTATAAAGAGAAAAAAAAAAAAGAGATTGTCTTCAACTTGATTTCTTTTTTCTTTTTTTTTTTTGGTCACTTTCATTTTCAACTTGGTTCATTTTTAATTTTTGGTTTTCAACACCCAACTTGGTTCATTTAATTTGTTTGACAAATTTATTATTCAAAGTAGCGGTGAATATTTTTTTTAGATCTATCTATTTCAAGCTAGTGGCGAATGTTTTTAAAAAATTTCTCTCTGCTTTTATTGAATTGTTATTATTTTAAATTTTAAGTCCTTTAAGAAATTATGTGAGTTTAGAAATATGATTTTTTATTAATATTGTGTATATATACCACCTTATTATAGCGGGAAGCCTCCTGGTTCAAAATTAAACCGAAACCGATAAGTCGAATCGATAAAAGTTATTAATTTATAGTATTGGGTTATTGGTTTAGTGATTTTAATAATGATTTTGATCTTTTTTGTTATCGGGTTATCGGTTCTTAACGATTTGAAATTTTTTTTAACGGGTTAACCGATAACGCGATAATAAATTAAATAATTATATTTATACCATTTTGTATAGAAAGTCATCGACTTAGAGTTTGATTTCCTACTTTTATTTCTGGTTGTCTCAAACACTTGGTTATTCAACAATGTAAAAGTGTTTGCTTTTGACCAAGATGTAACATGTGAACACAAGTGTATGGTTTATTTGGTTTGTCACCTTGTTTCTAAGTGATTTTCAATGTTTTCTCTTTTGTGTCAAATCTTAACGGTTAAACCGATAACCGAAATGATAACGATGAAAAAACAATTAACCAATAACCGATAAGTCAAAATCTTAATGATTCTATAACGATTTAGCATCTGCATAAACCGATAATCAATAAGACAACCCGATAAACTTCAAAACCGAATCGAATCGACCGATACGCAACCCTAGTAGCGCATGTATGTCTGTTATAACGGATTGATGGAATCAGACATTAGTAATCATATGATGTACTTTATTTTACCTCGGACTTTTCGAGAAGAAAATAGACGAGGATTATTTCAAAAGCGCTCTTAATACACTAGTAGCTGAGACCAATGAAGATAGAGATTGACTTTAGTACCATACTGATACAAGATATCCACGATTGCCTTGTGTACCACGTCTGATATGAAACACTAACACAAGTTGGTTCATTATCATTGATACATTAAGAATATATGTGTGGATTTCATGAGAAAATTGAATTTTTATGTTGATTTAACGAGTGAACTTAGTTTCTTATTTATGTTATGTTTATCACTAATTGATCTTGAGTGATCAGATAAGTGCATTTTATGAGGGAATGATTCTTATGTAGATTACAATTACATGTTAAACACCTTAGGTTGTGCCTTAGAGAATCCTTGGCTTGTCCAAGTTACTTGGAAGGTGAGTGGTTGTTTTACATGAACAGTGTGTATTTGCTAAAGTGATCAAAATATATCGATAAAGAATAGGTTTGAGAAGCTTAGAGTGACAAGATGATTAAATGTTTAATAGTGAAGTTGGACTTATGTGTACTAGTTTTTATATGGACATTATATTTGGGATGGTACAAGCATAAGGGCAAAGTCTTTGGGAATGGTGTAATTTCATATTTCATGTTTCCTCCTGAATGTCTACTTTGTATTTAGTGATGGATTGGGGTCAATCGATGATATCTATCAGTACATATTTTTGTATTAATACTACTCGTGTTATGCCATTTAACATAGTCTGGTTACAGAACTAATGATATCTCATTGGTGAAAAAGATGGTGATCTACGACAGCTTTTACTTTTCTTTCTTTAAGATAGAAGTTGTGTCTTATTTCTTTTATTAATCGTATACTTAGAAGCTCTTATACCTATTTAGACCAGTTCCTTGGAATGGTTACAAATTACAATGTTTCTCTTGCAAATAACTTTGGTTTTAAATCAAGTTAAAAGCATTTCATTATATATAAGTTGAGTGTTTTAAATTTATGTTTTGTTCACTTTCACGTATTAAGATTTAGTTTGAAGTTGAGGATTCTCTTATCTAAATGTTAGAGCAAGTATTACACGAGTAAATAAATTTAATCGTGATAATTAGTTAAAAATAATCTAATAAAAGTTATTATTTTATTTATTAATTTTTAAATTACGTGTCAAGTCAAATATGACAACGAAACAAAGAACAGAGGGTAATTAAAACAGTGGGCTTTGACTTCCATTTGGGCTGCAAGTTGAATCTTCAATATTGAATATGGGTTAGTCCATAATTAATTTTTGACCTTACATAAAGTCATAAAAATTTCAAACAGATTTTGATTCTCCCAAGAAAATCACTTCTTCATCTCCTACTCTTCTTTTTTTCCTTTTTTTTTTTTTGGAAAAATACCCAAGTACCCCCTCAACCTATATGCCTGAATCTCAGAGACACACTTATACTATACTAAGGTCCTATTAGATTACCCCCCTGAACTTATTTTATATGTAATTTTCTACCCCTTTTTAGCCTACGTGGCATTAGTTCGAAAAAAAAAGTCAACCATCGTTGGGCCCACAAGATAGTGCCACGTAAGCTAAAAAGGGGTAAAAAATTATTAATAAATAAGTTCAGGGGGTTAGATGTACCTTAGTATAGTATAAGTGTGTCTCTGAGATTTCGGGCATAGGTTGAGGGGGTACTGGGCATTATCCCTTTTTTTTTCCATTTCTTTTTTTATAATTGAAATTTTGTTGGTAGTATTCCATATATACTCAACTATTTGAATTGGTCTAGTTAGATAAAATAAATTAAGAACTCCATTATTGATTTTTTCATCTTGAAAAAAAAAAAAGTATGTTAGAAAATATAAAGTGGATCTATTTATTTTTAAATGTTTTGGTTGAATATATCAATTGAAAATAATATTCTAGGTACTCCTCTCCGTCCATTTTTATTTGTTATGTTGCGCTTTTCGAAAGTCAATTTGACTAATTTTCAAAGTTAAATTAGATTACATTAATTCGATATTTTAAAAAAAAATTAAATATTCAAAAACTATATAAAAAGTTTTTATAAATTGTAATTTTTTGTATATTAATATGATGAAAAAATTCATCTTAAAATGTTAGCCATAGTTCTTAAAGTTTGACTCTATAAATTAAAACCATGACAAACAATAGCGGACGGAGGGAGTAATGTATTCATTTTGGAGTTAATTAGAGCTAATTTTGATCAGTTTTCAAATAAAATCGTGTTCGTGAGTTTTTATACATCAAATTACGGTGATCGTTAAAATTTGATCAAGGATCATCAGAATTATAATCACAAATAATAAAAAAGATATTTGCAATTCGTTAAAATTTCTAGCAAGATCAACATAACTTATTATTAAATCAAATTTAGCTCAATAACAATGAGAAATCCTATTGACTTACCAAAAAAAAATCCTCATTATGGCAAAAGGTTATTTAATTTTCTTGACAATTATAATTACTCGTTAAATATTTGCTCCTAAAATTGATTAAAGAAAGTTAATTTGCACTTTTTTTAATTATTGAAATTTGGGATTCAAACTTTATATATAGCGTAGTATTTTTTGTAAATTTCTCCTCTCCTTTAATTAAATGAATATATTTGAAAGAATATTAGCAACATTTAAAATGATAATAATGTTAAAATAATTATTATAATGTTTATATAATTGAAAAACCATAATCAAAGAAAAGATTATTCAAAGGTTTGACTTCAAATAAAAATACTAGAAGTAGTCATTATTATATACTTATAGTAAGCTCTCTTATAATTTTCAACGTTAATTTAGAGAAGAATATGTCTTCACGTTTATCCATTCATAGGATTTTATTCCATTAAAGTGACTTGAATCTAACAACAATTTAATTGTTAATCAATTGTTCAACTGTTGAATAAATCTCCTCTTTTTTTGTGCATTTTTGAAAATTAACAATATGAATTTCGTCAAAAAAGATTTATTAGTAAATTAATTGGAAAATGCATAAATACCTCCTCAACCTATGTCTGAAATTTCAGAGACACACTTATACTATACTAAGGTCCTATTACTCTCCTGAATTTTTTTTATAAATAATTTTCTTCCCCTTTTGGCCTACGTGGCACTAGTTTAAAAAAATGTCAACATATGTTGAACCCACAAGATGGTGTCACGTAGGCCGAAAGGGGTAAAAAATTATTTATAAATAAATTCATGGGGGTAATAGGACTTTAATATAGTATAAGTGTGTATATGAATTTCGGACATAGATTAAAGGGGTACTTGTGCATTATTTCGTAAATTAATTAAATACTACTTCGAATTTGTTTTAAAAAAGTGTGTAAAAGCAAAATATAATTGGGTAACTTATAGAAATTTCTAGTTTAGGAGTTAATTACTTAGATATATATTAGTTTGCAATATTACATATATGTATCTCGAAATACATGATATAAAAATTAGGTATAATTTATTCTAGATGCACTATATCCAAGTAAATTTGCATGTACTTGGGATACACAGATAAATCTCGCTCGCCTTCCTCTACGGGTTCGCATGTATCCGTGATACATAGACGTCACTCTTCTATATATTCTAGATACATGTGAATCAGATCAAGTACATACAAATACATGTATCTCTCGTGTGTATAATTTTGTATGATTCATGTGTATCTGAAATTCATAAACAAAAACTCGTCTCTTTCTCAATTTCAATATATCTAATAGCCAAATATTGTATCTGACTTAAAATTTGTTATGAAACGATTAAATAATGCTATAAATTGTATTTTTTTTAAAAACTCCTTTTGTTTCTAAACTTTGAAATTCAACATTTTTCCTATCATCTTAGCTTAAAAAAACTCGAGGAGAATCAATAATGTTTTCTTTTATCCTTCAATACCAGTATATTCGAATTTTCAATCCATCGATTGATAATAGAAATTCTTTAACGATTAGAACAAGCCTCCTCAATAATGTCTTCATGTACACCTAAAAAATTTTAGTTATGTGTTTTCTATATAAATTTAATTTGGACGTTTGGATAAAATCAAGTCATTTTCTAATTATGAAACAAATGTTGACATCAATAGATTGACAAATGAGTTATAATTGCGTCACCAAATATAAGATATCTCACCATTATTATTTCTTTTAAAAAAATATCAAATTTTAAGATTGAATAATCTTTTGGAGTTATTCTTATATCAATATAATTTATTTCCTATCGACATTAGAAAAACTAGTAAATTATAAATCGATCCAATTTATTTTTTAAAAAAAAGTTTCAACTATCTAATTTAATTTTATATAGTATTCCGTACAGTCAAAGCACGGCTCTTTGCAAACATTAATAATATCTAAAATTAATTTACAATAAATTGTCAAAGTAGTTGAACTTACCTAAATATTATTTATCGTTATGTCTATTAAGAAACCATAAATAAAAGAAAATAAGACTAAAAAATAAATAATTAATTTATCTTTGATCATTTTTTAATAAAAAAAGTTTTGATTTTTTTAATGTCTAACGTCTTCAATTTCACCTAGCTTCCCTGGACATTAGTTGATTATTATCGATCATATTTTTTCCGTTCCTTACTATCACATATACTCAAGCTAATTTTATCCAATATAAACACTCAATAATTTAAATACGAAATATTTTATAACAATATATGTGGTGAAAGTAAGAAAGTATCAATGAAGGACTAAAAAGTTGTTTTTTTTTTTTGTCACAATAAGTAACTTGTTATTTCTATAGATATAACTTTTTTTTTATAAAAAAAATAATTAAAAGCATCCATGTCAAGAATGATATTTTAATAAGTTTGAAAGTTGTAAAGTTTTGTTACCAAGTGGAACAACTAGTTAAAACCATGATCTTACCCTAATATTTTGTTGTATTATTATATGATGTGTTTTTTGGTGCAACTTGACAACGATAAGGACTCAAAAAAAAATATCCTTTATGTCTATTCTATAAATTTATATAATTAACAAGTTTATTTAACGATCAACGTTAATTATATCAGTAACAGGATGAAAGAAAGATAAAGCGGAAAAGAAAAAAGGTGAAAATATTGGGGTGTTGTGTCACCTTGATACAATCCTGTAAATTGATGAATTATAATTTGTTCGATTACTTTTATTTGTTCAAATTTCATATATTTTCTTGGATATACTTATATTTATTATGGAATTCAATTTAATCGATGTATAATCTTTAATGGATTTACAAAATATTTAAAAATGAGTAATTAATACTGAAGATAAATAATAAATAAATAATTAATTAATCTTGATCGCTTTTTAATAAAAAAAGTTTTGATTTTTTTAATGTCTAACGTCTTCAATTTCACCTAGCTTCCCTGGACATTAGTTGATTATTATCGATCATATTTTTTCCGTTCCCTTACTATCACATATACTCAAGCTAATTTTATCCAATATAAACACTTAATAATTTAAATACGAAATATTTTATAACAATATATTGGTGAAAGTAAGAAAGTATCAATGAAGGACTAAAAAGTTGTTTTTTTGTCACAATAAGTAACTTGTTATTTCTATAGATATAACTTTTTTTAAAAAAATAATTTAAAGCGTCCATGTCAAGAATGGATATTTAATAATTTTGAAAGTTGTAAAGTTTTGTTACCAAGTGGAACAACTAGTTAAAACCATGATCTTACCCTAATATTTTTTTGTATTATTATATGATGTGTTTTTTGGTGCAACTTGACCACGATAAAGACTCAAAAAAAAATATCTTTTATGTCTATTTTATAAATTTATATAATTAACAAGTTTATTTTAACAATCAACGTTAATATATCAGTAACAGAATGAAAGAAAGATAAAACGGAAAAGTAAAAAGGTGAACATAGTGGGGTGTTGTGTCACCTTGATACAATCTTGCAAATTGATGAATTATAATGTGTTTGTTTACTTTTATTTGTCCAAATTTCATATATTTTCTTGGATATATTTATATTTTTTATGGTATTCAATTTAATCGATGTATAATTTTTAATGAATTTACAAAATATTTAAAAATGAGTAATTAATACTGAAGATAAATAAAAAATAAATATTTTTTTCCTAATCATATGCTAAAAAGCCTAAAATAAATATGTAACATTGAAAATTTTATTAAGATAATAGGCAAATAAAAGCGAACAAAAGAATTTAACTAAAGATTGAATTGATATTTACCTACCTACTAGCTACCTACTTTGATTTGTTAGCTAATTAAAATTAATTTAACGTGTCCAAAATTTACTATATACAAAATAATCTTTACATCGTTGAATATCTTTTGACAAAGACAATAAATTGTTATCAATTCGAATAATAATTATTAATGAAAAGAAGAAAAAAAAATCCAAAACATGTGTTGCACAAGGCATAATGTGAATTATATGTAGAACCATTATTAAATATTAGGAATTTTTGTCCAAATTTTTGAGTTAATCATTTAAAAGGTGATTCAAATTATAAAAGTAATATATGTTTTAAATGTATCGTATATCTAAACATCTTTAGATGATTTCAATTGATAATTGAATAATCTAACTTATTCACAAAGTATTTCATGGATACTCGAAGGTGATATGTAAATTTTAAAGGTATCTAGATGATTATTTTGTAACGTAGCAAAGACAAATAAGTTGATATATTTAATATTGTCTTATAATTAGAATGTATAGCTGGAATAGCTCAGTTGGTTAGAGCGTGTGGCTGTTAACCACAAGGTCGGAGGTTCAAGCCCTCCTTCTAGCGTTTTTTGCAAAATTCATATTTTCGTCGCCCTCCTTCTAGCGTTTTTACAAAATTCATATTTTCGTCACTATTATTGTCTTCTCTTTCATTTCATTTTTTTCATCGAGCTCCGGCTAAATTCAGATTGTATACTGCAGGGTCTATTTGGGGGGAGGGGATGTAGGTGCTCACAATATGAATTTTTTCATATCTTAGAGGTTCAAACTCGAGCCTTTTGATTAAGGGTGGAACAGTCTCACCAATATACTATAATTCATATTTTCATCACTATTATCGTCTTCTCTTTCATTTTATTTTTTTCATCGAACTCCGGCTAAATTCAGATTGTGCACTGCAGGATCTATTGGGGGGGAGGGGGGATGTAGGTGCTTACAATATGAATTTTTCCATATCTTAGAGGTTTAAACTCGAGCTTTTGATTAAGGGTGGAACAATCTCATCAATATACTATAATTCATATCGTTTTTACAAAATTCATATTTCCGTCACTATAATCGTCTTCTCTTTGATTTTATTTTTTTTATCTGGTGTCCACATTCGAGCTTCGACTAAATTCAGATTGTGCATTGCAGGGTCCACTTAGGAGGAGGGGGGAAGGGGGGATGTAGGTGTGCTCACTACATGAATTTTTTCATATCTAGAGGCTCAAATTCGAGACTTTTAATTAAGAGTGAAGTAATCTCACCAACATACGATCCATGTCGGTTCAATTTAATTTTATATTACAATCATCTGCAAAACTATGAAGTAACCCTCATTTAATATTCTAGTTTCTTCCATATTAAATATACCCTAAGTTTAAGACGTTTAATTAAACTCATGCTAGATGTTGTTAATGTTAACACAATTATAAGTGGTGTCTATTAAAAAGTTCAATTCTTATTAAGTTTTAATTGTTCTATTTTTTTATTTATTTTTGTAATATTGAATAGAATTAATTTTTTTTTATTATGATAATATATAATACATTAAAATTTAAATATATATATTTTTAAAAATATTTTAATAAGATCTTTCATGTATCAATTTAGGCTAAAAACAATTGAAGTGAAAAAATAACATTGGGATATATAATAATTTGAACTTTTCCTTTATTCAATCATTTCATATTATTAGGCAAAAGTATATAATTGTGATTCTTTTGTTTCTAACAACAAGAGGTTTTACAAACATTACTCACAAAATCATCATCATTATCATTATTATTATTATTGTTATTATTGTTATTATTTTTGTTATCGTTATTATTATTATTATTATTATTATCTTTATCTTTGTTCGTACAAGTGCAACCTAAACGGGCTACATTAAGAACCCATCCCCATCTTCCACCTGCTTTTTGGAGTGTTGGGTCGTTCACCTCTGTATTTTGAATTTCATTCGCTGTATCAAAATTCATATGTATAATTTTATTAGATAACAGAAAATAAAATATGTTAAAAATTAAATATAGAAAATACATAGCTTTTTCTTCTCCCACGCTATTTTTAATAATACTAGTATTATTTTCTTTTCTCAATTAAAATATTTTGTATTGTAAAAAATCTTTTTGATTCAGGGTGTTTTGGTATGATGGAAAATGTTTTTCTTGGAACATGTTTTCCTGGAAAACAAGTAGATTCTAGACTTACTTTCTCATGTTTGGTTGGTTAGTAGAAAATATTTTCTGGAAAAGATTTTCAGTGTTTGATTTTTGAAAAAAAATGTTTTAAGAGACATCTTTATTTTTACTAGAGTAGAAAATAAAATTAAAAATATTTTTTAAAAATAAAAATTATTATTTTTTTTTGGGGGGGGGGGGAGGGGTAAGGGAGCTGGCAGGAGGGATAGAGTTTAAAACAAAAATTGAAAATTAAAAATTATTTTAAAAAAGCAAAATTAATCTTTTCGAAAGGGGGAGAGGGGTGGCCGTGGAGGGAGGGGGGTCAGGGATTGGGTGAAAAAAATAAATTTTGATTTTGAAATTAAAAATATTTTTTAAAGTGGCATATAAAACTTTTTAAACCCCATACCTTCTATTCAATGTGGCCCAATTTTTCTCTTCAAGTTTGCAATAGTTGCAATTTGAAAGCAAAAAGATTTTTTTTATAAAAAAAAAAACACTAAATCCTCACTATTTTGCTAAATTTAAAAGATATTTTGCAATTCATCCGAATAAGACCATTGGCATAAGCCATAGAGAGAGAGAGGGGATGAAAGAAAGACAGAATCCCCCCCCCCCCCAAGCTAAAGGGGCCTCTACTAGAAATTTTGCTTCTAGCTTTGGGCATCTCCGACATAAACAAAAATCGCGTATATGCAAGGCTAGCCCAATCTCTCAAGCGTTCCGATATTGAAATCGTTCTTCTGTTAACATGAACATGAATTAGATTCTATTCGGATTCATTATTCTTAAAGAATCTCCACATGAACTATTCTTAAGAACACTAAGCTCTCTCGAATGAATTCTACTCTTTCTACTTTTAAACTATATCGGAGGCATAAACTTTTTTCCCACTAAGACGTGGGTTATGTTTTATATGGAGAAATTAAAAGCATGTATATTTCTTATTTACTTTCACGTACAATTTCTTTTATAACAACTTGTATTATTATTATAACCAAACAAAGTGAAAATTAATATGAGGAGGATATATAATTTAAACTTTTCCTTTATTCAACCAATTTCATATTATTACAAAAATATTACATAATATTTTGTAGTCGATTAGAAGAAAATGATCTTAGGATTCTTTTATTTCTAACAACAAGCGGCTTTACAAACATTAGTAATGAAATCATCGTCATCATTATTGTTGTTGTTATTATTATTGTTATTATTATTATCTTTGCTTGGGCAAGTGCAACGTGAACAGGCTGCATCAAAAATCCATCCCGGCCATTTTCCACCACCACCACCACCTTTTTTTTGGAGTGTTGGATTGTTCAATTCTGTATTATGAATTTCATTTGCTACACCAACACGTACAACTCTATTAGATCGATAAAATATATATATATATAATATATATATATATATATATAATTCAAAAATTAATATAGAAAAACTACAATTACAAAACAACTTAATTACCCTCAAGCAATGGAAGTGAAGGCTCAACTATATCCCTTGCAATAACTTCTGATGATATAATCATAAGAACCAAAGAAAATATGAACAAAATATTTGCATTGAATGCCATTTTGTATGAGTTTGTTGATATTTAATTTGTTGATAAAAAAAATAAATTACTCTCATATTTATAGACTTTTAAAATTAAAAAGATTGGTTTAATTACCTAACTTTTTAAACAAAATAGTGAAACTCCACACGATGAATTGCCCCATAATTTAGCTGCCAACTATTTAAATCTGTTTTAGAAAAATCCCTATACAATGAAAAATAGTATTATATTATTATCTTTGTTAACTTGATGAACAAATGTCCATTAGTTTCTACTAATAATCACAATATAAAATCAATTAAAATTATTATTATTATTATTATTCATGGTATCGAGGAAATTTTTTTATAATTTTCTTATATGTTTTGGTTGATCAAATTATTTTTTTCTTTTTTCCAAAAATCAGATTAATAATTACTTCCCTATTGCAAGTATAATAGTTAAATTTCATAAATGACATTTTAAGCTCATTATTTTTCTTTTTACGCCAAACACCCAATCCGTCCTTTTATTAACTTTTGCTTAATATTTGTGTTAAGAAATTGATTAATTAAATTTAATATTAAATCAATTATTAGAATTTGTAACTCTTCTGTATATATATATATATACATAAACAAATTATATTTTATTAAGAAATTATATATCATTATATAACAAGTGATTGATTGTTCAAGTATATTTTATTTTATTTGCGCTTTTTGAAATTATAATCACTCATCTTTTAAATGAGTCAGTTTTATAAAAGACAATTTTACGTCATTAATGTATACACTTAAACCTATTTAATCAACAAACTAATTACAAAATTTCACTTCAGTCTCTCAAATTAGCATTTTATTCAGTATGTTTTTCCTATTTATTTTACATAAGGATGGCAAATTAGCGGGTTGGATAGGATTGTGTGTCGATCGAAATACGTTGAGTTAATAAATAAGCGGGTTAATAATTATCCAAAAATTTCTTAAGCTAAAAAGTGGATCAAAACAAACGCGTTTAATTCTTATTGATTTTTAATTGCTTTTTTTTCTTTTATAATCTTTTATTACTTAAAAGAATTATTATTATTCTTTATTATCAGAATCTATAACATATTAAATTTTTAAAATGACTTTTTGAAAAAAAATTCACATGATATTTCATGGATCAATTTGGGTTAAATATTAATCTAAAGTTTAGTGAGCTAAAATAAGTTAAACTTAAACGAATTGAGATGTCATAAATTAACAGGTCAATAATCTAGTCAAATTTAAACAGGTTATAGCTTCATCGATTAACCTTATCACCTCAATTTACATGTATATTTTAAATGAATAAGGTTTAAACATTAACGGTTGAATCGACATAATTAACAAAAATTAGTGATATAAAAATTGATTTGCTCGAGAATTTCATCAATTTAGGATAGCTATATAATTTTCTCAAGAAAGATTTGAAAGGAAAAAAACTATAATAAAAAAAACTGTATTTCAATATTTTGTTTAATTATAAACTTTAAAGTTTGAATTTGACTCAGATCGTTATAATTAAAACAACAACTCGTATTATTATTACAAAAGTGAAATTAACATAACGATATATAATACAAACTTTTCCTTTATTCAACCAATCTCATATTATTATTATTATTACATAACCATATAATATTGATTAGCGGATGGGAAGAAAATAATATATCTTTTGTTTCTCTAACAACACATGGCTTTACAAACATTACCAATGAAACTGTCATCATCATCATCGTCATCGTTATTATTATTATTATTATTATTATTTTTATTATTATTATTATTATCTTTTTTCGGGCAACTGCAACCCAAACACGCTATATTAGGAAATAATGATCCACCACCTTTTTTCTGGAGCGTCGGATTGTCCAATTCAAATGTATTTTTAACTTGATTTGCTGCATCAAAATTCATGTGTACAAACAATTTTGTGAGAGAACAGAAAAAATAAAATATATTCAAAAATCAAAATATAATAATTAAGTTCATAACATTTTCTTAATTCTTCCATGTTAATTTTAATAGTAATTATTATAATTTTCTTTTTTTCTCTATATAGTCAAATATACCACCTTTTTCATGTGGGATCAATGGTTACTTAGACAAGTCAACTAATGCTACTATATATTTATCCTTAATTATATTTTGGGTCTATCTTGTATAGTTTTACACTAGTAAATTCTCTCATATTTGCTCTTAATTTTAAAATTTAAATGAGCTCCAATATAGACGTTAAGTTTTACATATTACAATACTTTGTAAAAAAAAGTTAAAAATTACTCATTTGCATGAGACGATTTGCTAATAACAAGGCTATAAAACAAAGGGTAAAACTAAGATATTTCATAAAGTAAAAGTTTTCTTTTTGACCATATCCCATTATGCACTTAATTTAATTTGTCATATGAAATTTGTAATTAGTACTTAAAACTACAATTAGAACAACTTACTCTCAACCACTTTCCTTGCAATAACCTCTGATGATATAATCATAAGAACCAAAGAAAATATAAGCAAAATATTTGCCTTGAATGCCATTTTGTATGATTTTGTTGATATTTAATTTGTGGATGATCAAATAAATATGCATTTCTCTTCTATTTATAGTGAAATAATACTTTAAAAAAGAATTGGCTTACCAAACCCTTTTTTTAAAATAGTGAAACTCCACATGATAAATTGCCCCATAACTTAGTTGCCAACTCTTTAAATTTGTTAATCTTTTTCCCCCCATTTTATGTGTTTTAATTGATGAACAAATGTCTAGCTATTAGTTTTGTTTTTTTTTAAAAAAAAATGTCTATTAGTCTCTAGTATTGTATACTGTGCAATTTTTATGAGTAAATTTTCTTTAGCCCATCTTGGCAATATCATTGATGGGAGAATGTATATATGTTAAGTCGGAGAGGGTAAGAATGATCGAATACTATAATTAGCGATCATCTTAAGGCGATGAAGGCTCACATATATTTTGAATCTCGACTCTTCTTAAGAAAAAAGACGGATTATATACAATTTTCCCATATAAATAAGGGAAAATTGTATATAATAGCAAACTAATAACCTAAAATAAATGGAGTAGCTAGGGTTTGATTTAATTGTGCTCCATAGCAAACGTTAGCTAAAGTTTGCCAAATGTCTCTCTCCTAAAAATCTCGCTCGCCACTCTCCATTCCCGTTCGCCTCTCTCGCTTTATACACAGAAGTGTATAAATTCTATTTTTTGTTTTGTATAAAACGAGAGAAAAATTGTATATATACATGCAAAAATATATATCTTCGTGTTATACACTTAATTATACAATTTACACAACATTTTACTTCAAATATTGCAGAGAAAAAAGCCAACGAATTATACAATTGCAGTTAAGTACATTTTTCTCTAGCTTTATACAACAGAAGTGTATATATTGTGTTTCTGTTTTTGTATAGAGGAGAGAAAAACATATATCTTTTTGCTATACACTTATAATTATGCAATATACATACATTTTAATTCGATTCAACTGTATGCAAATTTTATAAAAAAATTGCATCGGAATAGGCAGTGAATTATACAATTGTACATTATACAATTGCAGTGAAATAGGATAGCGAATTATACAATTGCAGCGAAATAGGCCAGCGAATTATACAATTGTATATGTATAGCGAATTATACAGTTTTATGTTTGCTATGGAGAGCAATTATGCAAATTTTGCTATAGCATACAAATATCAATTTTTATTTGCTATATGTGAAAGTTACCTTATGGGTTTTAGGGCAAACATAAAGTAAAATAACAAAAAGGGACTTCCACACTAAGTATTAGCAATCGCCGTCAAATAATTTGGCTATACTTGTTCTTCAACAATTCTTTTTATATCTTCTTATATTATTATTTTTTTGGGAAGAAATATATTTTAATTTTGTGTTTATGATTTTTATCTTTTTGATTTTTTTGGGGAAAGAATGATGAGAATTTTTGCAATGTGCAAACGCAGCATCCTCCATGCAGTGAGCGGCACTTACCACACGAAATTTCTGACTCTCCCTTTACTTTTTTTTTTTACTTCGCTCTTGAATCGTTACGATTATCTATAGAATTTTTAATTGTCCAATTAAATCATTTCTCGATATGTTATTGTTGTATACTAAATATCTTACCACACGAGATTCGCGACTCTCCCTTTACTCTTTTTATTTTACTTCACTCTTGAGTCGTTGCGATTATCTATAGAACTTTTAATTGTCCGATTGAATCATTCTCAATATGTTATTGTTGTATACCAAATATCATAATATCGAAATTATATTTCATTTTATTAGAACAGACAATAAGCAGATGTAATACGAAAACTAGCACAACAAACCTCTTTCTTGTAAGAAACAAACAAGAAATATACCAAAAGTGACAGATTTAACATTGTTCGGTCAATCGACCTACATCCACACAAAGGAGTTGAGCAATCCAGTATAAATATGAAAATACAAAATATAGAGAGAAACAAGTTCAACCAATTCAATCGAAATACAAGGTAGACTACGTTGTGAATGTTGAGCGAACCTATATTTACAGAGTCTAAAACTTTTCCTACCAGAAAAGGACTATACTCGAAAGAAAAATCTATGTATGGTAAGAAGCAAATAAAGTCTAACACAGTTTCAGTATGATAACTAGACTTAATTAGAGCAACAGCATTCAAATGCAAGTAGCAAAGACAAAATTGAATGAACAGTGCAACAACATTTTAACATTTCTGAAAATCAAATTGAACTTCATAGGCAACAACTACTAACTAATACCAAAGTTGATAAACAAACAGATTTTACGCAACAATCGAATCGATTCCACAGTTCAGACCATCAACTACAACATACAGAATGAAACATCAGAATCCAATAACACACTTGCTTTTCAGTGTGAAAATCCCTTATTGAGAAGGGGATATAACTTATGACAAATAATCTTATGTTCTATTGGGATTGCAGATATTGAAACTCCACAGAATGCAAGCCACAAATCCCAAAAAAAAAGTATCGAAAAAGAATCAAGAAACACTTTGCAAAACGAATATCAATGTGTCTGCTGCTGCTGCTGCTGCTGCTACCTGCATTTTATAATCTATACAAAACCATCACAAGCTCTTCCTCATATTCATCGATGATCAAACAACAGTATTAGGGGAATGAACTTAAAGTTCTCCCCGCGATATGAACTTTCCGTTCTCATATACATTTATGTGTCTCTATTTTGTGTCTTCTTAGTCGCAATCCAACCCACATACTTCTAACGAGAGTCCACCTTTTGACAAGAATGGGTTGATTCGGACCCACAATAACGAAAGGATAGAAGCTAGAAGGATAGACCACACAATAATGATAGTGGGAACGTTGCTTTGTCTCCCCATCATACCTTTGAGGAAGGGGTACAAATGAACAATGACCCATAAGGCGAAGAAAAGCTTTCCGAATAAAGGACCCCACGACTCATACCCGTTATTGATTGCATCTGAAACTCCAACGACAACTCCAATGATGTTCATAATCAACAAGGTCAATGGGGGAATCAACAAGGATGTCCACTTGAAGACGTAAAGCTCAGAAAACTCCCCGTCATCTGCTGCTTTTGATGTGACGGTGAAGCTAGTGTTGACACCAGCCAACACTTTAAAAAGACCTTGGAGAAGAGCAAAGAAATGGGATGAAACACCACCAATAACCCAAAATTGCTCATTTCTCCACATGTCCTCAAGGCTAACACCTCCCCATCGTATCTCCAGAATAGTAGTGGCAGCAATTGATATAAAAAGGGCCATGAACACAAGGCTAGCATAGTTGGTAAGCTGCAGACAGTAAGATATATTTAAAAAAAGTCCACGATATGAGTTGATAATAGAAGTTTATAATGTTTTGCTTATGATCAAAGAAGTTAATAACATTTACGGATAGAGGGGAAGCCTTACCTCAGGAACAATGAATTTCCCAGTGAGCAAACAGATGGCTGGCAATGTACAATATGCAATCAGAGGGAGGGCAGTCAATGGATAGACAATTGAGTTTATGTACGAAAACCGCTCCAATGGTTTAAGACCACATCCATATCCATACCAAATGGGACAATGTCTACTAAAGAAAATCTCAACGGATCCCAAGGCCCACCGCAGAACCTGATGCAAACGATCTGAAAGATTGATAGGAGCGGACCCTTTGAATGCAGGCCTTTTGGGGATACAATACACAGACCTCCAACCATGGCAGTGCATCTTGAACCCAGTTAAGATATCTTCAGTAACCGATCCATAAATCCATCCAACCTGATTAAAGTAAAACATGAAATGAGAGCCCAAACAGAAAATGCAAGCAAATCTAAAAAGGTTAGAAATTAAGCAGTCTGTTTACCTCTTTACCCCATTCTGTTTTGTCTTCATAACCACAACTAATAACATGGATGGCTTCTTTCAGGAGAGATGCTGACGATGCTCCTGGAGGAACACCACCATCTTCTAGAAGTGTTGAAGCAACAAATACTGGTGATTGTCCAAATTTCTTCTCGAGTTTTATTTGCGGCATGATGGAAGCTTTTTCGCTATCAATTCCTGTATCACATAGATGGTTAGCAAAAGATACACATACATATATCTCAAAAAGCTCTAGCATGAAACAAGGGAATATCATACTGTAGAAGTAAGCAAAGAGGAAGTTATTTTGTAATGATAATAGTTACTACCACAATATGCAAGTAGAAAATCACTCCAAAATCAACTATCAAAGTTCTTCTTTCTTACCTTCAATTCCTTCCTCGATATTCTCAAGAGCATGAACCTGAGTTGAAGCATCCTTTCCTTTTATCTTCTTTTTATCCTTGGTCGTTTTCCCCTTCTTATGCTTCTTTCGCGCTTTACAACAAAAGCAACACCAGTTCGGCCAACAATTGCATGTTTTTCCTGGAGGTTTTGCCTTCTTTGGAGCATCATATCCATAAAGTGCTTGCCTCCTGAAGACGCATCCAGTTCCCACATAAATTGGACCCTGGATCCCATCAAGTCCTTTCATGTTTATCTGTCCCCAAAAGCATAAAATGAGCTTCAGAAAGGTAGCTAAGGATGCATATCATATCCATACGCACAAGCATAAACAGATAATAAGGTATGGATCTGTGGAACACTGCATAACAAAATAACTAAAAGGCATTTTACGCACATCAAAGAAGACCACATTGCGATTTGAGTATCTATCATGTCGATCAATGCCATCAAATCTCTGAGGAAATTGTACGTAGCATATTTTCTTTCCTGAAGTGGGATCCATCATAAAGCACATAGATTCTCGCAGTGCTTTACTGTTATTTATATAGTGATCACAATCCACATTGAGTAAATAAGGAGCATTTGAGATGACCGCTGAAACCCGCATCTACAATCACAAGTTTCAAAGTGAGTCAATAGGATTTAAACTAAGGCTATATTTTCAGGAAAAAGGAAGAAAATGGAAGACGGCTTACCAAAGCATTCATGGCACCAGCCTTTTTGTGGTGATCAAATCCTGGCCTCTTCTCACGAGAAACATAAATAAGGCGAGGAAGTACCTTCCCTTCAATATCACGGACACCATCATGGCCTAGAAAGACCTGCGTAAAGAAATGAAACAGGTTAAATCACAATTTTATAATCTTAAATTTTCCCCGTGAAATTGGTTTATTAAGGAGAGTAAACAAAACCTGAATCATTCCTGGATGATCCCTAACATTGTTTCCTGGCCAAGGAGTTCCGTCTTGCATGGTCCAACCATCCTCAGGAACCTTTTGTGCAATGGAAACCAATCCATTTATCCGAACCTTAAATTCTTCATAGTCTCTCTGCACCAAAAAATGGTACCAAGTTTATGTCTCCACCAATAGTAATTAAACAATCATATCCATACACCTGGAAAACGAGGAAGCAGAACGAAAATTTAAATGACTTGCACACCTTCATGGCACGGCGTTCCCTCACAAATGATGGATCTACTGTGTTCTTCAAATAATCAACCTTCTGAGCAAAATACCACTCCGGGGCTCGAGGCTCTATACTGAATTTCTTGCAAAATGGGACCCATTTCCTTGCAAACTCGGATGTTTCAGAGAGTGCCTCAAAAGTAAGCATGGCAGCACCATCATCAGAGACATAGCATGAAACCTTATCCACCGGATAATCCACAGCAAGAATGGAGAGAACAGTATTTGCAGTAATAAGTGGAGGCTCTTTCAAAGGATCCACTGTACTAACAAAAACGTCAATATGGGCCAACTCAGAAGGCTTCCCTTCTTTCTCATACCTGAGAAAAATATACAGCAGAGAACAGGTTAGGACGATTGAGACATTAATTTACAAGTTGCATGCCATAAAAAAATGTTTACCTCAGTGATAACCTATCTAGGTATGTCTCTCGCTGAATGGGAACCCATTTTGGAAACTGATCGAATATCCAGGATACGGCAAACCATATTTCACATATAATAGATGTCAACCACAATCCATAAGCATCATGGACAGGATGCATTATTCTATAGTGGAAAAAGAGCCCAAGAATTACAAGTCGAAGTAAAATGACTAATCTGTATGGGCTTAGCTTGCTAGAAGCAATAGGCTTCTTTCTGGAAAGTGGTTGTCTGCCTTCATCCATCCTGCAACGTGGTTATAGGAAGAAAGATAAATCTCAGGATTTCGAAAAACATCCAAATAAAGCACTAAACAACATTTAGAATATAAAAGGTCCTCGCTAGAACAAATGAGCATGGAATTTTAGAACTCAAAGAACAATTAGAGAAGACAAGATATTGAGAGGGAGAAAATGGATGTCCCCACAATGCATGATTTTTGCCTATTTCAAAGGGCTCCAATGGATAGTTTATCAAAAAGCTCGTGTAAAATGTGTATTTTATTGTTTTAAGAATCGATGTCAAAGCTAGCTTGTAGACACCTCGACCATTTCACCAGGTACCTGATCATCCCAACAACAAAGATACTTTATCACTCTGTCCAACAAGGCTTTAAGCAAATGGGAAAAATTCACTTAGTGTTTACCCTGATCTCCCATGGTTTCATCCTATTACATTGACCATTCCGCACAGATTATAATACAAGGATTCTAGAATATCGATTAGTAATTCCTATTTTATTTAGTAATATGCATTTCTTGAAGAATGTTTGGTTCATAGTATCAAATTAGCAGGAATTTGTTTCTACAGGGAAAGTGCAGCCTATAAAGGGGAATCAAGGAAAAACAACAAGGTATGAATTTATCCAGTAGCAGAATCTATATTTGCATATCATGCTTTCCATTTCTTCTCCTTTATTCCTTTTTTCTTACTAATCTAACTAAAATAATGAAATTAAAATCCTACAACATTCTTTCACTGAAGGTTGTTTTTCCTATGTTTGGTTGGTCATAATGTTTTAAAACTTTTTCTCTTGGAAAATAAGTTCCTTAAAAATACGGAGAATAACATCCCATCTCACCTCCATAGTGTTTAGCTAGATTATATACAATGCTCTTGGAATAAATCTTTGCTTACTTACCAAAACCTATAAAATAAGTAAGAAATCCACTTGTTTTCCAAGATAACGTTTTCCAGAAAACATTTTCATTCAACCAAACACGCCCTTCCTTTTCCATTTTCAACTCGCACCCGCTTTATTATAGCTTTTGATCAAAGCCCAATAAACAATAAGTTAAATATACCCGGTTTATTTTTTGTCCAAATCAACCCTGGGTCCTCCTATAAGAGTGGGGACCAGCAGAACAAGTCCCAGTGTCCACTAGTGTGGAGATTTGATTTGACGAATAAGAAAGTACAAGCGAGTCGTCAAACAATCCAAGCAAACCAACATCTATGGAGGCGCATCCGTTATTTTTAAATTTTATCGCCACTTACAACAGCTGTTATTTCCATATATGTACTTGTGCTAATATTAACTAATTTTGGAAGATTCCAAAACTTGGATAGAGGCTAAGATGTCGCCTTGAAAGGTCCCAAATTCCATGACTTAAGAAACAGGTTGTCTCTATGCGCAAGACCTCAAAAGATAAACGTGATACCGACCCTTTGGCCGCATACTAAACTACCGACACCATGACATTTCTTTGTCTATTCTAAGGGGTGTCAATTGACACCCCTTTGTCGGAAAATCACAATGTTTAGCAAGATTAAAATTTAAGATTTATGTATGAATACTATATGTTACCCCCCCCCCCTTACTTTTTACATATGTCTACTTTTTCATATTTTGACACCCTTCAATAAATTTCCAAACTCCGCTACCGTCTATGGCACATAATCACTCAGAATGCTAAAAGCAGTGTGCACTTGCTAAGTCAAATTACCATTGCCAAGAATAAAACAAACAATTAACAAATCATATCATCATCGGGACTCACTTAAGAGATTAACAGAATAAAAGAAAAAGGAACCTACTTGGGCAAGTCAGGATCCAGCTCATCTCCATCATTGTTACCACCTCCTTCGTGCTTAATCATCAGTAATTTATCGTTCTGTTTTTTCTTCCAGTCTTCCATTCTTTCCTTCCATGCAACACTACCATACCCATAAACAGCCAAGTCTTTCTTAGGATCCATGGGGCGAGGAGGAACTGCAAACACCAGCCACATTAAGCCTCTTAGAGTTCACAAATTGGTCAAAGAATTATAACAAGAGATTCTGATTTAACTTACAAGACATGGAGGAATCCGCGACTGGATGAACTCTCTTCCCACGACTCATAAATGGTGGGACTATAAGAGCATGTTTGTCAGCTGAAATTCCATCCTCCTGCAAAACAATAAAAACTAATTATTTATGTAAAAACTAGCAAAATTATGAACACCATTATGACAAATCTTGTATCGTTACCTCTTGACCATAAGTAAGAAGAGGGATCTCTGTGCCAAGGGCAGCCGGATCCATCTCTGACGGGGTAGCATATCCAGAAGCATTAGGATTACCCCGGCCAACGTTAAGGCGAGCTGAAAGGGCAGCTTCAGCAGTTTGATGAGGGTCAAACTCATTGTCTAGATCATCAAATTCATCTTCTTCATCATCCCCTTCAACTCGAGGACTTCCTTTAATTCGCTTATACCTAGTTTTACATTGAGGACAAGCTTGATTCCCCTCTCTCCTTTCATACTCATAGCAAGGTCTGCAAACAGGAAATGCACATTCATTGCAAGCAACAAATGGCTCCCCATCTACCGTTATTTCGAGCTCATCTCCACAAATCTGGCAAATCTGTCCACTCAATTCTTTCACAGAAGTTACCTGCCATCAACCAACAACAAAAACAAGAGATTGAACTCCTCAGATCAAGAAGTTCCATCCTTTGAATTCACATCCACATTTTAACATTTCAATAACCTAATAGCTAATGGAAATTACTACAACAAATTAACATGAGCTGAAAGATCCAATTTTTTACAGTCAGAAGTCATAACAAAGCAAGACAAAGAAGAGGAAACAAGGGATTTACAAAAAGAAGTAAACTTTAGCACATAAAAAGAAAATAGGCAACTTGAAAAAGGTCAAGAACATTACCACCGACACAAAAAGTCACACCAGATCCTCAAATCTCTTGAATTAATTCACTATGGAGGTGCAATTATATACTAAAAATGAAAAAAAGATTGGATTTTTATAGCACTTACTCTTCCAACTTCATCAGCATTGATGAGAACAAACTCATTCCTATTATGTGAACCAGCAATAAGTCTCCCTTTAGTATCCATTACCAAAAAATCAACTTCAATACAAGAAACACAAACCCACTTCACTTATCAACATACCCAAAACCCCATTACACTACACATCAAAAAAAATGGGTTCTTGAACACCCAATACAAGAAACAACAACCCCTTTTCCCCCTTTTCCCCTTTTAACTTAAAGAATGACAGAAAATGAGGTACAAATACACATTTAGTAGAAAAATTAATTCTTTTTATGTGTTGGGGGGGTGGAGGTGGGGGTAGGGGTAGTAGGTAGATTCTTTTCCTTGTTGAGAGAAACCCAAGTTAATGTATAATGGGTTCCTCTCAATGTTGAGCTGTTGTTAGTGGGGGTGGATCACAGAATCAATTAACATGAGAGTTGAATAACTAAGGATTTGACAAAGACAAAGAGGGGTAAAATGGGAAGAAAAAAAAAAGTTTGAAAGTTCAACGCGTAATGCACAAGAGACAGAAGAGCAAGAGGTGGGGGTGAGGGTGTAAGTGGGACCCAACTTGGTGGGGGTGGAGAGTGAAGGGGAGGGTACGTTCGTAATGAATTGTTTTTTTTTCCGATGTTCATATTGATGTTCAATTAAGATATTTCATGATATGGTTATCTTTGAGTGATACTTTTAACAAAATTTTCTTCATATATAGAATTTAAATTTGAAATCTCTGATCGAGAGTGAAGCAATTTCAGTACTATATCATAACCGCTTAGTTTGCTTTTTTTATAATGAGAGTGACATTAGTAATTTTGTAACCAAAACTTAAGGAAATGTAATTAATGATGATGAAGATGATTATGATGTCTAATCTATTTTACTGTATTTAAGGTTCTGTTTAGTCAAATGAGAGAGAAAGAGTATTACTAGGGATTATTTTCTATTGATGAAATCATATTAGAATTGTTTGAAATTTGATAATTAGAGTGTTAGGATATTATATTTGAAGTCATTTAGACTCCATATTGACAAACTAAAATTAATTTTGAAATAAAAATGTCTTTTTGAAATTTTTGATAATTTATTGTGAATCGTTAAAAAATTGTTATTTTAGATGTCTCAAATGATGATCTGCTTGGATATTTGTATTCGTAATGAATTAATGATAGTAATTTTTTGAGACAGTTTTGTAATAAATTTTAATGATTGTATTCATCTATTTTTAGCGATCGATTAAAACTATATTGTTAATTCTTATACAAAAAGCTATTTTTGTCTATCTATTAGAACTATACTGTCAATTTTTAGTTTTATTTTTAAAATTATATATCAAGTTAAAATCAGATAAATAGTTTTTTTAAAGAAAATATTATATGATTATGACTTTAACAATACAATAAAATTTAATAATACAAAGGCAAAAAAAATACACACTATAAATAAGTAATAACCATACAAACATATTGAATATGAATAACACTAGCAAGTAAACACTTCAAAGGTCAATGTAGGCATGGCTTGAAAGAGAAACATTCCAAAGTGATATGAAAATCATATTATAGAGGAGGATGGAGTGAGGCGGTGACGAGTTCATGATTTTTAGTAATACAGTAAAATTTGATATTTGAATTTAAAATCTCATATTATTTTATATCGAGAGATTCAGATTGGGAACACTTTCGTCTGAAGTGAGACAATGATGAATTCATGATTTTCAATAATAGATTAATGTTTCGTACTTGAAATTAAAATCTCAAAACTATATATATAAATCGTTTATTTTTTTTATCTGAAAATTCAGATTAGAAACACCCTCGTTTTTTTCTAGATCCGTTTCGAGTGAAGGTTGGAAAGGGGTATTAAATAGTAGGATATAGTAAAGACTAAACATGTGTACAGAAATGCATCCACATGCCCTCTATATTTTCACAACAAAAGACTCAGAACACAGCTTGCTCTATTTAATTAAATTCATATAATAAATTATATGCTACTAATAATACAGCAAAAGTGGACCATATGGATCCTTCTTCACCAGCTTTGTCCCTCTCAATTTTATTTTTATTTGTTTTCAATCACCAGATCTCTTGGTTACCATATTAAATTGTTCACTGACTTATTCTAGTGTACATAAATTTGTATTTAATTGGAAAAATTATGGAGAATACCAAATATTTAGCTTATATTAAATATTATAGTTATAGTTTAATAAAATTATAATTTGTGATTATAATTTTTTTGATTTTTGTTATTCGCTTGATTTGTATGATTTATTTGATTAGTATAAATTCAGAATTTGTATAATTTGGTTTCTGAATGTATAATATCAGAATTTTATAATATAGTACGATTTATGAAAAATCCATAATAAGTTTATATATTGACAAGCGAAATACACAATTGGAGTTCTGAAAAAATCATAGATGTATAAATATAGAATTTGTATATACTTACCCTATTTGTATATTTGCAGGTGAAATATATAAACATACAAAAATATGCAAACTATAACTTCTATAGCAAACAGAGTTATGATTATGGAGCGCAATTATCGAGCTTTAGAGCCTTAGTGTGTTTATTGTATTTGTTATTTCTAATAATTTGTTTTTTTTTTAGTTTCTAGAGTTTCAACATAAAAAAAAAATTAAAAAAAAAATTAGCATTTGAAATAAAGTTTTTCAAAAATTGAAGTTATGTTTTGAATGTGTAGAAAGTCAGTCAAATATATAGTAGAACACTGTTTTGAATAATGATTTTGAAAATCAAGTAAATTATGTTCAAATGTCTCCTTAGATTATTTTAAAAAATAAAAATAAAAATTAGGTATACTTTGTTTTCTCCATTAAACACAATCTTTTCCTGATTAAACATTGTAACAAAGTCCTAATTTTACATATATAAAATCATAGTAATATAATTAATTTTCGTTTTTGGATAACTATAATTAATATTTACGTTCCACAATCGGTGAATTTGTTTTTAGTGTTTAAAGCATTTTACTTTGATTTTGTAAGAATAGATCTACTTTTCTAATTTATACATATTTGGTTAATTAACAACATGCATTAGGTTAATCACTTATCTCAATTTAGAGTTTTGACAATAATTTATTTTAGTAAGAACAATAAATGATGAGAAGATATATTTTAACAGCTTAAATTCGATAGACGACAGTTATTTACTCTGCATTACATCTAGCACTATGTATTTGAACTAGAGTCTGATTCAAAATATTATGTGCAATTCTTATTTATATTTAGTATATGTATGCATTAAAATTTTTATTAAATACTTGAGAAATTTAATATCATTATTAGTTTATTTAAGTTTTAAAAAAACTGTTGAAAGTAACATGCAAATTAATGTCAAAGTCTTAGAATGTGACATTGAAAAACATGTTCTAACGAAAATAAAAAATATTAAAAATAACATGTTCTAACCACTTTATTCATAAAGAAAAATATATAAATTTATGGTGCGTTTACATGCGATATTACTTAAAACAACTTGATATTTATATAAGTGATAAATAAATTGTTACATAATGAAGTTTATTACTATGCTGGATTAGTGTACCTTGAGTTAGTATAGAAGAGACCATGTTGACATTATTAGGAACGAAGTTATACGGAATTAGAATGGATCAGAGTGATTTTAGTGGCGGATAAGAGATTAGAAAAGTGAAATTAATGAAGATGGTTCGAATAAGCGAAAAGGAAGAGTATAAATGTGTTAGTAAGAAAGTGTGAGAGATTAACTGTAAGATAAATTAAATAAAGATAGCTACGTGGGACGAGAAAGAATTGAGAGAAGATGATTATCTCCTTTCGTCCAGTATTGTTTGTCATGATTTCTATTTTTAGAGTCAAACTATAAAAAAAATTGACTAACATTTTAAGATGTATTTTTTCATCATATTAATATGCAAAAAATTGTAATTTATAGTACTTTTCATACAGTTTTAGAATATCTAATTTTTTTTAAAAAAAATATTGAATTAATATGATTCAATTTATCTTTAAAAATTAATCAAATTAACTTTCGATAACTTCAATATGACAAATAAATTCGAACGAAGGAATATGACATGACACATAGACACAACTTCAATTCAACGAGAACATAACATTTAATATGAAGAAGTAATAATGATAAAACATAGCCTCCTTATTTTTATTAATTTGTTTTTGTATCTTACAATTTTATTAGTATTTTAAATTTTTCTTAATCTTTGCTACTAAGCTTTGAATTCTTTTTTTTTTTAATTGATAATTTATTGAAAATAATCTTTCTATTATTGTTGTGGTTACCAAAATTAGTTTTCAAAAAGTAAAAACAAAAAAGCTTTTCCATTTTTGATTAATTTTTTCAGATAATACGAAGCAACCAAAAAAAAGAAAATTTGACCATTAATTATGTAATCTAGTTTCTAAGAAATGGTTAATTAGATTTATTGTTGTAATTATTACGTCACTATGATTTTTTGTTGAAAAACTTTACATTAAAAAAGAAAAGTTTTTCTTATTAGAAATTGATTTGTCAAGATAAGATCATTATTACGTACAGCTAATTAGCAAAATAATTTAAAATTAGCAATTAGTCCAACAACCTCCACTCTTTCCATCCTATAGCTTTTTATTTAAAAATAAATAAATAATTACTTTCATATCTTATTATATAAATAAATAAACATGCTACTTTTTTAAAATATGAATGTAGTATGATTTCTTGAACTTTTATCAAGTCTTTGAATATATAATTTTATTTAAAAACACTAATTTACTTTAGAAGAAATTCAGCTTAATAATTAATTCATTAATTAAATATGATATTCATATATATATATATATATATATATATATATATATATATATATATATATATATATATATATATATAATATATATATATATAAATATATGAAACTTATATTCAATTATTGTATCAAACTATAAACATCATTTCTAGAACTAGGATAAATATACTTTACTAAATATAGAATAAAAATCGAGAATCAAAATTAATAGACGTCTTCAATATATAACGTTAAATCGATTGATTAGTGATTTGATAACGTCAGAAAATAATGAGTCGGTAGAAGAAAGTTGTCGGACAATAAGAGTTAAAAATCTTTTTGGGAGTATTGCTCTAAAACTGAGTCCTATAATATAAATATTTACATTAGTCAGACCTTAATATAAATACTCGAAAAGCATAAAGTTATAAAGAGATAAATTACAATTTTACAATTAAGATTTATAATCAGATTTTTAGTAACGTGAATTAAAGTTGCCAAAAGTAGTAATTAAAGATAGTCAAAGCAGCCAGCCAATTTTTGATTGGATTAAAAGACTTATTTATTATTTTCGTGATTGATTAACAAAAAAGCAATTCCCTTAATCAAGAATATTAACACTATATAATCATTAGAAATTAACAAATCATAGTAAAATAGTATATAATTAGTACAAACAATCAAGAGGACAACATGACGGTGAAAATTGGACGATTTAATATATACTTTATAATTAAATTTTTTATATAACATATTTAAGATTATAATTTGTTTTTATATTTTTGTGGATTTACTTTTTTTAAAAAAACAATAATTATTTTAACAATTTCCTACTTTATTATCATTTCGTATGAGTTAAAAAAAAAAAAAAAAAAACTCTAAGTCTCCAACCTCCTATTTTCGAGTTAGTTTACTATATAATAGAAAGAAATTAGTATTTCTTTCGTTTAAAAAATAATAACTTTTTTTAGTATGTTTAAAAGAAATGATTTTATTTTTTTTGGTAATAATTTTTCACGTGACATGTTTAATGTCACAAGATTAAATGACAGTTTTATAGATTTGACATAACTTTAATTTAGGACCATATGATTAAAATTTTTCTTTATTTTCTTAAACTCTGTGTCAAATCAAACTAGATCATTCTTTGTGAAACGGAGTGAGTATATCAACCATATTAAAAATATGATAATATATTTATTTATAATACAAATGATATTTTTCTTTGAAATTAATTATAAGAGTCCTCTCGTCATTGTATTTTTTTGTTTTTTTTTTTAAAAAAAATTATTATGATAATCTAATATAAAACAAGTTCATTTTGAAAATTGATATTTAATTTGAGGCTCAATTAATTTAATTCAAGTCAGAAAAAATTCATAATAAAATCAAGATATACTTGTACAATCAAATCTCAAAAAAAATCTTATAAATTCATGGAATAAGCGCAAACAAATCAAAACGACATCAAATATTATCTTCTTTTTTTAAGAAGTAATTTCGAAAATCAAGTAAATTCTTGAAATATTTATAAATAAATCAAAATATGCTAATTTTTTCTTAATAGTAAAATACTTCGAGAAGATCCACAATTAGTGAGATCAAATTTAAATTATCCTAGTTTGAAAAATTCATCATTCACAATCATCGAAATTCAAAGAATGAAATTATACCTTAGTTATCTATCAATAAAATATATAATTTTTTTTTTTTAAAAAAAGCTCCTTGTACAAAATGATTTTATATATCTAAAGCATAAATGAATTCTTTTTAATTAAAAACGAAAAAAATATATTTATTGCTCTATCGCAAAGCGATCCAAAAATATTTGATGATCACACGACAGAGAAAAACAAAAATAATAAAAGGGATAAAAGTGGAATAGTCATATCTTTAGGGTCCAAAATCAAAGTTTACAAACGTGGTATGCCGACAAAATTCCACGTGGCATGTTATGTGGGCCCACTACCGACATTTAAAAGAGAAATTATGAGTGATGTTTGATGTGTTGGTTTTATTAGGTGTCAACCAACACCTCTTGAGTTGTCTAAATTTGGCTACTTATACTTAATAAATATTATTTTCATTTCGATTTATGTAATATACCGTATAATAATATAAATGATTTTTTATGTTATGTATCGTATGTTTAAAATAAAACAAAATGTAAGATATCTTTAGCTATAAAATTAAAATGATTAAGCATACGTATTGCTTGAAAATTGGAACCATGCTCAAAATTTGATAATATCTTTGACGAAAATAATTTGAATTTTCTTATATAAGATTCGATAATTTTCTCTTAACTTCAATAAAAATAAATTTTTAAATATAGTAATCGACTTTCTCGATGAAAATAAGGAAAATAAATTTTATAAGTGACAATTGACTCATATGATCAAACGCTTTTAATTTCCACTCTCTCTCATCTATCTCTCCTAATATTTTACTAAATTACGTAAAAAAATACTTTCTTTTCTTTACTTATTGAAACACTTTGAAAATAAATACCAAACACTTGTATATATGTCAAAACCAACAACATTAACAACAATAGTGAATAATAATAATAATAATAGTAATAATAATAATAATAATGTTAAGATTTATATGGTTTATAGTATGATTAATAGATTATTATACGGTGAAAAGTTTATTTAATGCCTATAAATATTTATCATAATGAGCTCATCCAAAGAGTATAAATAATAACTGCGACGAATTATTTTAAAAATTTTAAAAATAAAACTAAATATGATGATTAAAAATATTGATGAAGAAAAGCGTAGTACATATGCCTTTGAAATAGTCGACATAGTTTGGTTATGACTTAGGATGAGTTGGTGAAACTCATCGATCAGAAAAAATTTGAAATATATATATATATATATATATAAAAATTAAAAGTGATCCAATGAGATTTCTTGACCACTTATACATTAAATTATTAAAAAAAATCATTTTCAGTTCTTTAATAAATAGACATAATAAAGATTTCTTATAAAAATATCGTAGTTTTTTCTTTAATTTTTTTATAAAATATGAAGTGCTCTACGACCATTTTTTCTTCTTTTTTTTCTTAAAATTAAAAATTAAAAAAATAAATAAGAGCGCAATGAATGTAGTCTTATACAAGTCTTGATGATTAAATATAAAAACTATTTCCAAACTTACATGTTAGTTATTTTGTTGAAGTGAATAATTTGACCAATTTTTTTTTATATTTATCATTGAATATGAATAAATTATAATTTAAGATTCAATAACTTAAATTTTAACTAAAATTCTTAACTCATAAACTTCTAATAATTTTTATTTCGAAAGGTAGTCATTTCTCACCTCTTGGCTTGGTTCCTTTTTTAGATAATTTTACTTGCGCAGAGAAAAAAATAGGTAAAATTATCACCAAAGGATCTGATGCAATATATAGAGATCTCGAATTCAAGTTTTGAATATCAAAAATTTCTTACGATGAAATATAATTAGCTCTTAATACTATAAATTTAATATGTTTCATTGTAAATATCGAGTGTAAATAATTTTTTGGACTATCTATACCATTTAAGAACAAAGAGTAGTCTACATGGGTATGATACTTGGGATCCACTTCTATGACCCACTACACTAGGCCCATAAAAGCCCATAAAGGAATTAAGCCAACAAATTAATATTTTTATCGGAAGGACAGGACTACTATACTATATGATAAAGATCTATCGGACTTAAAATATATATTCTTTTATAGTTATAAAACAATGATCTAAATTTTAATTAAAAAAGTTAAGTAAATGCATAAAGACTTACATTTGCAAATCAAAGAATATACATATATATACACAATATACATGTCTAATATTTGATTTTTCACTCACTCACAAGATTTTCCAATTTCATTAATCACCAAATTTCTAGCTCTATTAATAGTTAAAAGACTTAAATAAACATGTTCTTCAAGCTCTTCCACTTGTTTCCTAAATCCAACATTACTCCTTTTCAACTCCTTCAACACTTTCAATGAAATACTATCTTCCCTTCTATCCAAACACAACTTTATCATGGCCTTATTATGTTCGATTTCATCGCGCAATCGATCCACCAGCCTACTCATCGTATCGAAATCCCTGTTCAAAATATACGTGCCTTTTGCCGCTACGTCAAGCTGTGCTCCAATTTTTCTTAGAAATCCACATTTCAGGAATCGTAGACGATTCGTGAATTTATTAATTTTCAATCGCTTTAAGGGTATAATGGTCAAAATAGCTGGCCCCATTATAAGTGCAGCTAGTGTATGTGCTGCTAGTACCACAGCTGCAACAGCTACTAATCCACATGTTGTTGTCACAAATACCCCTGAAACCTTATTTACACATTTAATAAATTTTATTTTCCTAGCTATTTTTTTCCTCTTTAAACTCAAACGTTGCAAAATCGACGAATATTCGTCGTTGATTCGCGTAAAATCTTGTTTTTTGAGGTCCGAAAACTGGTTGTTATGGATAATATAAGATCTTAGCTCTAGTATAAGGTGAGAGGAAAAATTTTTATCGATCGATTCGAGGATTTGTTCAACGAAATCATAGTCATTTTGGACTTGATTTATTGTTTTGAGAATATGGCTACAAAATTTTGAGGCTTTTGCACTAATATTGAAGTAATTTAAAAGAAGGGGTTTGAGATTATATTTTTTTGGAAAAATATTAGTTGATTCAAGAATATTTTTTATTGTTTCTTGGCCTGGCTCAAGAAGTATATCTGAAAATAATGAATATTGAGAATTGGGTGATAATGGTTGATTAATATTATTGTTATTATTATTTACTAATAGGTCATGAGCTTTCATAAAAAATTCACCATATGATTTTGTCCTTAATGCACCTTGGTACTCTTCATTGACATTGAGGCTCCTTCTACCCTCTCTCATCATGGTTTTCGTATCTGAAAATAAAATTTACGTATTTAAAAACTATATTAAAAAAAAAGTCTAATAAATTAATTCAGTATATATGTTAGTATAATTTTAATTTCTAATTTACCTCACATGGGATGTGAATATAAAATTTCCATAGTATATAAGGTATAAATATTTAATTTTAAAATATAAGGAGTGTAAATGAAAATGTGTCATATATGATATAACATATTATAGAAGTGTTTAATGTAATTAAATCCTAATTTAATGAAAAGCTAGCTAACCTTATGTATTTCAATTATTTAGTAAACCCTCATCCCAAAATAAATATCGTTTTGAAATTCAAGACCAAAGTTGGCAACTATTTTCAACTATATATATCCCAATATCGAAGTAGTACACAATTCTTTTTAATATTGCTAAATTATAAAAAAATATATCTGATAAATAAAAGTAACTTACATGCATTATTTCTTTCTTCTTAATGAACTTGAATATTATTTAAAACGACAGTTAAAATAGGATAGAGAGTACGAATTAAACTTTTTCAAGAAACTCATGAAAATTCATTGCTTTAACAATTGGAAGTTCAAAAGACTAGTAATATAATCATATGGTTAACTTACCTTTGATGGTTTTACAAGCTTTGTCTTCTCCACTCATATCTTGAAACTCTTCAATAAATTATTAAAGCTTATAGATGGATGGATATAATATATTGTTTAATCAAAAATCTAAGTTGCTTTCAAATGCACTAATGGAATATATATATAGTAGTAATAAAAAGAGTTTGTGATGTATCACTCCAAAAAATATGTGTATCACATTATAAGACTTTATAAGAAGCAATAAAATTGAGATGATGAGAGAGAGCTACCAAAATAATTAAATCCTAGGTTGTGTGGTAGAGTTGTGAACCTTTTAAAACCACTTATAATAAGATTTATAGTTTTAAATATTGTATCTTACGTTATCCCTTTGTGGTTATAAACTTTACTCATTCATTCATTTTCTAAGTAAGAAGAAATGAAAAGGGTCCGAAAAATATTTAAACTTTGGCTGAAATTGTTGTTACGATATTAAACTTTATAAAGGATCTTTTACCTCCCTGAACTATTTAATAATGTATTGTAAAGATAAATATGTGCCCACGTGCATGGACACATTATTATTCATAATTATGCAATATTTTTGTGTCCACATACGTACATATATACCTTAAAAATACACTATAAAAAAATGCAGGGTGTAAAAGGTTCTTTCCAAAGTTTGATATCGTAACAGAAATTTCGGTCAAAGTTCGAATATATTTCACACCCTTTTTTCTTAAAAAAAAAGGAAAAGAGTGTTTTTTGAATGGAGATTTTATTTTGTAATTCTTTACAAATTTATTTTAATTTAATGTATATAATTTTTTAGGTGAGATTTTAATTTATGACACGAGAATTTTTTCTTTTCAAATTCAATTTGTAAGTAGTTATAACAGATCAGTTCGTCGAAAGAAATAACTTATGCCATATATTTGCTAGGGTTGTGGCTAATATGGGTTAATAAGAGGTGTGTTGTTGAAATTAATTAAAGTTAAGCTAACCTTATCTCTCTCACAACTTTACTTTCACGGTTATATGCCTTTTTTGCATGATTTATGTATAAAAAGTATATGCTTTACATATATATATGTAAGGAGTATATTTAAGTTTGGTATTTGAATAAAATGGTGCATGAATCATGTTACATAAAAAAACTGAAAAATAATTAAATTAAGCAACTTGGGAGAATTAATAGTGTGAGATATATTTACAAAAATAGGCTAATGAGTGGACCTTAAGCAATAATAATAATAATATGTCGATGAGAAATTACATAAATTGAGAAAGAGACCACAACAACTCCATCACATGAAGTTTTTTTCAATCGATATCTGATATCTGATATCTGATATATGTATTGAGATTTAAATTTGTATTTTATAAAGTTTACTTAACGCTACACCATATCTTTTAATGATAATTTTATTCATGTGGCTAAGTTTTTATCAAACTTAAATGACTAATAATTCATTAACTTACAGTAATATTAGTTATCGAGCTCCGTAGCATCAATAATATCACACGTTGTCATCAAATAACAAAGCCGATTTTGCTTCACCTTTAACAAGATGTCTCAAGTTCGAGTCCTGGACAGGGAAAAAAATCTTATTGGGAGAGCCACACTCGAATGTGTCTTGCAGAGCGCGATTAGAATTTAATCGGAACTCCAATATGACCTCCGAACCCCGAGTGAACCAGGTATCTCGAATTCAAGCCCTTGGATAGAAAAAAAATCTTGTTAAAAACGTCACACCCAAATAAGCCATGCATGACGTGATTCGAATTTAATTAAAACTCTAATGAAAATTCCGACCCTGAATAAGAAAAAAAAACAAAGTTAATTTTGTGCCATTCTCACAACCCAACTTACTTAAGTTAGGCTGGCAGAACAATTTTGTTAAGCAACTTCACTTAACAGAACTAATTTTCTTGAAATGCATAAATTAACACCTGTCTTCCACTACATAATTAAGAAAATAACAATATAATCAGATTGTTACTATAAGGAATTAATGGTATAAATATTTTATAGTGCTTTATTATTAATTGATATCACTTATTTTTTAAGAAAGACATTTTTGTGGAAAAAAAATATCCTTTTGTGCCAAAAACACCCTAATAGAATGTTGAAAATACTCCATAGAATTGTGTATACATAAAAGGTTCAAATTATTGATGACTAGTATTACTTTTTTTTTAAAATTTAATTGTCAATACTTTGTTCTTTAAATTGAATTAATTCATATATATTCGCACTGAAATATCTTATTTTGAGCATAAAACATTCTTTATTAAGAACGATTTGATACTCAAAATCATTAATTTTATTAAAGAGTATTTACTGCTCCATCGTATCGTTAGTATTTATTTCTTGATCCTGTTGAGTTTTGCCTACCTAGCTAGTGTCCCATGTTACATCCTATTTAATTTTTATGTTTTTTCTTCTTTTACTCCACCTTTTAGAGGAAGGGGGTTATGACACGTGTAATTCCCCACGATTAATTAATATTATTAGGTAGGCTTTGAAAAAACCTAACAAAAATGTTTTTGGAAACAAATTTCCTTAATTGTAATCCAATCATACTAAATTAACTAACAAATTATGTCTAGCTTCAACATATCGTGGATTCAAGTTTCTTAGTGGTCGTTCGGGATGTTCTCGGATCAGTTTGAATTGGTTATTAATTAAAATTAAAATTAAATTAACTTTATTAATTTTAAAACTATAATAATTAAATCAAATCAAATATAATATATATTTATTAGATTAGTTGTGATTGAATTTAAAATTATCAAAATCAACTTAATCGATTTTAATATTATTAAATCAAACTAAAAGAATTCTGAATGTGACGAGTGTGTTAAAAATATATGAAATAAAATTGTTATATTAATATTTTTAAATAAAATAATCACGCAACTTAATATAAATTACTGGCAAACAGAAGATGGTGATTGCGATGGAGGTTTAGTTATTTACTCCTTTCATTTTGATTTAATGTCTTTATGTGATTCGATACAGAGTTTAATCAAGAAAATAAAATTAAAAAAAAAAGATTTTTAAAATTTGTGACGACGAGAGTTTAATCAAGAAAAATAATCTTCTAAAAATACTTGTGATTTTAAATTAAAGAGATGTATAGTTAATTTACTTAAATATATTTTGAGTCTCGTAGCGATCTTAACTCTTATACATGATATGTAAGATGTTAGGTGTAATAAAAACGAATTTAAAACTTGAAATTTATAAATTGTTATAGTCAGAGGCGAAACTAGAATTTTTAATAAAGAGTTCAAAATCTGTAGAAATAGATAGCCGAAGGAGGTTCGACATCTACTATATATATATATACTTATTTTAACAATGTATAAATAATATAATTTTCCACCGAAGAGGATTGGATGAATCCCTTGTATGAATATATGAAGATAGCTCCGCCTAATTATAGCGATCTTAATTGCAAACTCTATATATATATATATATATAATATATATATATATATATAATATATATATATATAATATATATATATATATATATATATATATATATATATATATGTGTGTGTGTGTGTCTTTCTTTTCTTTTTAGTTCTATCTTTAAAAATAATTAATAACTTTTTTATTTTAACTTTTTATATAATACATTTAAAATTAATAAAATTAATTATTTTTTAATATATTTAATATATTTTTAATTAAAATTAAAAATTCATAATTTTATATTTTTAAAAATATAGATAAAATTAAAATATGACAATAAATTGAAATCGATAGATCAATACTAATATGGCAAAAATTAGTGGATTTATATGAACCCCTAAATATGGCGGCAGTTGAAACTGTAATATTACTACTTTTGATAGAAAACTTGAACCAAAAAAAGAAAACTAATTATGACGTTTTCATAAGATTCTAAAACCTAACAAAAGGCCAAAAAAAGAGGAAAAAATTAAAAAAAAAAGAGTATAGTTTTATTAAATCAGGCTTTATTAAGTAATTTAGGTACTATTTGTTAACAGTTGCAATAATATATATAGTTGTAACGTCTAAGAATTTTTTTATTTATATGTATATCTAAACGTACGACTATACCTTATATCTTATCTTTGAAATTCTATAACGTACTTGCTATTTGAATTTTATCTTATTATTAATAGTTTAATTTTTTTGTGATTTCGGCTTTTTTTCATTTTTCCTTTCCTTTTTGCCCCATATTATTTTATTTTAAAAAAGACTACACCTGATCTATAGATATTGAGTATTTACATAAGTATTTATTAAATCAATCCAAGCGAAATGTATTTTTTTTTTTATTATTATTATTATGTTGTGAAGTCAATATTATCACGAAGAAAATGTAGAATCTAAAGAAAGTAAATATGAAAGAAGAAAAAAAATTAACATTTATAATATATACACACAAAAAAGTTGGCATATCAATATAATATACATTTTTAATGAAGAGGTGTCGATTGACTCTCCTTAAACAAAGACTATTCTATCCCCCTGAGACTATATCTATATGCTTTGATATTTAGTCGTTAACACGAGTTAAGATCTATACATTAACAATATAAATGACATTTAATTTTTATAATTAGGTCATTATTTAAATAATTGTAATACTTCCGATAAATATCTTAACTAGTTAAATCATAATCTTTTATATATATATATATATATATATATATATATATATATATATATATATATATATATAGCTTTTTCCTACTTTTTTAAGAACATGTAAATGACAAATTTAATTACGTAAGAAGCCAAGTTGGAAAGTTGAGGAAAATTGATGTAATTTTAATGATCTCGTGGGACCTAAATCTCATTAAAGTTGGGGAAAATTATGTGGCTTAGCTAATTTTTTTTTTATATAATATTATTTTTTTTCTATATATATTTGTGTTGCTTGTCCTAAAAATAACGTATATATATTTGTGTTGCTTGTCCTAAAAATAATGTATAATGTGCAAAAAAATATATCTAATAAGAGATGGCAATAAAATATTCAATAACAATTATTTTTAAAGAAAAATCACATAAAACAAATAGTGCATATTGATAAGTCAAAATAGAAATGATGATAAATTTAAAAGTACTAAAATAAATCTAATACTATTAATTATATGACTAGATATTAAAAAGAATAAAATTATATACATATTTTAATTTTATAAACCAATATTTAATGAAACAATGGAGCATCTTCTATTTGAATCTGAAGTCTCTGGAAGCTTTTGGAAGAAAGTACTACTAGGGAAACATGGTGGCACATTTTTTGTTTGCATTAATATTGATTTGAACTTTATTTAATCTACTAATATTTATGAGTTATAATAAAACTTATTAGACTAATAATTTGAGAAATGTATCAAGTCAATATTTAATGTATCTGGTATACATTATATCCGATTTATTTAATAATATATCCGAGCTAATTTTTAATGTATTCGATTTATGTTATAATGTATCTGAGATACTCTTTAATGTAGCAGAGCTACATATTAACGTAGCCTATTTGTGTTACTTTTTAAGAAATTAATGTAATTAAAAACTAAAGAGGGATATATTGTAATTTCACACTAAAATTTCATATTAAAACTATGTGATTCCTGAAATTTATCTTTGACCTATTGAAGAAACAAGAATATTATTGATAAAACAGTATGACAACAATTTTGCTCCTCCCTTAATTCTTATCTTCAATGATTTCTCTGATCTGAGAGTCAGTAATAACATATTTCTCAAACTAGGATGAGTTGGACTTTATCTCCATGAATGATTTTCTTGAAATATTTGATTGTCAAGAAGAGTCTGACATATCTTGATCTCTTTAAGAATATCGCAAGAATTTATATGATATTCGTGGTCACACAATAAATTGAATGTATACATAGGTTCAACATATGTTCTTTGTCTTATGCTTTTCCTTTTCCAGGTTGCTTCTTTTTTCTCATAAAAAGAATCACAAAGACAACTACAGATAACATTACAGCTGATCCAAGAACACATACCTTGCTCCTTTTAGGCAGTTCATCCTCCTCTTTTTCACAAACTTCATCATTTTTCAAACTTCTACATTCAACTTTATCATCACCTGTTTCGGTTTTCCTTTCGGGAACTTCATCTTTAGCATCATGTTGTTCGATTAGTCCTTTTCGAGATGCAGTTACTGAATCAGCTGATCCTTCGTCTTCTTGAAATCTCGCTCTTGTATAAGGCAAATTCTCGAGCTGGTCTGTGTAACAAGCTCTGGCTCCTTCAACCTCTTTGGCATTGTAATAGTCAGGTTGGAGGTTTCCTCATTAAAATTACTTATAATTTCGTCCACGATTACCCCATCTGGAATCTCGATTGACTTTGTAAATTTTCTAATCTGTACATCTTTCTTGATCACTTCATGCCCAATCGTTAGAGTTTCTTGGACCGGCTTCTCACACGTTACCACCAGTTTAGTCTTGTTCTCGTTAAAATCGACCTTTATGTTTCCTCGCGTATAACCTACACAAATTATTTCCACAATCAAATAAAAATAACCAATGTCTTGCATAAATAAACATTCGAGCAAATGCCATTGGTTCAGCAGAACTCGTATTTTGGCTTCTACCTCTGCCCCTGTAGTAACCAAATACCAGGAAACGACATTCTCATAGAATTAAGTCAAACATACTAGGTAGAGATAAACCTTTCAAATGAGCAGTGACGACGAACATAGAGTTTGTTTCTGTAGACTGGAAAGCAATGCCAGCTCGATCTCTCGGAAACTGAAAGAATTCATTGGAGTTGAATTCATCTGAAACTCTTGCTACCTTGGATCTCAATTCCGTATCCATTTTTGGTGATTGTTGAGGAAAACTTGATTGACCAAAGTTAAAATACTAATTTCAAGTTAAGAACTAACAAAAGCATATGCTAGATTTTAGAGAAAAGCACAAATGCTTTGCTTCATAAACAATTATACTTTGGATTATGAGGTTATGTGGACCTTCAAAGTTTCGTCCAAATTCGCCTTCAAACAAGATTTTACGTTTGATTCCAAACACATGAATACATTGTTAAACATTAAAATTGGATCCTGATTTAAATGGAACAATAGTTTACCGAGTTTAACTTAAGCACCTACAGGCTTATACTATACGGTATAAAGGATTTTTACGCTATCAATGCATGTAACATGTTGTTTGTTCACAATATTGTAAAACAAAAAGACATCTTTACTAAACGATAGCAGCTGAGATTGAGACGTGGCTCAAGACATAAACGTACAAAAACTTGTTACATATAATACTAATATACCTTGTGATATAGATAAGCAAGAACATGCAGGCAAATTAGTGAGAAATTAGTCATTACCTGAAGATGCTTTTGTTTGACTAGAATTAACTTTGTGGCTACCATTATCGAGACATTTGACTCAGTTAACGAAAAGGCCACACCTTTGACCAATATCTTGAGACCACAACCTCCTTACAGCTCACATGATGAGAATTGTTTAATACTAACCTGAAATATCAGACAATTTCAAGTAGAAAACAAGAACTTCAGATGGGCATTGGTCAACAAAACCTTATAATAAGTCATTGACAACGTTCTGCTATTGACCACGAAGACGGTCAATGACAAAGCCAGCACTCCTGTCAGAGAAGGACAAGGGTCTATTGTCCGCAGCCTTGCCCTGCATTTCTACAACAGGTTGTTTCTACTGCTCGAACCCTTGACCTCCTGGTCACGTGAAAACTGAAAACAACTTTACTGGTTACACCAAGAGGCTCCCGTATAGAGGAAAAGAACACTGGTCCAGAATCCATAGATCAAAGATCTTGAGATTCCAGAAGAGAAAATGAGAACCAAAAAACAAAAATGTTATCCCATGGAACAAGAGAAAGTAGTTTGTGACCAGCTGGCTATGGAATGTAAAGAGAACAGACTTGTGCAATGAAAGATCAGACATCGTACTATAAGTATTTGGAGAACATACCCGACAGTTAACCATGACAGAAGAATAGTTTGGCATCATCATTGAAATACGATAAAGAAAATGCCAAACTATAAGAGAAATAAAATAAAAATAAGAGATTCTTCGTATGGATGGTTATTCATAGAGAGCTGCTAAACAACTCTTACACACATTACAATTGGACAAGATAGTAACTTGGAGACTACTGCAAGAACTTCAATAAATGCATAATATATAACATAAGCAAAATATTCAAATGAAACTCTGTTACAGAGGTAACTGACTAAACAACCTTACACAAGATGAACAACACAACATGGACCAGAGATCCAACTATTTTGCATTCTTTACATAATACATAGCGATAAATACATGAGTTTACCTCTTTAGAATATTTTGGGACATTGCACCATTTAATCCTCCCTATTCTTCTCATCTAAAAAAGGGCAAACAAAAAGAAACGAAAAGAAACAAGGGGAAAACTAAGAGCATAATCTGCTCTTCTAATAATGGTTGCAGAGGCGCACACACTCGACTACTACAACTCTAAATGGAATCGTGGTTCCGTTTTACCTGTAACACTAACGAATCCCTCATCAAATAGAGTCGAGCCCTTCAGTCCTGCTTCGAACAATCCTATGAAACACTTCTCGTACCTGACGCTCCAACGGGCCCAATCCATCTTTTAGACCATAGTAGACTATCCCAAGCTCCTGAACTCTTTGCTTAACTTCCCCTTCCTTTTCCTCTGAAAGGGGGAAGTGAATGGTATCGGTCAATTCATTCATGTGGCGGGCACATATCTCAATCTTATTAATCTCCCTCAACAATCCACAAGCATTTTTACGCTCCCTCTTTCTTGACTCCTCCAAAATCCTATCATGGAGGGTGAGAACAGGAGCAGCCCAAACGAATTGCCTAGTAACATGAAAATGCGTTTGAAGGCCACGGTCTTGGCAAGGAATTGCAGCCACAAGCGTCCACATTACAAAGTAAAGCACATAACTCATTGTAAAAACAGCTGTAGCTAATCCATTGGTGGCACTAATTTCATTATTTTTTGGAGCAACTAAGTTTTGACCAATTGCTTGAAGTTGCTTAGTAGCAGACCAATTTCGCGATACACTCCATGATAATGATCGAAATTGGCCCAACGAATTATGATCCTTCTGAGCATTGTTTCGTCCAAATGACCTGTTTCTATGAGCAAAACTTGAGTTACTCTCTTTTTCATCAATCATTCCAATTGCCAAATCAATCAAAGCTTTCATTGAACGACGAATTTGACCTTCCCCAATACTCCTCTGGTTATCCAATGCATAATAAACAATCTCCAACTGCTTCTGCCATTGCCTGATCAACTCAATCCCATCTCGTATCGCATTACACACATCTAAAGCTTTCACACTCCTTTCGTAATATTCCATTACGTAACGATCAGCAGGCGATTTATTCAACAATCCCTTATTCTTCGACACAACAGACTTAAACTGCTCCTGGCAAGATAGAAATACATCCAATAATTTATGAATCCAAGGAATCGACAAAAGCTGATCAGAGTCAGCAGATGCCAAATCATTGAAACGTTCAGCTACTTGTTTTTGAAAAGCTTCAAGCTCAAGCTCATGGCTAGTTCCCTCATGACCACCAGATTCCATAGAATGTACTTGTTGATCGCGACGTAAACTCAGAATAGACCTCCCAAAAGTTGAAAAATCTGTTGCTGGCATTTCTTAAAATTTTACATGAAACAATCAAACACCCAAAACAAATCTTGAAATTCAAACCAAAAAGATCAAATTCCCAAATAACTAAATGATCAAACAAAGATGAACCATTCAATATTTTCCTCAGCTGATCAAAACCCACAAAATGAAAACAACCCAATACCAAAAATCGAAACTTTAAACAGAAATTAGTACAACCCCACAAAAATTCTTCACTACAACAACCTAACTATTATCAAGAATTGATAGAAATGATTTGAAATTGACAAAATGAAAACAACCCAATACAAAAAATCAAAACTTTAAACAGAAATTAGTGCCCAACCCACAAAAGCTCTTCACTACAACAACCTATCTATGATCAAGAATTGATATGAAATTCACAAAATTCAAGAACCCTTTTACCTTGACACCTCCAAATACTCAATCAATGCTCTCAAATCTTACTTTCACTAAAATGAGAGGGGGAAAAAGTGATTGTAAAATTCAAGAAAAAGAGAAAAAACACGACAAAGGTAAAGGATGTTTTTTGTAACCCTAAAAAAGGGGCTTATATTGTGGTCGATTTGGACCGCGTATATTAGTTTGTTCGAAAAAAAGGATGTTAAAGAAAAAGAGAAATTCGGCATTCTTTCGCTTTTTATTTGGCGGTTATACTGAAAATAGATATTTAATTTTATTTTAATAATTTCAAATATCAACTTATTATTAATTATAGTCTTAAAAAATAATTCTTCTATTTATTGCTTATTAAAAGTTTTGCTAAGTCAATACTATAAACTAGAGTATTTACGGATATATTTGAGACGGTTATTACTCAAAATTTAAATTAAAGTATCTTAATCTGTTTTTAAATTATCAAAATCAAATCAAACTAAATATAATATTAAACATTTATCGATTTAGTTGTTATTGATTTCAGTTCAATTTAGTTTAGTATTCGGTTATCGACCATATATAAAATTGAAAGAAGCAATTTATTCAAAACAAAAAATAATTAAAATGATGTCATTATAAAAAATTTTATCACTAAATTTACTATGAATAAAACTTCAAAGTTTACTATTTTTGCCTAGAAGGAAGAGACAATAACATTTTCAGCGTCACAAAAAATTGTCGTAGACACTCATATTAGTCATATACATGAAATAATAAGATAATTTTTTTCACCTTGGAAATTTTACTTTTATAAGTAAATTATGAATATTTTTTTATGAAAACGTATATAAGATCTTTAAAATTGTTTACTCAAATAATATATTATGTATATATAATAATAAAATTTATGTATACAATTTATCGATTCGATTCAATTATTTCTTTGATTTTTTAAAAAAATCATAACCAAATTAAATACTATCAGTTTTTAAAATTCTAAAATTAAATCAAATCAAACCCAAATAAAATCAGTTTATTTAGTCAATTTGGTTCAATTTTTATTCAAACCATGAACACCCCTAATTATAAATAAGTAAAAATAGATGAAGTAGTTAATTAGTACTATTTCACTCTTTCGCCTACTTTTATTTGTCTATTATACTAAAAACAAATATTTATTTTTATTTATTCAGCTTAAAGAGAATAATGAAATAATTATTTATTTTTAAAATATCGTTTTCACTGTATTATATTAAAATAAATGTTTAGCTCTCGAAATATTGATTTTTTATATATCAATAGTCATATAGTAAAATTATCATTATTTTATTGCTATTATGATCATTAACATGTTTTTTTTTTTATTTAGGAATAAATATAATGCAGATATTGGAGTATTACAAACGGCTGAATTATTTTTTGGTAGATGTTATCATAAAAAAAAATAACAAGTATACAATGTATATATTTAAAATACGTGTGTACTTTTAAACAAATAAATGTTTCTTCACTATTATGAGAAGTAGTTTTGTTATTTAAATTGTTTTAATCCAATTATTAGTTGTGCTCATAATCTATTGAATGATCTTTTCACATAAAATAATACATGAATCTTCATATAGTTTTTGTGGATATTATTTAAGACTAAAAAAAAATAGCAACCAAACATTCTTTTTCTGTAAAATAATAAGGTTAGATTTTAAGTGAAATTTTAATATCCTAACATCAACAATATGTTAACATGTTTGTGATTGAAATCTCATTTTTTTTTTTAAGATTCAAAATTCAACGAAATTATACTCAATGAGATTAAATGACTAATTGTAATTTAAGTAGAAGAAAATGTTGATGTTTTTTTTTTTTTGTTAATAATGCAGTTATAAAGATCATGTAAGAATGATATATGTGCTGAAAAAAGAAGAAATTAAGCTAACGCTAAGACGATTAAATTGAATATATGAAAAAATAATATGTGAATAATCAATAGTAAAAAAAATGTGCAAGATTGATGGTTACATGAATTAGAAGATATAGATGTGGATCGAAGAAAAAAAAAGAGAAGGTAATTAGACATATATAATAAAACTTTAACTTATTAATTAAAGAATGTCCCTAAGGTAGAAAAATTAAAAATTAAGTAAAATTAGTAAGTAATCAAAATTTATCATAGTTAATACTATCTTATTTAATCTTCAACTCTTCTATCATTAAATGAGTTTCATTATAATAATAATAATATATTTTATTTAATTTAATATAAATGAAAGTTTTTTCTTAAATTTCACCATTTAGATTTTTGACCCATTAGTATAACTTCAAACGTAAATCTAAAGAGGATAATATGTACACAAACTTTATTCATATTTAAGAATATAAAAATATTATTACTAAAAGATCGAAATTGAAAATTAAAAATAATAATAATAACAATAAAAAACTTTACATTGGACCCTTACACGCATCAGACACGTTTTACCACCAATGGAGATGGGCCAAGCAAGAACGTGAAACAAAAAGAAATTAAAAGCACAAAGTATCTAACATTTTTTTTGTCTCAATTTATATAAGTTAATTTAATTTAATACGAAATTTCAAAAAAAAGAGAGGAAGAATTTTAAAATTTGTAAAATTAAAATAATTTATGTGTATATATATATATTTATGTGACTAGAATTCATTTAATTAAAATAAAATTGACATTTAAAAATTAAATCGATACTAAATATATAAATGTATCATTCTTTCTTAAATAAAATATTTTGCAAATAATATTATAATAAAGGGATAATGCACAAGTACCCCCTCAACCTATGCCCGAAATTCCAGAGACACACTTATACTATACTAAGGTCTTATTACCCCCCTGAACTTATTTTATAAGTAATTTTCTATCCCTTTTTAGCCTACGTGGCACTGGTTTGGAAAAAAAAATCAACCATCATTCGGCCCACAAGATAGTGCCACGTAGGCCGAAAAGGGGTAAAAAATTATTAATAAAATAAGTTCAGGGGGGTAATAGGACCTTAGTATAGTATAAGTGTGTCTCTGAGATTTCGGGCATAGGTTGAGGGGGTACTTGGACATTATCCCTATAATAAACTTAATTAGGCTTTTTATTTACTTTTTTCATATCTACATGTTGTAGCTATAGTGTAAGTTGTTACGTACGACCTCGTTTGTATAGTTTAAGTGTACATTAGTATAACTCATGTAAATTTGTATAATTCGTGTGTATTTGTTAATTGAGCTATTTTTGTCTGTAGTTGTATAAGTTGATTAGCATTAATTGATTTATATTTATTTGTGTATAAACTCGAAATAACAAATTTATACAAATATAAACATATAAATTTAAATATTTATACAAATTATATTATACAAAAATTATACAAATTTTTAAAACTGCGCGCTTATACAACTAAAACTCAACCACATAATTTTACCTAAAAATCATTAGCAAATAACAATTCAAATTAAAATAATATTACCTAATTAATTAGTATAATTTATTTATTAACATAATTTCTCCTTTTTAAACTAACTAAAAGACAAGTAAGTCGTACAATAAATCCCCACATCTTTGATTCACTTATATTATTATTTTTTAAAAATCATATATTGAAGAGTTTATTAAATAATTGATCAGATTATTTTGACTATCTCATTCATTTAACCATACAAATATAATTACTGAATAATTTTAATTTGAATTTTCTGAAAGATAAATTTTTAAAAAATGATCAAAATTTCATGAATAAACTATGGTTCTTTTTGTCTCGATCAAACGGGAGCTTAAGGTTTTTCGAAAAACAAGTTTTCAAATCTATCTTTTTAAATAATATTTAAGAAATAATTTTTTGAAAAAAATTGTACTTAATATTCAAGAATATGGTTCACGATCCTTTTGGTTTCTTTCTAAGAAAAAATTTGACTATCAATTAGCCTTTAATTTGGGTTTTTGGATCAAATTTGACCATATGTGAAATAATGACAATTCATTAAAAATATTACAAAAATCATTAAAAATTGCATGCACACGGACGGAGTTAGTCTACGCTGGCGCGTATCCCCAGGACATTTGAAGGAGTACTAATAATTTCCTTCTAGATTAATTCTTCAACCTTTAAATTTCAATAATGTCAAAAAAATAAAAATAAATAAGCAACTTGTAAATAAAAATTATTGAAAATCAATCTTAAGATTGAAAAATGGTGGTATATTAATTAGATTCATATCGCGTGTGATCTAGTTAAAAAAAAAATACATATATTTTTAAAAAAAATTATTTTTAAAATCAGCAACAGAGTTATTTTTTTTTTGAGAAAATATCAAAAATTATAATATGTAAATACATATATATAGGTTTTATGTTGAAAAAAAATGTATATGTTATAAAAAAATTTAAAACTTTCTAGTCTTTGTATTTTAATTTTTCTTTTGTGAAAATCATATCTTATTGTTAACATGTCTCAATTAATGAGTCAATTAAATTGTGCAATGAAATTGCAGTTAAATTATTTTTTTATACATATAAGTTTATCGTTTAGTGTTTATATTTTTGTAAAAAAAAGAATATATTCTTTTCACATCTTATTTAATTTATTTAACCATTCTTTTTGTAAAAGGTCTCACACCCTACAACATATCCTTCCAGCCTAGAACAACGTAACACCATGATATCTGTTTCACTTTTTCTTTTATTTTAAATTTGGCGTTCATATTTATATTTAAATTCAATTAAATTTAAATTTATATATTACATCATTCATATATTGCGTGAGGTAAAGAATATAATTCTCTATAGAAAATGTATTTTGATTACATAATAGTAATACAATAGAAATTCTAGGACGATAAAAACTAGAAAAAAATGAGAAGTCAGATAAACATGGGTAGAATCTTCATAAAAATTTGCATAAATAGTTCTTTCTCATTTTTGGTCCTTTTGAACTAGTTAAATATATTGAGTTTGGATAACATATTAATTTTTGTGAAGACCTTTCAATTTTGTTGCTTATTTTATAACATTCGTGATATATACTTTACGCTTTCAATAAAGTTCTTTTTAAAATTTAAATTTGAAATCTCAAATCTAATAATTAAAAGCTAATAAATTACAATCATTTTATCAGAATCCATATTCATCGTGGCTAACCATCAATAAACCTATTGTTGTGTATTAATTCCTATCAAATCAAGAGCATCATAAATAAATTGAGTTATAAAACTAGAAAACCCCACAAAAAGAGTGACAAAACTTGTGGTTCATTTTTTTGTCTTCTCCAAAAGTAAACTATATATCTATAACCTTTTAGGGTAATGAAAAATGATCACAAGTCCTTTCTAAAATAAAATCTTTTTATTAGGAATTGAATTAGACCATACTCTAAATTCCAAATTTTAGTCTATCTCAAAAGCTGATTTTAATGTCAATATAATAAAGATATTTCATTCGTTCATTTTTAATTGTTGTATTGTGCTTTTTTGTAAGTCAATTTGACTGATTTTTCAAAGTTAAATCAAATTATATTAATTTGATATTTTAAATTTAAAAAAAGAAAATATTTGAAAATTATATTGAAAGTATTATACATTACCAATTTTTACATTATAATATGATAAAAAATATATCATAAAATATTAATTATGATATTATTAATTTTAAAAAGAAAATTATACCAATTAAAAGTTGGACAAAGTAACAAAGATTAGAAATATTAAAAATTTAATTTCTTTCTTCCTTTTTTTGTCCAAACTCCCAAAATTTCCCACTTTGATTGAAGAGAGATGTGGCTTAGACCAAACTGTTGACCCCATAAATTTTCTTTGGTCTTCAATTAAAAAAAAAAAGAGATTGTTCAAAGTGTGTTTGGCAGGAAAGAAAAATATTTTCCAAAAATTAGTTTCAAATTTCTTTCATGTTGACTCAGAAAATTAATTTCTTAAAAATTAGGAAATATTTTCATAATTTAAAGTAGTGAAAAAAAGATAGATATATCCTTAAACTATCGTAAATAACATGTAGATATCATCCGTCATACTTTTGGGGTATTGGTGCCTCTATCATCTAAAAACAGAGTGTATATACCATTTGTACTAACGTACATACATGTATCATAATCTTATCCACATATCTGACATTTACAAGACATCGGATCGACGAATAAGATTGTGTCACGTGTTCCGATTTAGTCTTCCGTTAGAGTGAAGGGCATATATACTCTAGTTTTTGAATGACATGAGTGTCAATGTCCCAAAAATATGACGGAGGATATCTGCATGCAATTTATAATAATTTGAGGATATATTTATCGTTTTTCCCTTTAAACTAGGAAAAAATAAGTAAATATAAGTAAAATTTCAAGTGTACTGCATCATCTTATCTCTATTTTTGCAACCTCCAATTCCAATCATTGTATTTTTTGCAATTTTTTTAAGTTTGTATAAATATATAGTATTAGAAATTTATATTCGAAATTTGTATAATATATTTTGTATAACTTTTGTATAATGTTATTTGTATAACGTAATTTGTATAATATAATTTGTATAAATATTTAAAGTTTATATGTTTGTGTTTGTATACATTCGTTATTTCAAGCTTTATCATATTTGTATAATTTCAATGTTTGTATTACTTTGAAAAACAAATCAAATTTAAAATCTATAGTTGTACCCATATTTGTATGAATCTGTAATTTTATATATCTCTATTTTACTTAAACAACAAAACATATGTACATGACTGCCAACATAATTGTACTTATACAAATACAGATGAAAATAATTCAATTATACAAATATACCCTCAAAGTATACAAATGAGTAAGATAAAACTATAACCTGTAAATATGCAAACTATAGCTAAGGAATCTAATTAAGTTTATTATAGTGGCTATTTGTGAAATTTTCCGAAATAAAAAAGGAATAATGGAACCCTTCGCAGTTCACGAATTATATTGTATACTCACCGAGTATACACATTATACATTGAGTATACAACAAATTTTATACAATAAAGTACCACCACAATATTACATTGCATCTAGGCAGTCAAGCTTCTAAGTTTTTGGTTGCATTGTCAAATATTTTCTTACAATAGTAGCTAAAAAATTCAGTATACAATATTATATACTATAGTTTTTTTTTTCTTTTACAACAATCTTTAAAAATTTGATATACAATATTATATACATATTACTATAAAATATTATACAAAATTATAAGTGTTGTTTATACACTATTATATTTAAAAAAAATGATTTCTTCTTATTTCTTAAATTTAAGCATCAGATTCATTCCAAATACCTCAAAAAAACTACATCAAATCACTCTAATTTTCAGATTTAGACTCTTCAATGTGTATCCAATTTTTTTGCAATAATATCCACTTAAAAAAAAAAAGAATATTTGCAGAAAATCAATTTTCAAACTTTGCCTTATTATATATTGTAATCTTCAAAAGGTTTGGTGGCCATTATGAGCCCAACCACCCACATTATATATATATATATATATATATATATAATATATATATATTATATATATATATATATAGGGATAACTACACAATACCAAAAGGTTAGCTAGATAGAGTTTTGTAAATTCAATTAAATTTATTATTTTCGTCTCGATCGATTGATACATAAGAAAATTATTAAAAATTTTAAGTATCACAATAATCTGATGCACAAAATATTTCATGTTTACTGGTATATAATTAATAAAAAAAAACCATGTTTAAGTGGTATATGATATACAAAAATTATCCTAATACCCTTTTCTCTATCACATTTGCCATATGAAAAGCAACAAGTAGACTTAGAACATGATTGCTATCATTATACACATGAATCATGATGATATATTAAGATAATTACTTATAAAAGTATTTTTGTTGCTCTATTCTTCCAATGATGTTTCAATCTTGATCTTATTAAACTAATCTCTATGATTAAGGTGGATACCTTTTTAAATGAATTTTTTTTTCTACAAATCAATGTTAAAGACCCCCCCCCCCTTCCGGTCCCCCACATACAAAGAAAAACAAATCAAGGAAAAGGAAAAAAATATAATTAGTTGTAACGTAAGAAATTTTATTTGTACTGACGAACACAAATTATGTCGGGGCAGATCCATGTTAGGTTCAGGGTGTTCATCTGAACACTTTCGGTAAAAAAATATACACAATATATATAAGATAAATTTTCTATATTTTTATATATGTATATATTTTGAACCCTTTAATAACAAATAAAAATAGATGGCTCAATGGTAAGACCTTGAATATTAAGGTGCACGCCCCAAGTTTGAATCCTTGCAACAACATTTATTTATTTTCCTTTATAGTTTCAGTTTATTTTTGTTTAAAAAAATCAGTTCTGTTTTTCAAATATTTTTTATTTTAAAAACGTGTCAAAATGTGGTTTTAAACTCAAAAAAATTCAAATGGCCCATTTCAAAAGACTTATTTATATGTTTATATTTTTATTTTTCAAATCTCCTGAACGAAAATCCTGAGTCCGCCACTGATTACGCCAAACTTCTTTCAATTTTATAAGTATATGACTATATTAAAGTTAGCCGTCATTGATGATGATCTCAGCAATGATGTTAACTATGAGTAAAAGTTTTGTTTTCTTTTCATATATTAGGCACTTAGGATTATAATCATTTGATCAAATCAAAGAGCATATTCTTATTTTTGGCTTCTCAAGAATGGAGAAGCCACTATATATATATCATGCAAAAACATATATAGATCAAAGTAATATTCATGTATTTTGAATTTTTGATCTTGTGCTTTATAAGCTCATGATCTACTCTAGCCATGGAATGGAAATGCCAAATGATCACCGAATTCATGTGTTAGCGCAAGAGGTAAATTCAGAATTTAGAATCAGGTTCAAGTTTTAAATGTTTTTATACGTTCATGTGATTCATAGTATACAAAATAGTTGAAATCGTTTGAACCTGCTCTAAATCCGCCTCTCATTGTGTTGAATACTCAATATGAATCCATCAAGACAAATGAAGTGTAAATCATGGAGACTCAAGTGAAGATTTTAAGTGCTTTTTTTAAGTTTCAAATTGTAATTAGAAGAGTGCTCACTTCTCAGATATCTGTCATTGCCAAATTAGGAACCAAATGGTTCACTAAAATTGGCATTTCTCTTCCAAAAAAGAAATAAAATAATACCCATAGAATGATGGTTGTTTACTTCTTCATATGGTTATTCAAATAATAATAATTATTATAAAGTATTTTATCTTATCGAAAAATTAAAATAAAAAAAGTGATTTTTTAAGATAATAATTATTAATTGAGTGACAATCTGAGAAATCAACCCGTTACTTACGTCATTTAAGTCGTTCTTTATCATCTCAACAAGGAGATCAACATTCCATGGAGTTAATAGAACAATGTTTCTTCTTATATTCCTTCAATTTGTAAAGAAGATTAACTCATATAAGCTGACAATGTAATTTACTTTTTTACAATTCGATATAACATCTAGAGGATCCATAAAAAGATTTGTAATGTGAACATACAATTTGCTATAACATGTAAAGATGAATTGATAATATATATATATATATATATATATATATATATATATATATATATATATATATATATATATATATATTAGCTTTTTATATTTATCATTATTATTTTCGAAGTTCAAATAAATCTCTTTGTGAATATATATTATTATAAAGTTGTTGTATACTAATATATATATATAATACAAATGTAAGTTAATCCATATATTATAATATAATTGGCATTGTCCATGTCGCACAAGATAAAATGATGAATGTTTGAATTTCTATTACTTTTTTAAACTTGAACTAAAATTGAGTTGTAAATTAATTAAGGCTTATGTCATTAATGACCATTTAAAGTTATTTGCATATTTCACTTGAACACTTTAATTAAGACGTGTATCTATTGAACACTTTTTTAAAATTATCTGCATATTTCACTTGAACACCTTAATTAAGAGGTGTATCTATTGAACACTTTTCTTGTTCAAAACATGTATTGGCGTCTTAAGAACCATAATATTTTGAGGCGAACACCAATTATGTTCCGTGAAAAACATGAAAAGATTTGAAATTCATCATTGAAGAGATTCAAAGTTCAATAACATATTTAGTGAAATTTCACCAGTGAATATTTGGGTGGCTAGAGAGTACACGTATCTTATTTTACATCGTAGAGGTAAATAGACTGTGTTTGGAGGAACCTCAACTCGAGTAAAAGAGCTTCAAAGCTCAACTTTTAAAATTTGAATTGCCGCAAATATAAATTATTCGAGTTAATAATGTATCAAAAGACTCGAAACATCAAGAGAAACTCATCTTTAAAATTTGGAATTGTTTAAAGAAGATTAGAGTTGGTCGGGTTCAAAAAATGGGCAACTTTCACATATAGCAAACAAAAAATTCATATTTGTATGCTATAACAAAGTTTGCATAATTGCGCTCCATAGCAAACATAAAACTGTATAATTCGCTATACATATACAATTGTATAATTCGCTGGCCTAAATTGTATAATTCACTGGCCTATTTCGCTGCAATTGTATAATTCGCTATCTTAATTCACTTCAATTGTATAATGCACAATTGTATAATTTGCTGCCTATTTTGCTGCAATTTTATAAAATTTGCTTTGCATATAATTGAATCGAATTAAAATGTATGTATATTGCGTAATTATAAGTGTATAGCAAGAAGATATATTGTATAAAATTTGCATTTGTCTACAATTGAATTGAAGTAAAATGTTTGTAAATTGTATAATTAAGTGTATAACATGAAGATATATGTTTATGCATGTGTATATACAATTTTCTCTCACTTTATACAAAACAGAAACAGAATTTATACACTTCTGTGTATAAAGTGAGAGAGGCGAGCAGAGGGAGAGTGGCGAGTGAGATTTTTGGGAGAGAGGCGCCTGGCAAACTTTGACTAACGTTTGCTATGGAGCACAATTAAATCAAACCATAGCTACTCCATTTATTTTAGGTTATTAGTTTGCTATTATATACAATTTTCCCTTCAAAAAATAATAATTCAACTCATTGAGAAAGATGAACTACTGCAGTGTATAAATGTTGTGTAATAATAATATAAATATACATAGTTATACACCATATTTTATGCAATACAAATATATTACATATATATAGGCCATTTTAACCAAATTATTTTTTACCTACCTAATTACATAAAATGCCCTTCTCCTTATTGGGTTTTAAAATATATTAGAAGTCACTCTCAATATCTCAACATCTCCCAAAGGGTCAAATGAATGATTAACGACTTAACTTCCAATTATTTAAGCTAATATTGTAACATCAATATTGAGACTACATATAATGGCATGTCAAATGAATATAATATTTGGGTTAGGTTCTAAATAATCATATAAAAAAGAGTGGGAAATTACTAATATCACCTTAATCAATAATCGACATGTCTAATATGAGCGGGTTGAGTTAAAATTAAAGATATTAAAATATGTTGAAATAGAAGTTGGGTTTAGTTTTGACCCGTCCAAATTTACTTTAGGCTCAAATGAACTTTAAAGCAGGTAGGATCTTAACCTGTCCAATTTGACTCGCTTAATCTTAATAATTTTAATATATTGTTATTTAAATTTTATGACCACAATTTGAATTTCAAACTTAATAAATTTTTGTAAAAAGAAGTTAAAAATGAATAGATAAATTCTCAAAAATATAAAATAGATAGTAACCATATATTCGATATAGTAACATACCTTACATCAATAAAAAATAAAGAGTCTTAAAACAGATTGAAATTAGAGATTAAATTGGGCTCAATTGGGGGTTCTCTTAAAATTGATTAAGATTTGTTGAATTAAGATTGAACCCAACTCAAATTATTTTGAGCCCAACTCTTATAATTATGAGCAAGTTGCCTATAGCTGGACTCATTTTTTACGCCCCTAGGTTGGACCCCAATCCTTAATTCTATTTGTCTCAATTTATATATTATCGCTCAAATTTGAGTGTTATTTTTTTTTCATTTTAATCATGAATTCGACTATTGAGATTTTTTTTTAAATTATAATTTTAATCATGTATACCATTCTAAGAAAGGGGCAATATACTTCTTTATTTGTCCAATAATCTAAAAAAATAATTGTACGTTGCATCAAAATTCTTGGTATTATCAATGAATGAGTTTTTAATATATACATCAGCTTGATTAAAGATTTAATTGTGTCTCAAAAAAATTTTTTCTATCTTTTTTTAGCATAATTATATTGTGGATGATATCTTTGTACATAAATATTTTGTTAAAAGTTACATACAATAGATGTTATTTTTAGTATATTAAATTATCACACAATTTTTAAAAAATAATTTTTGCATAATTAATACAAATATTATTAATATACTTTATTCAATGTGATACATATGTTACCATCTAATTAGGGAGGCACCATGTCACAAAGAGCGATGGATGACACTAATATCATTGATACGACCTTATGACAAATCATATTGGCACAAAGAGTGATAAGTGACGCTAATATTATTAATACGATCCTATAAGAAATATATTGAGCACAAAGAGTGATGGATGACACTGATATCATTGATAAGACATTACGAGAATCATGTTGGACACAAAGAGTGATGAGTGACATTGATCTTATAAAACGATCCTATGAGAAAATATATTGGGCACAAAGAGTAGTGAGTGACACTAATATTATTGATACGACTTATCAGAATCATACTCCAAAAGCTAGCTATTAAGGTTAAATGTGAGACTCAAGCATCATAATTTCTAACAATATAATAATATCATATTAACCTTAAAGAAGTAAACTATAAATAATAAAAGCTTCAACTATCCCCTTACATACATAAATTCATCTCTTTTTTTTAATTTGGTGGAATTCATATGATATTAAGAAGATCAATTATTAATGTAACTCTTGCAAATATATATGGTGTTGGAATTATGAGGTTCATGCATGAAAAGCTTAAAATTAGAGGAGCTAGTAGATTGCATAAAGATGGTGGGAATCAGGGGCGGAGCCAGGTAAGGTTAAACCCCTCGATAGAAATTAAATTTACACTTTTTTTTGAATTGATTATAATTATTTTTTATGTATATATATAATAGAAGGTTAAATGTCAATCCCTTTTGGCCTCCTCTTTTGTTTCTTCTTCATGTTTTTTGAAAATTTTTAGTAAAAATTCTGACTCAGTTACTGATAATAACTGTTAAAGTCTCGGAGATACAATTGGAGAAAGATGATCAAATAGAAAAAGTATATCTTGAACTTTTTTATAAGAAAGTGTTTAGTGAATCTGATCAATGGAGGTTTAATTGGCTTTTCACTATTACTACATAATTCCTATTAAGTTTGAAAATTTCTTATAGTATATATTATTTATAAACTTGAAGATGAAGCCAAGGCAACTTTTAGAATTTGTCCTGTCGACATGAATGTGGAATCAATATATTTGCCACTATGGAATTTGAGTTCTTAACAATTTTTTATTACATTAGTAATCAAAATTCGAATTTCTACCTCCACAAGGTAAGATTTGCGTACACTCTATCCTCTTCAGATTTAGATAGACTCACTTATAGTGGAAATTCACTCGTTATATTGTTATTGTATTAGTATTCGAAATAGTATTTCTAATTCTTCATTACAAATATCTTCTTCTTTTTAATCAACATGTAGGAAATTAGAAAATTTGGATATTACAAAACGTCTTGTCCCTTTTTGAAAAGATCTTGAAAGAAATAAAATTTGACGTTATGGAGTTGCTACTATATGCTAGAACCATTTGCCCATTTTAAATACTTAATTTAAATTTGAGAAAATAGTTTTATACGTGGGAGATTTGACGATGATGCTATATATATTATTAGATCGGGATGGTACTCTATGTGATAAGAATGTGTCACAAGACTTAAAAGGTATGTCTTCTTAAGTGGTTGTCGTATCAAGTATGTTGTATGGGATATAGTGTTGACCGGCTAAGAATTTGTGCATCCAAAAATATGAATGTTGTATAGTAGCGAATTGAGGACATTGAGATGAATGCATATGCATACTAAAAGAAATAGGATTAATTAAGAGCAAATATATTCGAGACAAGGTGGAGCAGCCTCCATGATGGATAAGATGAGACTCATATGATTCAGTCATGTGAAGAGGTGCACAGATGTACCCGTAAGGAGGTGTGAGAGGTTGGTTTTGGTGGGTATAAAGAGAGGAGAGGTATACCGAAGAAGTATAAAAGAGACGTGATAAAACATGACATGACACATTTACCACTTAATGATGTAGAACAAAAACAAATAATTAATATGATAATCGAAGAAAAGAAAACAACATATAGCAATAGAATCGAAGAAATGATAGTAGTTGAGTAACAATAACATAGTGATAAGGGTAATTATCTACTATGTACATACTAGCCTTCTATTAAAATTCTCGATCTTCATATCCTCATGTCTAGGATCATGTGCTCTTCTCTATTATTTTTAACTTCACTTTTTCACTATTATATTACATATTTCATACTTAATTTTGTTACATCTTACTTGATTCGAGGCTCTATCGAAAATAACCTATTTATCTTTATAAGGTAGAAGTAAAATTATGCGTACATACCATCCTCTTCGCGCCTCACTTATGAAACTACATTGAATATATATTATTGTTGTAATTTTTCTATATTGAACCAGAATAATGTTAACTTCAAATTCAAAATGAAAATAGGAATCCATGTTTGGCCTCAGAACCCAGAGGCGTATATAAGGCGGTCACTGAGTTCACGTGAATCCATGGTCCCCTCCTAAGATCATATATAGTAGTGTCATATTTTTAAAAATTATTAAAATATAGAGGTGTGAACCCACTCTCATAGTATCATAAAATGCGACTTTGACTGGGTGCAACTCTCTTCGCGAGGTTAGAAATATGAATTTTACATTTATCGTGTTTTATTTTTCTTTTTAAAATTAGATAACACTTCTTTATGTCAGAATTAATTTTAGACCTATAATTTTAACATTTTAATATTTTTCAGTAGTAAAAATTTAAATATCAAATTGGCCAAATTTATATTATAAATTAACCTTTTTATAATAATGCACCTATCATCTCAAAATTCTAACTTCCCGTCATAATTACTAGTATTACATATAAATCCTGTCAAGTTATATATATCCTCAAAATATACTTTTTTTTTTTTTCAACATTATGTGGAGTCAAAACATTGGTCACTTTAGAATTAGGATTTTTCACTTTTAATTACATATATTCTTTCTAATTATGATGAGCCATGTCTAATCAAACTTTAGCTTCCCCTTGAAGGTGAATAATGGATTAAATGATGTGCATCTTTGACTTGTGAGTGGTCCATTCATGATATATATATTCCAACTTCCTATATATTCTTATATGAAATTATAACAAATTTAAGGTCTTGTGGAATTGACAAGAACCAAAAATGTCTATTCTTAATTACATGCAAGTATAAAAAGTAAGTTCAATGTATATACTGATCAGTATAAGAGAATCCATTTTAATATAATCAACGTAATTTCATAAGTAAATTCTGATGCATAATCTTATTAGTATTAGTTCAAATACTCTTATGTATTATGAGAAATTGATTCGAATTTTACAAATAATTGTAGTCACAATCTCCACTTTACAATAGTCACCCTTAAATATCATATTTCCTATCCACATTATATAACTAGATGTTGACATAGATTTTTACTATGTAGATATTTACTTGTGTTTACTCTAAGTCTCTTGAGAAATAAAATACAATGTGAAGCATCTCACAACTCTCTTATCTTAAAAGAATCACAATAAAGTTGATGAGGCAAATTCCCTAGTTAGATTCTTTGAACTTTTTAAAGAGAAAATGACAAAATTGGTCCCTTATATTTGCAAGTGATTTAAAATAGTCCTCTTAAGTATGCACTAAATACTTTTGATCATTTATCTTTGTCAAAATTAACATTTTTAGTCTCCATCAAATATTTATCGAACATCATCTGTTATATTTGATGTGAATAACAATAAAAATGAAGCAAATTAGTGAGAACTCATGTCTAGTACTTATTTTTTTCTTGCAGTTTATGCTATTTTAACGTATTTCTAGAGTCTAATATAACTTTATGATTATTTCTTTTAGTATTTAGTGTAGATTTTTGTGTTTTATATTTAAGGACTTGACATAACTTTAATTTCTTGGTGTTTATGATTTATTTTTCCCACTATTTTCGTCAAATCTAACGAACATAAATTATTAAATATTTGACGAGACCAAAATTATTAACTTGTGGTAACCTTAAGGGACCCAAAGTGATTAATCCATTCTTAAAAAGACTATATTGAATCTACCCTCAAACATAAGGGACTTTTTTGGTCATTATACTCTCTTTCTTTTGAGTCCCCCTTTTTTTCAATGCCTATATAAAGAGTCTCTAATCAATTTATCTCTATACAAAAGAAAACAACTCATTTCTTGAATTTCTACAATATATATACATATGGCACCTCAAATAGAATTTGTGAAAACATTAAGTAGAGATCTTGGACTTTCCTTTTTGGAAGGTAGAAAAAGAAGATCATCATCATCTTCTTCTAGTCCACAAAGGGTTGCATCATCATCTCAAGAAGAACCAATACAAACTTGTGTTTATAGATATTATCCACATTCTAATATTGTTCAAGTGAATCCTGTTTCTTCTACTGAGGAAAGAGTTTTTAGTAGCAATAATTATCAAGTGCAATTTCCTGAGAGGAAATCAATTGCCTTAGCTTATTAATTTTGCTTAAATATGTAAGTATACGTTACGTACGACGATAACAATATATTCAGTATGTACTAGTGTGATGCTTATTAGGGTTTTAAGTTGACTGAGCTTTTTAGTCAGGTTTATCATCATCAATCGTACGTGTACTTTTTATGAATTATGTAATATTAACAAGGAGGAGAAAAGAAAAAAAAAACTTTGGTTGTTGTGATTTTTGCTCAACATGCATGACCACTTATTTATTGCACTATTTGCTTAAGGAACTATGTGTGTCCATGATTATATGATAATTATATTTAAGTTGGTCAATTTTTTTTTATAAAAATGTTCTCAAAATTTTCAAAAATAGTGTATTTATATAAACATAGATTTGCAAAGTTTGCATCTAAGCAATATCACTTTGGTGAAAGGTTTTAGTAATTTCTATACGAAGATAAATGAGGTTTTTGATCAAACTAAGTCATTATATAAAGTAATTCATCAAAATAATATGTTTTTTTAAAATTTTACAAAACTAATATAAACGTATTCCATGGTAACGTTTTAGGGTATATTTTATTTTTTAAAAGCTGATGACGTCAGATTGATATACGTTACTCACTGTAACGTTTTACTCCTAAATATATATCTGTGTGTGTGTGTGTGTGTTAAATCGTGCATAAGTCATACCATATTTGGTAGTTTGTTAGGATATAAGTTATTCATGTATATAATTAATATGATGTTTGATTTACAATTTAAAAACATAAGTTACGATGAAATATATGTACAATATCATTTTATGTAGAATAGAAATTGAAATAAACAATATACGTAACTAAGCTTCATAAAATATTACATAAATTCACTAAACTAATCCTTACTAGCTAGTTATGCATGCATTAGTTAATTATGAGAAAATTCATGTATTATTTCACTAATATATTACTTATTTCACCTTTTATTCCATATAAAATAATATACGAATTCCATAATAATTTATACATATATTAGTTATGCAAATTTCTAAATTGTCAACCAAATATAATATAAACCATACAAAATTAACACATAAATAACTCTTTTCGGCCAATGACATAATTGCCCCTCAATGCAAGCCTTAGTGTGAAGACCTTTAACAAAAGCACATGGATAGCGATCCGTGTCATCTCTCTAAGACCTAATCATTACCGTCCCTTAAAATCTAACGGTCCAGATTATCCCGCGCCAAACTTATACAAAAAATTTCAAATTTTCGTGCCCAAAACAAAATTTTCAAATTTCTCTATATATAGTTATATACACTTCTCTTTATTCATTCATATATTCTCTGTATTTTCACTTTCTAGCAAGTTAGCACCAATGGCGAGGACAAAGCAAACAGCGAGAAAATCCACCGGAGGGAAGGCACCGAGGAAGCAATTAGCCACCAAAGCTGCAAGGAAATCAGCACCAGCTACCGGAGGAGTGAAGAAGCCTCACCGTTTCCGTCCAGGAACTGTTGCTCTTCGTGAGATCCGTAAGTACCAAAAGAGTACTGAGTTATTGATTAGAAAGCTACCTTTTCAGAGATTGGTTAGAGAAATTGCACAGGATTTCAAGACGGATTTGAGATTCCAGAGTAGTGCTGTAGCTGCTCTTCAGGAAGCGGCTGAGGCGTATTTGGTGGGTCTCTTTGAAGATACTAATTTGTGTGCAATTCATGCTAAAAGAGTTACGATTATGCCTAAGGATATGCAATTAGCTAGACGTATTAGAGGTGAAAGGGCGTAAAATGTAGTGGCCAGAGTTGGTTCAGTGGGGTTTTTGCTTTAAATGTATGAAAAAAATTTGGAAATGAAAATCAAAACTCTCTTGTTTTCATGAATAATTGAAATTTAGTCACATAATGTATCAGCATATGTCAACATTGGTGCATGTATATCAAATTATAACACAGACTTACGTCGTTGTACCCAAATATTCTTACAGAACAATCGATTCTTACCATTATTATTCCTTTTAACTAGTCTTCATTCTAAACAAACAGATTGTACGTTCCATGAATCACAGAATCACATCGCCAGAATATCAAATCGAAACAAAAACGAACATAGAGTTGAAGAATTGGAACCTCACTTCTCTTTGCAATTTTGGTGCTCATTGTTCTGTCTTTTGAATCTGATTATTCAATGCAATGCCAAATCAAGATCTAGGGTTTTCCATTTTTTCCTTCTGTAATTCAATAAAGTAATCAATTTGAAACACCCCTTTTACAAAATACAACCTCAAAACTCAAAAGTTAACAAAGCAAGATCTGTTTTTTTTTTTTTCCATTATCACTTCTTGTTGGTGAAGACTACTTATACAACCGAAGAGCATGCAAGGTTGTACGTTATAGAGGTAGTGCGACTACATGGAGTGTCAATCTCTATAATATCTGATAGAGGAGCTCAATTCACTGCTAGTTGTTTCAGTAGAGTTTGGGAACACAAGTGAATATAAGTACAACCCTTTCACCCTCAAACGGATGGTCAGGCAGAACGTACAATTCAAACACTTGAGAATATGCTGCGAGCTTGTATATTCGATTTCAAAGGTAGCTGAGATGATTACCTACTACTTATTGAATTTGCTTGTAACAGTAGCTACCATTCGAATATTAAAATGACACATTATGAAGCTTTATATGATAGAAAGCGTAGATCATCAATTGACTGGTTCAAAACAGGTGAAATTGCCTTATTTGAGCCCGATCTTGTTCATCGAGCTATGGAAAAAGTCAAAAGTGATACAACATCAAACAGAAAAGCCCCTGAAAGCATATGAGTGTTACATCAAAATATTGACAAATAATCATATTCCATAAGTTTATTGAGATCAGCTCGATGTAAAAAGTGAAATTTATTATATATTATATATATATGTTAATTGAAATTTCGAACATGAAAATCTCAAATCAAAATTAATAATTATTTTAAAAAATAATATCTTATTTTCGATAATATTATAATTTAGCTTTTCATATTATATGTTTTAATCTTACAAAATTAAAAAATAATTTAGTACATCTGATGTTAATTTAGTTTAGAATTGACTTTCTTTTTAGTAAAAAAAAAACTCAGTATAAACTCTTTTTTTTTTAAAAAAATCGAAGAGAGAATACATTATCTTCTGCTAACCATTGGCCACCTTGACCTCACGCTTATCTCTCCACGTGTCATATCACATATCTCATATCCCTATTTATTTTTCCATGTTATTTATCTATCACGTTAATTAAAAAATTACACATGCTTATTTATTTCTTTGATTGAAGAAATTTTTAATACTATTATTTATAGACATTTTACAAAGACATTTATCTATTTAGTTTAATTTTTTATTTTTTTAACAAATGATCTCAAACTCTAATCAAATCGGTCTGCTAAATAGGAGCCTCGAATTGCGGGCTACTGGTGTGAACATGGGATTGCGTGCCACCCAATTTTTTCCCCAATTTATAATTTGATGTGTAACTGTTATTGAAGAGTTTTGAAGAAGAAGAAAGCAGAGCGATGGATCACGCAGCAGATGCTCATCGGACTGATTTGATGACTATTACTAGGTTCGTGTTGAATGAACAGAGTAAATACCCTGAATCTCGCGGCGATTTCACTATTTTGCTCAGTCATATTGTACTTGGCTGCAAATTTGTTTGTACTGCAGTTAACAAGGTCAGTTTCAATCGTTTCACATTTGTTTCCATGCTCAATTTCCTAATCCTATCATTTACATGTTATGTTCTTCGTCTCTAATTGTTATTTGTTATTTGGGTTTTGGATGGATAGGATAGTTATTAAAAATAGATAATCTTGTGTATGATGATTGTGTTGGTAAATAGTCGAAGTGTACACAAACTGGATGAATAGAATAATTATTAAAAAAAATGATCTAGCGTATGATGCATGTGTTGGTGGGAGATAACATGAATGAAGTGGAAAAGTTGAAGTATGTGCTAGCTGATCGGAGCTATTAGGATAGAATAGTCGTAAAAGAGATAATCTTGTTATGATGACTGAGCTGGTGGGAGATTACATGTCGAAGTGTGCGCAAGCTAACTGGACAGAATAGTCGTAAAAAGATAATCTTGTGTGTATGATGTCTGTACTGGTGGGAGATAATAGGTAATAAGTGGAAAGTTATAGTGCGTGCAAGCGGCTGGACAGAATAGTTATTAAAAAAAAAATCTTGTGTATGATGGGTTGATGATTTGCTTTAGAAAAGGATTGATTTGCGTAGGCTATGCATGAAAATGTATAATTTAGCTGTTGAGAGATCTCATTTTTATTGGTAATCCAAGTATGGCTACGGTTTACAGTTTCAGGTTTTCTCATCATTGTCTGTTAGTTTTGGGGTCAAGCTAAAATGAATTACTCTTAATTAGCGTGAAAATGAAGCTTGAATTTGCACCCAACGGTGTGGTCAATGAAGTAGATTGAGAATCTGAGGTCTTAAGTTCAATTCCCAATGGAGGCAAGTAGGTGATTTCTTCTCATTTGTCCAAACTTTTATCGATAAAGTTACCCAGTACTTGTGCTTGTGGGAGGTATTAGGCATGCAAGCTGACCGGGACACTACGGTTGTCAATTTGTTTTTTTATAATAAAGCTTGAATTTTACAAGTTTATCGCAAGAATTTGGGATTTTCTTTGATGAACTTGTTTTCCTTATAGTGCTTAGTTGAATGAAGGAATTTCATTTCTTCATTCTTTCTTCTCTATTCAAATTTACAGCAGTTCCTGGTGGATTGGATTTAGAGCTGCTCTCTGAACCATCCTTGGTATTATGTAAATGCTCAGAGGCATAAGAATCCTTGCTGTAGTGACTCTTTAAGCGTGCACTTTAAACTAGTTTTACGTTAATTTGTTTTATCCTTCCTTCCATTATTGATGTATGTACCTGTGGATACATCTTTTCAGGCAGGTTTGGCCAAACTCCTTGGGCTTGCTGGTGAGACTAATGTGCAGGCAAGTTGTTAGAAATGCTTGCACGCGTAGTTTTAAAGCGTTTACCTTTTTGTTTCTTATTGGAATGTTATAATTACTAATTGAAGGGTGAAGACCAAAAGAAACTGGATGTACTCTCAAATGAAGTTTTCATCAAAGCTTTGGTCAGCAGTGGCCGAACAGTAAGACCTACTCATCTTTAATGTACTGTGCTAAAAATACCTAGTGGTCGCGATCTTAAAGATTTCTAATTATACAGTGCATTCTCGTGTCTGAAGAAGACGAAGAAGCTACTTTCGTAGAGCCATCTAAGCGTGGAAAGTACGTACTGTAGCTCTTCATAGTTTTCCCATCTTTTATGAGCTAAGTTGTTTTCATTGATATGACTGCATTTCACACAATATTTAAAACAGGTACTGTGTGGTTTTTGATCCTCTGGATGGATCTTCCAACATTGATTGTGGTGTTTCTATTGGAACGGTATCATTCCACTTTGAGCTATTAATTTTTCATTCACAGGCTTTTAACTACGATAACTTTTACCTATTACGTGATGTCACGATGAGATAATGCATCTGTTTTATCCAGATCTTTGGGATTTACATGATGAAAGATGTTCATGAACCAACACTAGATGATGTCTTGCAACCTGGAAAGAATATGTTAGCTGCTGGATACTGCATGTATGGAAGTTCTTGTACGGTATGTATATTGCCTTACATTGGCAAGACTTGAGATCCAAAAACTTTACGAATTATTATACGAATCTTATTGGAAACTGTTTCCAAGTTTTAATCACGAGTACCAGTGACAATATCTTTTTCGGGCTCGGTTGTTTGCAGCTTGTCTTGAGCACTGGAAAAGGTGTTAATGGTTTTACACTTGACCCCTCTTTAGGCGAGTTCATCTTAACTCATCCAGATATCAAGGTAATTATTCCTCAGCTTTATTTACTTCTATTCAAAGTGCACACTATCACCCTCTTTGTCTAGCTTTTGTAAACATTGTCTTCAGCGTATCAACATTCCAATTTATGGTTTTCTATTTCTTTGTTTATTCTATTTAGATTGATGCATCTTTTTGTACATTACATTGCTTCCAACATGCAGATTCCGAAGAAAGGAAAGATTTATTCAGTGAATGAAGGAAATGCCAAGAACTGGGATGGTCCAACATCTAAGTATGTTTAATGAATTTAATGATATACATTTTCCAGTTTCTATGATGTCTTTACTCTTCTTCAAATTTCAGATATGTGGAGAGCTGCAAGTTCCCCACGGATGGTTCTTCACCCAAATCTTTAAGATATATCGGAAGGTATACTTGAGCTGTGTATAGTGTGAGATTTTAAAGTGTTAAATTGCTTAGTTTCTTATGTGTGATGTACGTAGAAATAGAGATGAAACACTTCTTGCGAATCATCTATTGCTAACGCGAATAGCATGATAAGAATCATTTAGTGACCATCTCGCAGCTTTAATAAGAATCATTTCGTTAGATGTATGTTAAAGATGTTGCCTGATGTAAAGAACACCTCATTTTACGTGATTATGGACTGTAACGTGCAGCATGGTAGCTGATGTTCATCGTACATTACTCTACGGAGGTATCTTTTTGTACCCAGCTGATAAGAAAAGCCCCAATGGAAAGCTACGGTAAGTTATGAACATCCTCCGAGTCATGAAGAAACTTCTCAACGATAATTTTCTGAAATGTTACTTATGGAAAATCGTACGAAACAGGGTTCTCTATGAAGTATTTCCCATGTCATTTCTGATGGAACAAGCAGGAGGTCAAGCATTTACTGGAAAGGAGCGGGTAAGATATCTGAATATATAGTAACTTCGAGTTTGTTTGATTCAACTTCTAGTCGTTGTCAAAGAATTTCTCATAGCGAAAACATGAAACCCCAACAACTACGTGTTAGTCCAAAACAAGTTGGGGTTGACTATATGAACTCTGATCGACCATGTTATTCAGGCACTGGACTTAGTTCCTACGAAGATACACGAAAGGGCGCCAATATTCCTCGGTAGTTACGATGATGTGGAGGAGATCAAAAGGCTTTATGCTGCTGAAGAGAAAAACTAATGGATGTACATTTACGTTCATTATCTTATTTTACAGTTCTTGTTGATGCTTATTGCTAATTTGTTGAAATATAGCAAATTGCTGGTTGTTATAAGTCACAAAATCATAAAATTATGACTACAAATGTATGTTCCACATTAGCTTGTTGGCTACTGTGATAATAATACCTGCATATAAATGAGCAATCTTCAAAAAAATTGTATTCTGTGTGCATGTAATTATTTAGTTATTTCCACAAATGATGATTATCTATGTTTTTAGTTAATTAAACTATAGATATATTTTTTAACTTGTGAAAATGCAAAATTACTATAATTATTAACGATTTCACCATTTAATAACTCATATAATTCTCAAGCTTATATTATTTTTACTGTATTCGACACTAATATAGCTTTGAAAATAGCTCGAATATAATATGTTTCCTACATAAGTTGATTTAAAATATGTAGTTGTGCTAATCGAAGGTTAAATATATTTAATTAAATATATATAAAAAATTAAAATGAACTTATCAATAATGCAACAATAAAAATAAGAGAGAAATATTAAAGATATCTCCCGAGTCTTGGTTAGAGTGGTTTAAAATCAAACCGAATTTGATAATCTGAACTAAAAAGAAGTTATTGTTTAGCGGTTTCTGTTGGGTTATGGGTCTTTTTCCCTTCCTATGTGGATAAATAAAAGCTCAAATTTGAACCAACCCATTTTTGCCAATAAGCCCATTCTTATGAGGCAAATATAAGCCTATTTTAGGTCTTATTTTCAGACTAGAAGAGAGTTTTTCAGCAGCCAAAAAGAGAGAAAAAGAGAGAAATTCGCAGTCAAACTTCCTGCCCTAACAACCAACTTCAAATTGCGATTCCCGCTTCGTTTCTTGTCCGATTGAGCTGATTTTTGGACAGCATATTATCTTCATCTCAATATTTGATTAGGAACTGACAGAGTTGGATTTGGTGGCCTGCAGCTTCAGTTTTGCTGTCGTGAACAGTAGCTGCGAAATTGGTGATTTTGTTCCTTTAATTCTCTAGATTTGGTTCAATCTTATTTTGTTGTTGCTCATTGTTTGGCACTTGTTTTGTGGCCAATTTTGGAGAACAATATTGTAACTCTTGGTGATTATAGTGAAGCTTTTGGTCCCGTGGTTTTTTACTCTTCACATAGAAGGGTTTTCCACGTAAATCTTGGTGTCTTGTGTGATAGATTTATTATTGTCTTGTTATATTTGTTTGGTTGAACTACTTGCTGCCTTACCATCATACTGCTTGTGGTTGTTTGTCTTCTCTTGGTTCAAATCGAAAAGGGAAAGTATAGACTTGGGTATTCTTCCGCTGTTATCCTGTCAGGCATTCTTGGTAGTGCCTCGTCTTTCCCAACAGTTTCAACAATGATTTTGATTTTATTTTTGTTAACGGATTAATCGATAATCCGATAGTAAATTAAATAATTATAATTTATACTATTTTGTATATATAAAGTTCTTGACTTAGAGTTTAGTTTCCTACTTTTAGTTTTTATTGTCTCAAACACTTAGATATTCTACTATGTAAAAATGTATGTTTTTCACAAGATGTAACTTGTGAACTCATGTGCATGGCTTATTTGGTTTGTCACTTTGTTTCTTACTGATTTTCAATTTATTTTTTATATCAAATCTTAACGGTTAAACCAAATAATTGAATTGATAACGATAAAAAATTGATAAACCAATAACCAATTTACTTGTACTATAACGACTAAACATCTCTACAAATCGATAACCAATAAGTTAAATCGATAAACTTCAAAATCGAACTAAATTGACTGATACACAACCCTACAAGTGGCTCCTCTTCCTTCACAAGAACACCCCTATGCTCCTTATGAGAGCACTACTAATTATATCGTAAATTTTGTCAGTTTTTCGAGATAAATATATATATATATACACATTCGAAGTTAACAAGTGCACGTGCACCTTCACTAGCAAAGTTGGGTCCTCTGCTGTTGAAATTACTTAGAAATTGGCGATAATTTAAAAATGTATTTTACTCACTTGTAATTAAATTCAATTATTCACGCCAAATTTAAAAACATTTTCAATATTTTTTTCTAAAAATAACATTTATTGTCTAAAAAGAAGATGACGTGTACAAAATCTTTATCCCAAATAAAATTAGTAGTATTTGAAAGTTGGATACTCCATGGAAAAGGTCTTTCTTTTTGCTCTAAAAAAGAGGATCAAACTAAAAAAATTGCGATTTTTCATACTTGTTTCAAAATGGCATATCCAAATTCCCTCTTCAATTTTCACAAATCGCAGAATTCAAATTCACATACTGAGAAAAAATGTCAAGCGACAGTGATGAAGATGAGCTTTTACAAATGGCATTGCAGGAGCAATCAACTGGTAAGAAGCCGTCAGAGCCGCCGCCGAAGCCGAAGCCGAACTCGAGGAGCGGCGGAAGGAGAGTGGGAAGTATAGACGCGACGCCGAATCGAAAAGTGCAGCAGAAGCATAGAAAGGGAGTGGAGGAGGAAGAAGATGATTCGGATTTAGAGATTCTCAGCATTTCGTCTGGAGATGATGATCACGGATCCTCTAAGAAGGAAAGTAAAGGTGCGTCGAAAAGAAGGGCTCCGAAAGGTGGGAAGGACGATGATGCACACTGGCAAGGTGGTGAACCTGATTGCTGGAAGCGCGTTGATGAAGATGAGGTATGTCAAATATCTGTTTAAATGTGAAATTTGATAAATATTTTCAAAATCCCCCAAAAAATGCAAGTCCTAAACACACAAAATCAGAGATTACTCTTTGTATGATATACATTTGAGAGTTGTTCATTTAAAAGGAGTCGGTTTTATTTTGTGAGGTCCGTTATATGAATTTCAAGTTACATTCTATGTGGAAGTGGATAAATAGTCTTCTTTATCATTGTAAATGAAAATGTATGCAGAAAATTTTCTTCTTGGCTAGTTGTGTTTAAAGCATTCTCGGATACATGCTGAACGTAAAAGATCAAAACTTTTTCAGCTAAGACGTCATGTTCGGGACATGAGGGAGGCTAGAGCAATTCCAGCCACTCAAATTAAGGCTGAGGAGGAGAAGATGGCATTGGCAAAGAAGGCACTTCAAAGTTTGCAGTCTTTCCCTCGTGGCATGGAATGCATAGATCCTCTAAGATTGGGGTACTTACTAGCATCATACTTCATATGCATTTCAAAGTGTTCACTGGTAATTTCTTGTGCTAAATGGGAGGCTTCTTTGTACTTACAGGATAGTTGACAATAGAACATTAAGGATGATCAGTGAGCACTCATCAAGTTCCCCAACTGTAGGCGATTTGGACCCCAAAACTCGCGGTACTTAATTCTGTCACCAAATTACTTCATTGTGTTAGGGCTTCCTTGCCTTCCCTTATTCATTAGTATTCCCTCAGAAAGTACCTTATCATCAGCCTCTTTCTATTAACATCTCGAATTGGATGTGCTATGCAATGGAAATTTTGAGATGAATTTGCATGACAAAAAAATTGTTCATAATACACTTTATATGGTGGATGATATAACACTTTATGTACCTACAGCGATTGGATGCTTCTGGATTGAACTGTGGGTACTTACTCTTAGTACAGTTGAGTGAACTTGTTTTATTGCATTATCCTTTAGGCGTGTAGCTGTGCCTCCTTTGTATCGCTTCTACGTAGATTATGATCTGAAGTTCACATGGTAAGGCATGTGAATGTTTAGGCTCCTAAGCAGATTAAGACAAAGATATTTCATTCCTCATTTTGTGGTAGAGAAAAAGCATGGGGCCTGGGGGTGCTGCTGTAGTGCACTTTGTATGCGTAGGAAGTAGGCATTTAGATTACTAGACATGCCTAACAACTGGTGACTACAGCAGGATGATTTTCTGATTATACTATTTCCTCAGTTTTGTTGGTGGGGAGATCCCTTGGTGATGCGTGCAGCTCTTGAGAATATCATTGGCGGTGGACAGAAATGCATGACTTGCACTAGAACTATGCTTTGACTTTGACTGAAGAAACTGCTGAAGCTATTCCTTAGAGGTCCACCCCCCACAGACCAAAAAAGGAAAAGAAAAGAGAAGGAAATTAATACCTGCCTTCATATTGGAAGCCCAAACAGGTTTCTTCTATCGATCGTATGTGGGAAGGAGCTTCTTAATAGAGATAGCTCTGGACTTTTATGATGTTGCAGTCATGTGAATCCCCATCTTACCCCAACCTTGAAATGAGCTTTGATTACTTAGGTTGAAGGTTAAAACACAAATATCAGAGTGTCCCTTGTGAAATGTGATGAAATATTCTGTAATTGATTTAGAGAAAAAATACAATTTTTAAATCTAATGAAGTATTGAACAACCTCAGTGAAATTGAAGATTGGTCTATATCATTCTAGAGAAGTAAAGAATCTGAATGCATTGTTTAGTTTGATGGTAGTGATCATGAGATATGATTATGTATAAAATTTGAACATTACCAAAATTATAAGATTTGTGATGTACAAGTTCTAGGCATACTATTTTTATTCTCCTTATCCCATCAGTATCCCACAAACCAAGCAACGGTTTGTCCTGTTGTTTTACTTTGGGGTATTAGGCACTGTTAAATGACATTGTTTTGTCACTTAAAGCAACAGAGTAATGTGAAGCCAGGGGCTGTCACTTCATGAGAAAAGTAATGTGCTTCAGATAGTGAAGTGCCAAGTGATCTATGCGAGAATTTACCATTTCTTTCGGATCTGAGCTCAAATGAGGGGGAAAAAAGAAGAGAAAGAGAGAGGTTGCTTCACTTTTGATTTACTTGTTTGGTCCTCTTTTTCTTCTTCTTCAGACAATGACTCTTTCTTCTTCTTCTTCTTTCATGCAAGCCTTCTTCTGCTGTTACTTCTGATTCTACGCTTCTTTTATATGTTCCCTTTGTACATTTTCTATAAATCAGTTCTTTTAAAGGGTGACTATTGAAAACTAAGGGCTGGAGTTATATCTCAGTGGCCTAGTTAGAATTACATCTTAATGATGTTTACATTTGAGCTGTTGTGTTAATGTAGGCATTATTGTATATTGGATGCTAAATTAATAGTTTCATTGAAGTTTGATGTCATAAATACTGAATTCTCATATGTTAAGTGATTTTTGTAATTTCTGTAAATCATACACGTCGCTTCTCTCTCATTGCTTAAAGCCCGAGAACTTACAGGATCTTGTTGATTGACTACTTGTTTCCTACTTTCACTTTTTTAATATGATTTCCTTCTATAGTTTCTCAATCTCAGGCGAGTTATGTTTGATTCTAATCAACTGATTTTTTGTTTACAAGATCTTATGTCAATTTTGCAGAGAGGTTGAATTATTTTTCTGAGAAGTTTGACTCAAAATTGTTTATATCCCGAATCCACCAAGATACTGGTGCAGCAGACTTAGTGGGAGGTGCTGTTTCTTTGAAGACTGATCTTAAAGGACGTATGCAGCAGAAGAAACAATTGGTCAAAGAGAATTTTGATTGCTTTGTATCTTGCAAAACTACGATTGATGGTTAGCTTCACATCTTGTTTGGGATGGAGTTCTCATCTTACTTTAATTTATCATCGGAAGATCTAATTGAGTTTGATGCTTTTGCTATAGATATTGAATCAAAGTTGAGACGCATCGAGGAAGACCCTGAAGGTTCTGGAACTAAACACTTATATGATTGTATGCAAGGAGTCAATTCAATTGCTAACCGTGCTTTTGAGTCACTATTTGAAAGACAGGTAGATAGGACGTGATGCTGTTTTTTTTAGTTCGATCCATTTAGTGAAGTTGATTATTGTAAGGTGTGGATTTTTTTACTCTTCTTTTGTTGTTAGTATGTAACAAATAGAAACATTTCTGTGTAGGCTCAAGCTGAGAAGATAAGATCTGTTCAAGGAACGATTCAGAGGTTCCGAACATTGTTTAACTTACCCAGTGCCATTCGTGAAAGCATTAGTAAGGGTGAATATGACCTGGCAGTCAGGGAGTACAGGAAAGCAAATTCAATTGTGCTGCCTTCTCATGTATGCAAGATTTAATTAGTTATTCTGTGACTTACACTTGCAGTAAAGGATTTTGCTTTCTGTTTGAAACTGTTTTAAATTGATCTCCATCCTGCAAACAAGTACACTTACACAAGAATATGCAAAATTTTATTGCAGCTATGCATGTACACGTCTCTCTGCGTGTGGCATCCTATGTTTCCTGGTCTTAGTAATCATTCCTTGTGGTCACAGTAACGTAGTATACTCCAAACTAGTACATGGCTGTTGACAATGTTCAACTCTAGTAATTTGGGTAGCAAAATCTTAACTACAAGAACTATTTTTGAGTTACTTGTAAGTTTTAGCGAGGTCCTTCCTACGACATACATTTTGGCAAATGTGAATGCGATATGCTAGGAATTACTGTCTTTTCTTTGCTTAACCCATCTGTGTTCACCTCAATGTAGATGAAACAATGCCTTGTTTAATGACTCCATGCTTATTTAAAAGAAATGCTTTAAGGCCTCCCTTATTTCTGACTAGTGCAGGTTATTTATGCTCCTTGAAATGTAGATTCTTTGGGTAGGCATTAACATGGTAAAACGTTACTTGATCGAGTTTCATGCTTTTGAAATCTTCAGTTTGATTTAGTAGTAAAAATGTGTGCTCAACTTTTGTGATGCTTGACACTTTTGAGGTTATCTTTCTGATAATTACTTAAGTTTCTTTGTTTAGTTTTTCTACTTTTTTGCATATAGATTCTGCCTTTTTTTTGTCATCATTATTCAAAGGTTTTGCTTTTGTCTTGGTCACAAATTGTTTTGTGTCCTCTTCAGGTGGGAATTTTGAAGCGTGTCGTTGGGGAGGTTGAAAAAGTTATGCAAGAGTTTAAAGGCATGCTTTACAAGTCTCTGGAAGATCCTAATATTGACCTGACAAACGTAAGTCATCCTTTAGTTATTTTACCAACTTTAGTTATTTTTTTGGGAGGTACTATATATGGAAAGTGCTGCATGACATAATGGTGGGATGTTGGTTCTCTAAGGGCTCATTTGGGACGAGGGATAAGGGATAACTGATCCTACAATTAATTTTAGGACGAGTTTATCTCCTTAACATATTCTGTCTTTAGTTTCCAAACAAATCGTAACTTTTAATATAAAGTTCTAAATATTCTGTAGGCAAAAAAGAATATATGAAATTGTCAGTGATAAATGCAGTACTAGATTTGTCACCAACGTATATTATGTCTTTATTTCCAATACCTTCCAGAGTGGTCAAGAAGCTAGACAAACTGAGAAGGGATTTTATGTGGCTTGGGGACAAGGAAGGTAAGGGTATGCTCTAAGTTAGATGGACAACAGTTTAGCGAGAACTCAAATGGTCTTGGTATCAGAATCTGAGGGTACAGAATGAAAGTTTGATGATGAAGTATCTGTGGAGAAACAGTGGAAGGAGGTTGTTCAGAACAAGTTTGGGCAGAGCAGGTCATGGTGCAGTATTGTCACTAGTACTTACGGAGTTTCAGTTTGGAGGTCAAGAAGTGGTCTTTGGACCAAACTCTCGAAGAATGTTACTCATAAGGTGGAAATGATAAGAGAATTATTTTTTGGATGGATGAATGGAATGGCCAGGCGGCATTGAAGAACACCTTGATCTCTTTTTTTTGTGCACTAACCCTGAGGCCTATGCTGTTCAGACTCTTCAAAAATGTCACAGGAGCGTGTTGGATACTCCAAAAGTAGTGCATTTTTGTGAATCCAACAGGGGTGCGGCAACAGTTATGGAGAGGAGCAACACAGCCTAAGGCTGCAGTGGCTGAAACTTGGTCCGTCCGTAAATGGATGTGATATTCAACTTAGGAGATATTTGAGTGATTGGGAGATGGATAGAATAGATCAACTATTACAAGATGTTAGCACCTTCAAAGAAACTTCTCCAACTTCAGATACCATCAGTTGAGGCATGCTACCGATGGCAAATTCTCAGTGAACAGATTATATAAAAAAGAGGTGAGGGAGTGACCAGGTGGGGAAACAGGACCATGGGAGCAGATCTGGAAAAGTTGCACCAACTAAGGTTAAATATTTTCCTGGGTGGTGGCTACGAAGGCATGTCTAACACAGGTGAGGCTGAAAAGAAGGGAGTCTCAAATAGTTTCCAGATGTTCTTTTTGTAACGAGGAAGAAGAAACTTAACAACTACCTGTTTTTGCATTGCAAATTAACTTCAAAGATCGGTCAATATTTCTAAGTCCCGCAGAAACTAACTGGCCAACGCCAGAACAATATTGCTGATTTATTGAGCTGTTTGATTAGGAGGGGCGGGACCAAGAGCCAAAAGAAATAGTGGATAGGAATCCCGACATGCATATGGTGGATAGTGTGGAGAGAGAGGAATTAGAGATGTTCTGCAGATAGGTGTAGTTCCATTCGTAAAGTTAAATAGAATTGTATTATATCCCTTTTATTTTGGTGTAAAGAGGAATGTATAGATGAAGTTGTACAGATACTAGATCTTTTAGGTTCCTTGTAATTTTTTCTCCTAGTTTGTAATTCTTTCTTAAGGTTTCCAGCATGTCCTTAATGCTGAGATAATATGACGTTACTAGTTCTTAAAAAAAATACATGAATTGTTGCAGAGAAGGAAGTCAAAAGGAGGAAGAATGAAGAGGAAAATAGGTTCTGTAAATCTACCAAGAGCTTCTTAGAGATGACTCCTCAGTCTCACGGAAAGGTTGCTTAAGTTTAATAACGTTCAGGATGCAACAATTTAAACTCAGTTTCTTTACCTATTACCTGCTATCTTATTTGTTAGTGCACATTACATGGACCAATATCATCTATCAAATGTCAATTCTGAGCCCATAAGTATGTTGTTTTTACATTGGATGCGAATCCATTTAAAAGTGTCCTTGATAAAATATACCTACTCAAAGAACTACGCAAGAAGAGATTATTTAAGAACAATGCTGGATGAAGTTGGTTGCAATCACAACGGACTATGTGGTGTTTACTGTTCCTTTTTGACATGTTGGCTTCCTTTTCATCCTAGATCAGTTACTTCTAAAGGTTTTTGATGTCCATCCAGAATCAAATGTATCATCTTGCTTCTCAGCCAAGAGTGTGTTTTAGATGTAAAACACTTCTGATTATCTGCTAATATTGTGGGGCATGCGGTACTAGATAGAGGAAAATACTTACTGGACTATAAATCTATCTTTGCAGTACACGGGGGATGCCAATAAAAATTGTAGCATATTCCACTAATACCTGATGGAAGATTTAGTAATTCTGTATCGTGTTCCTCACTTGTGGGATCACACTGGGTTTGTTGTTATTGTTGTTGTTGTCCTGCTTGTGTTAAGGTGAGTCAGATCTCAGTATTCACCAAACACTTTGATATTATCATTGTTCTTATAAAATTGATTAAGTCACAGTCTTCATCTCCATTTGGCTTGACTCTACATACCTTGGCGTTGGGTTCAACCTTTTAAATGCTGACAATTCTACTCATATTTTAGTTATCAAAAATTTTTGAGATTTCAAACTTCACTTTTTACTTATGTGTGATTACTTAATGCTTCTTGTAGCTTGAAAATATAGTGAGGCTCTTGTTGGAGTTGGAACCTGAATCAGATCCTGTATGGCACTACTTAAATATACAGGTGAAGCATCCAAATCCAATATCATCCTTTTAATTACATATTAACATTATGCTTAGGTGGATTAGAGGGGTGTGAGGGCGCTCTGCCCCCACAAGATCCAATACCCTTTGCTGGAAGGTGTTTGGTTTGGACCCCTCAGATAGTGTCTCCCCCTTTAAGATAGTGTCTCCCTTTATGGATGTGGCAAATGATATCTAGCTTTATGAATGACATTTGAATCTGACTTATCTACCATAGGAAAAAGTGTTGGATGTAATTATGCTATTTTTCAGAATCACAGAATTCGAGGCTTGCTTGAGAAATGTTCTTCAGATCATGAAGCTAGGATGGAGAATTTACAGAATGAGATGAGAGCCAAAGCTTCATATGATGCAAAATGGAGGCAAATTCAGCAAGATCTGAACCATTCCGTAAGCATTACTGTCTGTAATAAGAAATCTGTTGTGGTTATCAATTTGACTACTTATTAATGATCCTCATTAAATGTTATAAATGATTGTCAGTCAGACATTGATTCGGAACTGTTAGTGATGACCGGTGAACAAGGTGATGCTTTTAGAGGAAAATATATACGTAGATTGACTGCTGTTGTTATCCATCATGTACCTGCCTTCTGGAAAGTTTCTGTTTCAGTGTTCAGTGGGAAATTTGCAAAGGTAATGAGACTCTCTTATCCTGTTTACATTATTCATCAGGTCGGTCCATATATTCTAAGACTAAAAATTAGATATTAACGGCCCGTTTGGTCATACGAAATGAAATCATGAGATGAAGTTGAAGTTTTGTTTGGACATGCGATTTGGATTAACAGATAAATAAAAGGATGATAAATGAAAATGGAGATTGTAAAGCACTCACAGAAAGACGCATAAAGTTGGTAGGGAACATTTTGCCCAAAAATGAAGAGGATAAAACAATTGTGGTATAGCATAAAAATGAATATATATATATTTTTCACTGCCAATTGGTTGTACTTTAAAATGTTATTGTGGTGTATTAAATTAAATGTTTAGATGTTGTGGTCATTTAAGATAGACATTGTGATTTTTATAATATTATATACTTGGAGGTTTGATGAAAAGGATAAGTATCTGAATGATGGTCGTTAACACAGGCCAGTCGAAGCATAATACTATGAAATTTTATTGCTTCCGGAATAGGGAGTCCCATATACAATAAGTATATCGACAGGGATTGTAAAATATAATCCAATCACATTAGGTAACTCAGTCTGGATACAAATAAAGGTTCCTTGATTTTTGCTACAGCTCATCATAAGTGATTCTTGTTCGGGTCTCACATGTTTGTGAAGTTGATTTAGCATATAAAATTTAACTTGCATCTCCCGAGCATTTTATTGATGCAAAACAACCCTGTAGACTGCAAATTCCATAGTATTCTCAACATTACCCATTTATTTTTCAGTGTCGTTACTTTTCTGCCACTTTTTGTGTTGGTAGTACTGTGAAATAGCACACTCATGGACCTCAACTTCTGGGATTCTTGGCACTATGAAAATAAGCATCCGTGATTAGATAGGTGAAATCTGCCGCACCATTGCCGCACTGATTTTTGGCCGTGTCCATCTGTGATGGCCATCTATCTTGTTCCTTGTAATTATAGTTTCACTTTCATTCTTCTTGTAATGCTTGGCAACTTCAAGTGGTATATTCCTGGGGATAGATCTAGTAATTGCCATTTTTTTCTCGTTACTAGAGAAATTTGTTGCTTCTCCAATTTTGGGTGGATGCGCATTAGTTTTGCAGTCTTTTCCATTGAAATTTGCTTCCATTTTCTTACTCTTGATTTAATGGTTCTTTTCTTGTAAATAGGCATCCCAGGTGTCTTCTGATTCAAATGTCAATGCCTCTGCAAAGAGAACTGAAGAAAAAGTAGGAGATGGAAAGTACTGTAGTCATTCTCTTGATGAAGTTGCTGGGATGTTGCAGAGTACTTTATCAGCTTATGGATCTGAGGTAAATGCTTCCTCTAAAATTGGTATTTATATTTTACCTTTTGTATCACTTTCTGTTGAGACAAACAGTATCATTATTGCCAAACAACCAGTTTAACCACTGCCTAATTCAGAAGAGAATCCGACTATCACAGTCCATATTAAAATAGACTAGCTTAGATCTCATCGAAAGATAAAGACAGTCGGGTAGTTAGAAATGACTTTCCTGCAAAATATAAATTCTCACGATGATTCCAGAATTATGGAGCTTTTTCTAGTAGATCGGATAAGCTTTTATGATTTATGATATATATCATGCTTCTTCCTAACGTACATCATTGAATGTTGAAATTACTCACAGGTTCAGAACACATTTCGAGATCTTGAAGAATCAAATATTCTTTGCCCGTACATGAGTGATGCCATAAAAGAGATATCTAAAGCATGTCGTGCTTTTGAAGCCAAAGAATCAGCACCTCCAGTTGCTGGTATGTTAATTTTCTAAGTTGACATATGCTATTGTCTGTGAAATGTTTCCAAGTGATATCTCCGGTGATTACCAGTTACGGCATTGCGCACACTTCAGTCTGAGGTCACAAAAATCAATGTATTGAGGCTCTGTTCTTGGATGCGTACTACAACTGAGAAGATAACAAAAGATGAGACCTGGATCCCAGTATCTATCTTAGAGAGGAACAGATCTCCATATACAATTTCTTTCTTGCCTTTGGCTTTCCGTTCAATTATCACATTTGCAATGGATCAGATCAATACGTAAGTTATAGATGTCGCAAAATGCTGTATGTGTATTTGAACATATCTGTACCTGTGATCTAACCCTCCTGCTACATATCTCGGTAAGCTGAAGGGTTTTTCCGTAGGTAGATTCTTTTCAATTCGCAAAATACTTGTAAAATTTCCTTTAATGTTTGCCAGGAAGTCGTTTAGTTTAGCGTCAACTATTTTAAATAATAGAATACGTTATCCAAATGCATGTGTATGTGAAGCTATCAAGAGAGATTCAAGTATACATAGGCTCGCGAAGAAATATATATGTTAAAAATAGACTTTCGTGTTTCCTCAGTGCTATTGATACATGCTCGTGTCCAGACATACTAAGTAAGGGGGATTTGATTTTAATTGTACTGTGGTTTGGTGATACTTATTGACTTACTGTAACTAGTTATGCGACAACTCCTCCTTGAATGTTTTATAAGTGAAACAATTTTGAATGGCATCTTCTTATGGAAATCCTAGCTACTCTTAGCATTATATTGGGAAGTCTCATTGATATTGCTTTACATATTCGTCCATAAGGCCAAATCCGATATGAAATTATTGAAACACGAATATGCAAACACGATGACTTATATGTTGTTCTATATCTCCATGAATTTAGGAACTTTTGCTTGCATTGTATTATTTGGTCTATGTACTGGAACATTTATGCAGGATTATACATCAAAGATCTTTTTCTGGCTCTATCTTAGCAGATACATAATTTTCTTGTTAGTAAGATGTAGTGACTCTTGTCTTCTTAAGTTGCTTGGGCACTTAATATAGGCCTCAAGGAAATAGACTTGAAACTGTTACTCGGAATAAATTTTGCAAAATGTACGAACAGTTGGTCGATTATTGCACACTCATTTCTGTATTTTATTCTTTCCAGAATGATCCAGTCTTTGAGGAATGAGGCTATGAAGTTAGAGGACATATTCTTGCTGCTTCAAGAAATTCAGGAATCTGTTAGACTTGCCTTTTTGAACTGTTTGCTTAATTTTGCCGGTATGTAAAGCAGTTGATACCTCAGCATTTCAGTAGCTGATAGAGTTTGGAATATAATACAAAATTTTACACTCTAATTAGGCCAGCTGGGCCACACTGGCAATCAGCTTCTGAACGAACATGACAGAGAGAGTGCACATTTTCAAAATGGACATGCTGAACCAGAAGATAAATCATCGGATCCTCTTCCAGGAAGTATTGTTAATCCACATCGACAGTTGCTGATGGTCGTAAGTAATATTGGATATTTCAAAGATGAACTTGCTCATGAATTGTACAGCAAGTACAGACGAACTTGGCAGCAGTCGAGGTACAATAATAGCTCTCGAGTACTTTATAGCTTTTAAATCAAGTTAAGCAGTACAAGTAGCTCTCTAGTACTGTATAGCTTGTCCACTTCATATGATTTCTTCCGTCGAATATAATGTCAGAAACATTGCGAACAATCCACTCAATAATGGTTGACAGGATTAAGGGTACTTCGTTATATCAATGTGTTGCAGAATTACGTCCAGGTTGATTGGGCAATAGGAGTTTGTTTGTTTTCCGAACCTAAGATAACACCGAAACTATTGTCTTTTTTTAAAGGGTTATCTCTTAACATTTTAGTTGGAAACTTTTTCTATTTCCAGATATTTGAAAGATGTCTCTGAACAAAGAGGTAGCGATGCGCCATTAGGACCTAAAATGTTCACTTGAATATTTCTCTTTTGCAGTCATCTCATCTTTAGAGACTTCGACAGAATATCATTTTGTCGAGCTACCTAACATCATACCATCTACTGTCTTTGATCCCCACCTGAGATGCTCTTCATTCTTGAGAGTTGGTGCAATGCAGTCTAGGCACATATCTTGCTGAAGCAGCGCTTTAGCACAGGCACTGCATTGTACCTCTATGTTCTTGGCTCACAACCATAAATGATCAACAGTAAACAATAAAAGGGAAATGAGAAAGTACTATACGGATTTAGGATTATTTGAGTGGGTATGGATAGGAAATTAGACACTAAGTAATCTTAACTAGTCCCTTATCTGTACTCTTTATCATAAATTCAAATGATTATTGAAATTGGCTGACATGGTTTTCTTCAGATATCCCAATTTATTAAGTTTTTCAATCCTTTGATCTAGAGAACTATTTGTACTACAATAACATACCCAGAGTAGTCCCACCAGTGGGGGTTGGGGAGGCTAAGATGTACTCAAACCTTATTCCTATTTTTTCTTTTTTTCGTAGAGAGGATGTTTCCGATAAATCCTTAGCTCAAAAGAAGTAAAATCAAATCAGAATCAAAATAAAAAAGCGACAACAAATTAGCAATACACAAAGCAAATGGAGCAAAGAGGGGATCACTCAAATGGTAACACTCTCCACCTCCAACTCTGAGGTTGTGGGTTTGAGTTATCAAGGGAGAAAAAAAGGTGGGAGCTCCGGGGAGAGAGAAAAAAAAGTAGTAGTAAGATTAAGAATAAGATACTATGCGGATACTAAATAGTTTTACTAAATAAGGAGAAGATGAGAAGAGAAGACTAGCCCCCTATCTATACCACATAAAGTTATGAAATATTCTGGTACTTTTTACCCTTTATCCTTATCCTCAATCTCCAGACCTTCCTATCTAGGGCTATGTCATCAGTAAGCTGAAGATATGTCATGTTTTGTCTATTCACCACCCTCAGTTCTTCCTCGGCCTACCTCTACCTTTTCTAAAACCTGTTGTAGCCAACCTCTCACATCTCCTTGCCGGTGCATCCGTGCACCTCCTCTTCATATGTCCGAATCATCTCAGCCTCGTTTCCCTCATCTTGGCCTCCATGGAGGCCATTACTACCTTTTCCTGAATCACTCCATTCATAATCTTGTCTCTCCTAGTATACCTACACATCCAAATGAGCATCCTCATCTCCGCTACCTTCATATTCTGAACATGTGCGTTCTTACTAGCCAACGCTCTGCCACATACGACAATGTGAGTCTAACGAGCTTACCTTTATCACTTGGTGACACATTCTTATCTCACAACACCTCGGCTGTGGGCCTTTATTTCGCCCACCCCTGCTCCAATACAATGTGCGACATCATCGTCAATCTCCCCGGTTTTCTTGGATTATAGACCCAATATACTTGGAAATTCCTCTGTTGAGTATGACTTGCATAATGATCTTCAATTCCACCTCCTCTCACACATCACGTCACTGAACTTGCACTCCATATTTTCTGTTTCCATAGAATTATTTGTATTCATAGTTTCTTTTTCCTGGACTACGCAATATGTATATAGCTTTGTTTCTTTTCTACTTTTTTTGTTTACTCAGTTCTCGCTTTGTACTTAATAAAACCGTAGAAGATATGAGTAACAGTAGGCCAGTGCACAAAGCATTCCATGTTTATGGAGGTTCCGAGGAAGGGTCGCACATTAAAGGGTGTGATGTAAAAAGCCGTAGAAGATATTGGCGTTTTTCTACGTTTTTAACCTTTGCTAACACTGATACTAAAGTGCTGTGCTACCGTAGGGGCAAGGATGAAGAGGACGCTGATATGCAAGATCTCATTGCATCTTTCTCTGGGTTTGAAGAGAATGTTCTTGAGCAGTATACTTTGGCAAAGGTATTCATCTGTAATGGATATCCTTTTGCTTTGTTTCATTATGGTTTCCACTTGTTATCGTTATCGAGAACTCTTAAAGAAATAATAGTAAATTAAGGTACATGTCTGTAGGAATTCCAAGTATATGAATGGTGCACAAAGCACTATGCTAGATGCACAGCTTGTTAGTTGTTATCAGAGATACCTGTGCCTTTTGAAATAAATGATTTAAGAACATTCTTAGTTTCATAACTATAAATAGTTTATGCTCCCTATTGTCGCTTAAAAAAGTGTCAGTTCCCCTTCTAGTATTCTCATAATTATCATGTCCTTTTACTTCTTTTTATCAGTATCATCAAGGAACAATTAACCCCCCCCCCCCCCTCCCGGACCCCTGATGACTTGATCCTCAATAATTGGGAGGTTTAACCTGAAAAAAACAAAAGTTGACAACAAGATATTGATACTTTGTGCTTGATATTGGAGAAGATTTTTCTAAAAGAATAGAGAATTGCTCTTAAACTTTGCCTTGTCCCTGATTGGATGATTCGTAAATTTTCTTTTTTTTGGAAATATTTTGTCAGAGAAATTTGTTCAGAACAGCTGCTGTAAACTATTTGTTGGAGAGTGGTGTACAATGGGGTGCTGCACCAGCAGTTAAGGTAAGAAGTCTCTCATTTTTGCCTGCTATAACAGAAAATGTTTTCCACTTGGAATGATAGCATGATTTTCTATGCATTGCAGGGAGTACGAGATGCAGCTGTGGATTTACTACACACTTTAGTTGCTGTACATGCAGAAGTAAATTCTCCGACTCTTTTCTGGGGATATTGTTGCTCGTTCATAGTTTGGGTAAACGGAGATTTTAATCGATTTGTCTGGTGCATAGTTTTAAAAAGTTCTAAATCTCAAACTCTATCTTTACTTGGTGTTTTACTTATACCATTCTCTCCCGCATTGCTTAGTCTAACGTTCTAATTTTGGTTTTTCTCTTACAGGTCTTTGCCGGTTGTAAGCCTCTGTTGGATAAGACACTTGGTATTCTTGTTGAAGGTCTAATCGACACTTTCTTAAGTCTTTTCCATGAAAACCAAGAAACAGATTTTACAGTATTAGACGTGAATGGCTTTTGTCAGCTTATGCTTGAGGTTAGTTAAATTGTTAGTGCTTCCCGAAATCACTTTTTTTTTCTGTTTGGATGGTGCAAATACAATATTTTTTTCGCTTTTGTTTTGTTGAGTGCTTTTGTATTGCTTAAGCTTTTATGCTGTTTGCAACAAGTAGAAGCAGAAGTATACTTTAAAACAAAAATGTAGAGAGGGTTCAGATTCGATTCCGTGTTCTTGCATTTGTTTCTCTACATATTTTTTATGGACTACTGAAAGTTGATAGAATAAAACAGGGAACTGAAATGGATAGGTCATGCTCTCTCATGACTAACTGCATGGCGTTGACTCTGATAGACTGTATGGCTTAATCCTGCAGCTTGATTATTTTGAGACCATATTGAACACTTACTTTACACATGAAGCAAGGGAGTCTCTAAAAACTTTACAAGGGGTCCTTTTAGAGAAAGCAACTGAGAGTGTCCCAGAGACTGTTGAAACTCCAACCAATAGTCGTCGGCAAACACGTGGAAATGATGATGGACTTCAGGATGAAAGGCAGCAAGGGGGGACTATATCACCTGATGATCTGATTGTATGAAATACTCTCTATGGACTTTTTTCCAGATTTTTTGTCATGTCTTTTTTCTCTGCAATATGCTTTAAACATCGTTAAGACATAAATTTTCTTACAGAATATTGTTTATCATCACAAGGTTGGTTCATTTTAGCCAGCAAATTCCCTGTTGGCTATGATATTGCCTCGCACCAAACAATCTAGTTTCGACATTGTCATTAAGTGTTTCATCGCCTTTTTTACATGCCTTTGGATTGTTCTGAATTTCACAGGCTCTTGCACAGCAGTACAGTTCTGAGCTACTTCAATCTGAACTCGAGAGGACACGAATCAATACAGCATGCTTTGTGGAGTCAATTTCTCCGGATTCTGTCCCAGATTCAGCAAAAGCAGCTTATGCTTCTTTTAGAGGATCAATGGATTCTCCCGGTAGAGGATCTCAAAGTGTTGGACCCCCGAGCTACTCCAAGCAAAGACGCCGATAAATTAGAGGTATCCATTTTCTGTTCCACTTTTTGCCCCATATTTCGAGCTTCACAGTGGGGAAAGCCTCTTCATTTAGCTGTGAAACACAAAGTCCACAAATGATTTGACAAAATAATGTTTAGGTGTTATCCTGCAAGTTGTTTGTTCTATCAAAATGTACCTTGACCTAAGAACTTGTATGGCTTCCATCTTACTCGAACATGTAGAAGCCCTTCAGCTGGCTCTCATCTAACTGCCACGGTCTCTACTCCTGCTAATAGTTTAACACATTCGTTGTTGTTTGGTTCGTGAAGCACAAGGAGATTTTACTCGTTGGTGTCAATTGGGGTGTCTATGGACTCTTGTTTCTCTTCATGGAGCTTTTGGCCTAATAGGTTTCATGTTAGTCTATTCAAGCTTGCTGATTTGTTCAATTGAGTCTTATAATGCAAGTCCAATTGATATTTTGTTTCTGGATTTCTGATTTATCATCCGTTCGGAGGTAGGAGTGGATATAGGGCCTTGCCAGGTTTTTCACCCGAACTTCCTCAGCAAAAAATAACACTATATAGATTTGAATTCCCTGCACACGGATAGAAGCTAGCTAGCTCCGTGGTTTAGGGGTTTCAAGAATTCACCTTAAAGGTATAAATTTAAATCTCAAGCGCTATATTTTTATTTTCAAACCTACTCAATGAAAATCCTAAATCTAAACAGGAGCTTATTGTTAGAAGAACCATACACTTCAACTAAAAAAGTAATAACTAGATGTGCACTATAATTTGGATTGTCAATTGAAGGACAAATAATTTGATATTTATGAATAAATTAAAAAAAAACATAAAATAATATAGTTTGCAAACAAAAAGCTAATCCAATAATTTCTTAATTTATCCTTTCTTGTTACATCACATTGAAGTTGATATGAGTAAAATCAAACCAAGGATAAAACAAGAAGTGGACTTAAGACTTTGAAAGTAACATCAACCATATACCCACAAAGAATTTCTTTATTGGGTGATTAATGAAATGTCCATGAAACAAAAATATTAATTTTTTAAATATTTTGTCTCATACCTTCTTAGGAAAATAATGTTTATACAATACTCAACATATATATATATATACACATTGGTGATGTACTCTAAAACACATCCTACTATTCTTATGAAATTAGAAAAAGAAATGTTTATGAAATAAATATTTTATTTTCAAATTATCACAATTTTGTAAATGATTTTTTTTTTTTTTGTTATTTGAAGTCAACATGAACTATTTTTCCCCTTTTTAAAATGTCCCTTTTACACACAGCTGCTCAATGTGGGCATTTCTTTTGGTCCATTTATCATGGGCCCATTAATAGTGACACTCAACATGCAGCTTCATTTTCATGGGCCTCACTTTTCAATTTATTACCCACTTGTAAATTATTCTTTTTCACCTTTTTTATGCTCCTTTCTTTTTTTGGTAATGGGGATTGATTCCCTTCTTTCATTTTTTTTTGGTTTATTTTGTTATTTTTCTTTGTTTAATATGACATTGACATTTTGAGGGAAATAATTATTCTTATTTTAGAGCGATAACTCGATATATCTACTATATGACCTTTTTTTTGCTTATTTGTACGAATCAGACAGGGTTTGTTAAAGGAAAGAGTATCGTGAAGAATATCCTTTTGACATAAGAAAAATCGGAGAAATAAGAAGGGAAACTTATAGAGATCTCAGTAGATTAGGGGCTAATTATTTAGATACGCGCTAATTTACAATATTATGAAAAAATTATCTAATTTTGGTGCGTTTAGATATATGTATCTCGTGATAATGGAGCCAAAATTAGGTGTAACTTGTCCCAAATATACTGTGTCGAAGCAGATTCATGTGTATCTGCAATACATAGATAGTGGGCGGGGTGGATACATAACAGGGCGGTTTTAAAGCTATGTGGGTGGGTGGGATGTGGCGCAGTTGAAGTGGATTTTTTAAAAACTAATGTGGGGAGAGGTGGATTGTGGGTCTGCGATTTTATGCATGTTCAAATTTAATTTTAAATGTTTCACATGCATGTTACTAGAGTGATTGGTCTTTATTATCAAGATAATTTTCTTCAAGTCACTAAAATATTCAAGATACTAAATAAAAATGGTACAATCAAAACTTATATGGTTCCTGACATGCTTCCTGGTAAACCTCTAAAATCATAATTTCTTAAGTCATTATCTATTGAATTAATACAACTTAATGAGAAAATGAATATATTTTTATGAATTTTATTATTAGTATCAAACTTGATTAAAAAGAAAAAGATTCAAATTTTATGCGGGGCGGATTGAAAACGAAAAAAGTTATTGTGCAGGGCAGGTAAAATTTTGCAGCTTAAGCTCAATTAAACCCGCCCCATTGTCATCTCTATACATAGGCAAATCTTGCGTACTTCCCTAGATTCCTTCCGTCTCGCCCGTCACTCTGTTGTATATATGATATCTTGGTACATGTGAATCACACCAAATACATACAAATACATGTATCTAATTTAATTCACATGATTCTGAAATACATTACTATATATCTAGCTCGCCTACCTCCCCATCTCGCTCTCCTTTTTCATTTTTTAAAATGGATCTAGATATATCTTCCTCAATATACGTTATAAATTTCTTAATTAATGATAACATACTTAATGATAACACAAATCAAAGACTTTACCTTTTATATACTTAGGTTATTAGGTGTTCTTATTTTTTATGAAAGAAATAAGCTATGTTATTATAATTATTTTCTCAAAAAAAATAAAAATAGAAAACATGATACAAGAATAACAGATTGCACTTGAAATGGCTGGCCTGCAGTTTACTCTTCAATTTTAATAATTCTATTTTTTAATTATTAAAAACAAATGAAGAAAAAAAACTTTTTATATTCCGCCGCCCATCCTCAAATAAAAATAAAATAAAAATATGAGGTTAGCATGGCAAAAATAAAACAATTAAAAAATATTATTATACATGTATATCATTATGTGATATTCACCTTCTCTTCGAAAACTTTGAATAAATTAGCTTCTAAAAACATACTCCATCTATATCGTTTACTCTCTTATATTTTGCTTTTCACGTATTATATAAATTTTAATTAATATTTAAAAATATATTTTTTTTCGTCATACTAATGTGAGAAAGATAATTTATAATATTTTTTCATAAAGTTTTTGAAAATTAAAATTTTAAAATATTGAATTATTTAAATTTTATTTATCGTTAAAGCTAGTCAAATTTATTCTCATAAAATGAAATGTGATAAATAAATAGAAATGAAGGAAATACTATTTGATAAATTAGACAAATAACAATCTTTAGTTCGTTATGATTTAATGCAAGAGACTTAATTTATAACTGAAAATGTATTTAAATGCACAAGGAACTTAAAACATACCATCAAAGGCTAATTCAAAATTTAAAACATTAATATAAAATTTTAATCAATTTAGGTGAATTCAAAATTTGAAACATTGATTTAAAATTTTAACCCATTTGAATTACTGATTCTAAATTACTAATGTGCATATTCAATAGATGTCTAGAGATAAATACAAAATCGTAGTGTTATTGGGATCGTCAATCGAATACTCTCTTCTAGTTGATGATTTTTTTTTTAAAAAAAAATAAAATATTTGTAACTAATTCATCATAAATTTGTAAAAATATTTACCTTCGTTTAATAGGGATTGAAAACACTCTTAGACGTAGAAAATATCATATTCTATATCTATTTAGAAAAAAATAACCAAATTTATAATTTTACAAATTCTTCCTCAATAAGTTGAAAAAAAATATAATGAAATTAGCTATTATAATGATACTAACTATTGTATACTTTTGGAGTGTAAAATTCACATGTAATATATACTTTAATAGTATTCAAGAATGCAACATCGTGATACAATATAATTGTATATCCCATGTGTATATAACGTCAAATTTGTGCTATAATTATTTTTAAAGAGACAATTTTGTAAATGGATATCGATAGATAATTCTTTTACTTCGGAAATCACGTAAAAATATAAAATACACCCTGATAATTGAATTTGATGTGATTATATGAAATTCGTTTTTAGTATATTCTCTTAATTAATTAGTTGGAGGCATGTGTAGATGCTAACATATATTGTTAGTAAACAAAGGCATGTGGATTACATTATGACTTTTGTTAATTTTAATAATTTGATGATTAACATATTAATTAATTAGCAACATCTTTTCATGTGTGTTATTAAAGCTTTGTCTCATAGAGCTATATTAGATTTCAATTAAATCTCTTCACATGCTTGTCTTGCTTCTTAATCACACTAGAATTATCTGATTAATTACCTCTAGACTATGTATGTGTTCTCCAACATAATCCTTTAATTAGATATTAGGTTGTATACTTTTCTAGTGTTTAGCTTAATTAGAAAGGTTTTTCAAAGACAAAAGAAAGAAAAACTCATTTGGCTTTATTAAAACAAATTTTGGTTTTGTAAGTCAAGAACAAAATGTATTCTCTCATGTCTCAAAAAAATTGGTTTAATATTGTAGAGTTTGTGGAGTAAATACTATTTGAACTTTATTTTTCAACATTAAAAACAAAGGAGGATACAATTCCATGAGTGATATATAGAAAGAATCACATGACTTTTTGTGATAATAGAAGTAAGGCCAAATACATAAGCAAATCATTAAATTTTTTGGGTTTTTTTTCTCAGGTACTTCAACTAAGTCATTTTTTTATTGAATCATTGAATATCCATAATTTGTTCCGTTTAAACAAACACCGTTGTCTGATGTGGAACCAGATTTATGAGGGGTATTGATAGAGGATACATATGTTGTTCCACAAGTCATTAGTTCAATTGATAGTGAAAATGTTCTAGAATAATTGTGTTTTACTTAAGTCATTTGAACACATTAGAAAACAAATGAGACTAACACGGTTTGTCTTCATTCCTTCAATCAAAATTATTACAATTCGAACACAATTAAAGACATTTACAATAGAAAAGCCGATCAATATCATCCAACAGTGTTTTAAAGAAACATATTATGGGTGGTTCAATGATTCAATAGAAAAATAACGTAGTTGAGGTACCCGAACGAAAAAATCCAATAAATTTAGACTCTTTTTCGATTAGAAAAGTTACACCTAAGACTCTGAAGTAAAGGAAAGTGATCCTAAGGGTGTCAACCGAGCCAGTCAAATCAATCTCCGATATAAGTATTTCAAACTCTTTATGAATCAGAAAACTTGTTCCGAATTTTAAAATGGAGGGCAAAAATGTCTTAATTCAAATAGTTCAATGATATTAGATAACTTTTTCTTGTTTTGAAGTAACCGTTAACTTATTTAATTAGTAATTGGAGGACATATTATAAACCCCCCCAAAATACTAACATTGAGGACATTTTTAACCAAAAAAATAATATAACATACAATAAAATAGATCCATTTAAAATAATTCAGGGATATATTTAATTATTTTCACAATATTTTATATAAGAAAAAAGACATGCACACACTTAGTTAATAAGAGATTATAACACTCAGAGGCGAAGCCATAATTAAGGGTTTGAGAATTTCTAACTTTTAGGATAGAAGAGAAAAATATTTTTGAATCCGGGTTACTTGTGTGGAAAGCGTTTTCATGACCTTTTTCTTATCATTGAATCATCAATTAATTTTGTTAGGAGGTTCACACAAGTTAATATAAAAATATATTTATTTAATAATCTGATACATATACAAGGTCTACAAAAAAATTATTTGATACGTCTGAACCCACAAACCCCCACTTAGCTTCGTCTCTAATAACGCATCAAATATATCGACAAACATTTTATAGATAATTGAACATTAGGTATCTCAAAACCAAGGATGAGTTACGTTTGACATCGAAATTATGATTTTAGAAAATTATGTTTAATTGACTAATACTCCCTCTGTTTGGTACTATTTGTCATATTGTGTTTTTCGAAAGTTAATTTGACTAATTTTTGAAGTTAAATTAGATCATATTAATTTAATATTTTAAACAAAAAATTAGATATTCTAAAACTATATGAAAATACTATATATTGTAATTTTTTGCATATTAATATAATAAAAATACATCTTAAAATATTAGTCAAAATTTTTATAGTTTGACTTTAAAAATAAAAATCACGACAAACGATATCGAACGGAGAAAGTAACATTTTGACAAAAACAACTTAAAATTTTCAAGAAAATGTCTTATTATTAATTGTTTGTCTCTCCATTTTTCCTTTCTACCCATGTGAAGAAGTGAAATTAATTACATTTTCTCATTTAAGGGAAAGCAACTTAATTAGTTATGATTAGCAAATTGAAGGTAATATAATGTTAGTAGCAACTTATTATATATATATATATATATATATATATAATATATATATATTATATATATATATATATATATATTACCCTTATATTTTTTTTATGTATATTAGTAAATGTTGAATCTTCTTTTAACTTCTTTATCTATTTATTTTATATACATTATATACATATTTTATAAATTAAATAATCAAATAATTCTGAGTCCGTAACTATTCCAAAATAAATCTCCATATAATAGTCTTACCTAAAGAATTGTGGATTGCAAATTACTCTTTCCCTTTTAATTTGTCTACTATATGAAAATCAATAATTATTTTCTTTTACCAAGAATTAAATAATTATATTTTTGTGGATGAGGAAAAAGATGAAAAAGAAAAATGTAGTTGGGTGGTTTGCTTAGCTAATGACAGATAAATTGAAAGTTTTATTTATTTATTTTGTTTAATTGAAAGGGTTAAATCCACATGGATGACACATGGTTTATGTCTATAATAATATTCACATGCCTACCATGTTCAATTAAACCCTTTGTAACTTTTCCATATAGACAACTCACTTTGGTCCATGTCACAATCTTGGTTTGTTTCAAATATATATATAAAAGAAAAAAATGGGAGTCGGAAGTATGTTCGTTAATTTTGTCATTTGAAGCTGATATGTCACTCGTTATGGAAGTGATTCATATATACTCTTACTGTTATATCGAAAGTTGAGGGTATATGTTTTTGTACGTTTTTTCATCCTAATATATATGACAATAAATTTTTGAATTCATGATTTAAAATAAACCTTAGGTATTTGTATGACTATAAATTATTTCATTAAAGATTAGAAAATAATTAAAATTAAGTAATTTTTAATTATGAAAAACTGATACTTAAAATTAAAAAGATATTATTTAAATCGAGACAGAAAAATAACTCTTTTATAAAGTTACTGTGTGCTAGATCAATCAAGAATTAGTTTGTAATCGAATATATATTGTACTTTAAAGAGAATTAAAAAAAAACAAAAAGAAAAGATAAATTCTCAACTTTGTTTATTAATGGTTTTTGTTTATCTTTTCAACAATTTTCTTGGTGGATGAAAGAGAAATAATAGATACTTACAGCAACTAAAGTTGCAAAAAAAAAAAGGTTCAATTTTAAAGAATAAAAATATAGAGATTAATTGAATCAAAAAAAGAAAAAGAGAGGGGAAAATTCATATTTAAACACAACTCCACAATCATGACTTGTTTTGAGAATCTAATAACATTTTATTTATAGATTTTATATATTGGTGAGTGATAAAGGGCAGGGGCGGAGCTATTTCATACAAAAGGGATTCATCTGAATCCTTTTCGATAGAAAATTATATTATTTATACATGGTTAAAATAAATTTATACGTATATATAATAGATGTCAAATCTCCTTATTGAAAATCCTGATTCCGCCTAAAATAAAGAGTGTTGCCTGGATATTCGAATTTGAAATTTATGAATTGTGAATTTTCTTTTATCCTTTAATATAATAGATTTTAAATTTATAACTTGTATATAGAATGTAATTTATATAAAGATAAAACTTGAACTAAAGCCAATAGCTCAGCCACATACGGTGAAGGAAAATCAGTTGAACATCGTTAATGAATAAATAAAATTCTATGATTAAATTTATTTAATCACCATAAAAGCAAAGAGCATAAAAATTTTGCAATAAAAAGACAAAATCATGCAATGTTTTGAAGAAAAAAAGATTCTTTATGATGTCAATAAGAGGGGATATCCTTTGCCACATTCCCCTTACATAATTCACTAAATTTAGGGAAAATGTTTTTTTTACTATTAGATTCGAATTTAAAATTTAAAATTTTAACAATTTTTATAATTATCTTTCCGATAATATATGATTATAACAAGATTCACGATCAAGTATTTTAATAAATATACTAATATATATAAAGAAAAATTACTGAGTTCCGATAACAAAGTTGAAGGACCCTACCATAATGTGGTGTGGTGTGCTGTAGTATGGAGTTTGTGCAAAATAGTTCTTGCCACGTTCAAAAAGAAAATGTCCATGTGAATTCGTGTTTGTGTTTATATGTAAAAATTATTTCTAAAATTAATTATTCGTACGTTGAAAAAAAAATAGAGTAAAATTTAGAATATCCATAAATTTGAAAAATTGTTCAATCAGTTACGATTATTTTACAGAGGGCATAATTTTAAGATTGAAAGTGAAAGATGTACGAATATTAGTTTCTTATTTCTATGAAATATAAAATGTACTTGGTAAATTTTAGATATCGGATACATAAGTATATCAAAATAAAAAAAAAGAATAAAAATTATTTAACTCAACGAGTATAATATTAGCATTAAATTCGTTTTGGTACATAGGAAATAATTCTAATTCTAAAATATATTTATTTAATTTCAATTTCAAATACATTTTTGTTTTAAAATATCAAATATTATTTTATCTATACACCTACTAATTATATTCAATTAATTAACAAAGTTAACAAAGAATCCACCGTTGGTATATGATGCAGGTAACGTGGAAGTGGAATAATTCTTCTAATTTATTTACTAGAGCAGTTTGAGTATAAATCAATAATCAAAATATCACACAACTAATATATACGATGATACGATGAAATGATAAATATTTTTTTAAATTAAGATTTCGAGATTAAAAAGTCAGAAAACAAATTAATACAGCTTTAGTAGAAATCGTTTTTATCTCATATCAAGAGACTTTTCCATATAAATTCAAATTAGTCAAACTTTAAATAATTATCAAACAAACAGTGGCGTAGCCACAAGATGTTCAATTGGACACCCTTCGTCGAAAAAAATACTATATATACAAATAAAATGATATACGAAATGACCAAATAACATATTTTAGATACCCTTAACATAATATGCTATTGTAGCCTAGTGGTCTCACCTCCTTGAAATAAAATAGTGCTCGTATGTTCTACTTTTTGAATAGAGTTCTTATTATGCATTTATTTTTTTGGTTTCTTGACGGTGTCCAGGGCCCACATTGGAGCTCCAACTAAATCCGAATCGCGCTCTGCATGACCATTCGAGTTGGAGCTTCAACAGGATTTTTCTTCAAACCAAGAGCTCGAACCCAAGACTTCTGTTTAAGAGTGAAACACTCCACAGTGCACTACAATCAATGTTGATAAGCTCGTATTATGCTATTTCTGAACACCGTTCGTAAAATTTCTGAGAAAAATAAGAAATAGAAAGGTATCATACCAAATTTCCAATTATACATGGTAGCTAACCACCACTATACCTTAATAGAGTATTAATCAAACTGAAAAAATTGACCCAAAGAAAAATTGACACAAAAATAATAAATATTGCAAGGTTATCGTGGGGGTATTAATTAATCAATTAATAAAACTAGAGTTTGAAAATTATAATGCTATTATCATCAACAATAAGTGATTTCAGTTAAAAATTAAAACATATTAAATTGATTTACAACTGTACAAAAAAAGATGTATATCCAAGTGTCTTTTTAATAATTTAAAATATGGATGTTGACACATCATCTTCATCCAACTCATAGCATTAACTTCTTCAATAGTATATGGGTATAGTATATTTAATTTAAAATGATTACAATCTCATATTATATGTTAGTAATATTCTTTTAAAAGTTATTCGTCCATGATATTTATATTAATATTTGATTAATTTAAATTGAAAAAATTGTATATAATAACAAATTAATAACCTAAATTAAGTGGTATAGCTAAAGTTTGATTTAATTGTGCTCCATAGCAAACATTAGCTAAAATTTGCCAGCGTCTCTCTCCCAAAAATCTCGCTCGCCACTCTCCATTCTCGCTCGTCTCTCTCGCTTTATACACAGAAGTGTATAATTCTGTTTCAGTTTTGTATAAAGCGAGAGAATTGTATATACACATGCAAAAATGTATATATCTTCGTGTTATACACTTAATTATACAATTTACAAACATTTTACTTCAAATATTGCAGAGAAAAAGGCCAACGAATTATACAATTGCGAATTATACAATTGCAGTGAAATACAATTTTCTCTAGCTTTATACAACAGAAGTGTATATATTTTGTTTCTATTTTTGTATAAAGCGAGAAAAACATATATCTTCTTGCTATACACTTATAATTATGCAATATACATACATTTTAATTCGATTCAACTGTATGCAAAACAAATTATACAATTGCAGCGAAATAGGCCAGCGAATTATACAATTGTATATGTATAGCAAATTATACAGTTTTATGTTTGCTATGGAGCGCAATTATGCAAAGTTTGCTATAGCATACAAATATGAATTTTTTATTTGCTATATGTGAAAGTTGTTCATTTAAATTTATATCGGATATGACTTATATAAGATTAACATTTATTTATATTCAAAATTTGAAATTTAGACCTCTGATTAAAATTAAAACAATATCATCGACTGCAGCATATCTCGAATAGGTAATAATAGTTACTAACATGAAGACATCAACTATTTCATTTATGTATTTTCTAAAAGTAAACTCAATTATGCCAACAACATCCATTTTCACATTGACAACAAGGATTTGTAATTAATTAAGATTAAATCACATTAATTAATTTAATTAATAATGTCAGCTAGAAGAATCTTTCTTACTCACCACTAAATTGACAGTAAGTAGTGCTTGGCATCAATTATACATATATACCCTATACTTTTAATTTAATTATGGCCCTTTAATTATCTATACATTATATTATTGTCTTCGTCAGTGTGGACGTATGTAGAAAGTAACTTATAATTAATCATCAAAAATCAATTATTTTAGCTCAAAGCTTATGAATTGTATAATAAAATTTTAAAATCAAATATAGTGTAATAAAATCTCGAATTTAAATTTATGATATTTAAATTTTGAATCCGTCTTTCATTGTTAATGTCAGGTTTTACAACATGTATTCGTAAAAAAATCAATTCCTCATTTGGAGTATTCGAATTTTATTCCTTAATTTCAGACTTTTTTAAGGTGCATAATTTTTTTTTGGAATTTTTTGAGATGGTTTAGGTTGAGACTCGAGATATTTAAATTACTTTAAGATAAGAAGAATTAAATTCGAACCATGAAAAAAAAATTGATGAAAGAAACACAAAAGAATTCGGACTTGAATTTACTTTTGATGTAAAAGCGTCATAAAATAGAACAAATGAAATAAGATTTAATATTAAATAATAATATATACAGTATATCATTTTATATATATATATATATATATATTTATTATTTTAGATAGACCCTCGACGTTAAATCGAAATGGACTTTCGAGAGGACATAACAATACATAAAATTATACTATATGGACAGACAGTATATAGTTAGGTAAACACCTTTGGATCCAATGAAACACATACATAAAACAAATTAAGAAAAATAAAGTAAGCTCAAAAACGAGCTATAAAAAAATAATTAATTATATGGATCAATTTGTAATTACCATCCATATAATATATACATAAAAAAAAATCATAATATACATATAATTAATCAAATCTCACACACACAACGTGTATACATAGTATAATAGAAATCGATGAAATGATCTTCTATAACTATTTATAAATTGAATTAAAAAATGTTTTCAAAATACGAAGATATTTAATACACGTTAAATGAAATTACATTTACGGACCAAAAAAAAAATACACATTATTTATCAGACTTTAAAATATATATTACTATTCTTAAACAATAAATATTCTATTTAAATCATAATTTGAAGGATATATTTGTCTTTTCTTTTTTTAGTTTTTTTCTTTCTTTTTCATGAAAAGCAAATATGATTAATAGTAAAATGTAAAGAAAATGTGGCTAGTCTTCTCATCATCAATTACGTGCCATTCACCTCTTTTTTCTCAAAATATGTGCAACAAAAAGAATGGTGTCCCATTTTGCATAGTTCACCATTTTTTCGTGGTTCGAAATTTCGATATTATTTTTATTATAAAATTTACATAAACATCTGTTAAGATTTTAGGTATGGAGTTAGTTGGTCACAACGATCAAAACGATACATTTTCAAGATCAAACGAGCTTCAGAGCAGCAGATAAACCTTCTATTTTATCGATTTTCGCGTGTGGTAGTCCATAAAATTTTTAGTGATATAAAATTTCGACGTTATTTTTACTAAAAATTTAAATGGACGTCCGTTAAACCTTATTATATACTCTTTTATCTCAATTTATATGAGGTTATTTAATTTTATATAAAATTTTAAAAAAAATTATATTAAATATAAAAATATTCAATTTTTTATTAAAATTAACTAAACAGAAAAGTAAATCATATATATCACGTACATATTACTCTAACAAATGACTTTGGAATTAGTTGAAATAACCCAAAATAATGCATTATTTAAAATTTTCCAGCCTAGCTCCCAAAACAATATATTTTGCTTATCTCACTTGTTCACGCAAACTATAAATCAAGATTCTACATGTATAATTTATGTACTAGTATTTGATTATAAATCATTTGTAATTATTGCTCATTTGTATTTACATGAATTATTGATTGGTAGGGTCTATAATTGACATTATTTTATTGGTAACTCTTAGGTAAAAAAAAGTTTGACTCCACACATTTAACTAACCTATATGCAATCATAGGCAAATTAGGCCCACCATGGGGAAATAATTGTTTATGATTATTCACAAATTATTTTTTCAAATAAATATATAAAATCTTTAATTTTTTTTATAGGAATAATATACAAGTATCCCCAACCTATGCCAAAAATTTCAGAGACACACTTATACTATAGTAAGGTCCTATTACCCCCCTGAACTTATTTTATTAATAATTTTCTACACCTTTTCGGCCTACGTGACACTATCTTGTGGGCCCAATGTTGGTTGATTTTTTTTTTCAAGCTAGTGCCACGTAGACCGAAAAGGGGTAGAAAATTACTTATAGAATAAGTTCAGGAGGGGTAATAGAACCTTAGTATAATATAAGTGCGTCTCTGAGATTTTGGGCATAAGTTGAGGAGGTACTTATGCAATTTTTCCTTTTTTATAAAATAAATTATAAAGAGCAACAATAGTAAATATCTCTAAGTATTTGGACCAAACAAAAAAATTAATTAGGGATCATTTTAGAGGATTCACTTCAATTTTCACTCTATAATATGATCATATTATGTCAATCTTATTTATTTTGATATTTTTAAATCTTTTTTTAAAATTCATAAGAGATAAATATAAGTCAGCTATAACTTAGATGAAATTTTTTTTATATTAATTTTTTCATATCCATGCATATCAATAAAATCATGACTTATTTAATAAATAATTTAAAAAATCAACACAAATAAGTTAGTACTATATATACGTGTGCTTTTTTTTCCCCAAACAAAAATACACATTTTTTCATATTGTTTATTTTTGAAGTGCTTATTAAATAAGTCATTTTATATTTTTAAAAAAATTATGAATTAATATGAAGAAATTAACATAAAGAAGGATAAATTTATTAAATCATAATTAAATTGTATTTATTTTAATAGATACAAAGAATTATTATATAAAAAATCAAAATGAGAGAGAAAAATATATTATAGTAAATCGTAAAAGATTTGAAAGAAGGTCTCCGAAATTATCCTAACATATACTTTTCTTTTAATCTAGTTAGCTGTATCGATTTATACGATTTATATTTTTTGAAAAATATAAAATAAACTAGTATTGCATACGTATAAAAAGACAAAAAAAGTAGCTACGTAAAATGGCCCCCTAAAATTAATTTTTTCATTTGTACACTAAAAATAAACACTGAATAAATGATGATAACTCACTCTTGAAATTCTCTAACCATTTATTACGGTAGGTTGCAAGCCTAACTAACAAAATTTACTTAATTTCAACATCAAATGACCTACATCTCACTAATTTAATTTTGTTTTCTTCGATATTTTGTATCTGCTTTAAATTTTGATTAATCTAAAATTAAAATATTTTATATGAATTATAATTTCATTTTAAAGCTTGAATTTGAAACTTTTAATTAATTATTTTCGAAAAATACTTATAATCCTAGTTTAATATTTGAAAATTAACTATGATCGATTTTCAGTGCGTGATAAGCATAACGGATGTATGTAATATAGAGATAATTTTACCGTTATTTGATTAATCGACTTATTTATTAAAAATATATTAATTTCAATAAAAACGAGTTACAACTTACGATTCGAGTAATACTCTATTCATTAATCTTTTAACCCTTAGGTTTTGAACAAATTATTTATAACCAACTTCTTTTCAAACTCCAAAATTGTCACCCTCCAGCTGTAGGGTCCCCTATACCTACGTGGCTACATAAGCTCCATAATCTTATAAATTTATTTACTCACTCCATTAAAAATAAAAATATTTTTCAAAAAATAGTAGGATTATTAATAATTGTTTTCTATAAAAAAAAAAAAAACAAGTAGTATTAGTTTAAGCTCATTCGTCAACATTTTCATATTCATCTTACATAATATAATTCGTATAAAATATTATTATATAGTATTTGCATGCAATTGTTATAGACAATTGATTTTACAAAAAGTGTATTACCATAATAAATATCATTATTATTTATATATAGAATGTTCTTATAAAAAAGTAAAAACATAAAAAAAGTTCTGATCTAAAGAAAATCAAGTTATTATAACAAGGAGTCATAAAATATGATAAATAAAATGAAATAAATAAAGTAATATTACGGAGCCATTTAGTAATCTCAGGATAAAATGTAAGACTATTTTATTATGTATTTAGTAAAAGTGATATGTACTAGATAACTCATCTAATATTTTTATCTCAGCTGAAATTAGGATCTGAGACCTCATGACTCTCAACTACTTTATTAATCACTAACTAGACTATTTTTTTTTTTTTTATCATATAAGAAATTTGGGTGGGGAAAAAAAATTATTTTATAAGTAGTTATAATAATAGGTCATTTTTGCCTTAAAAAAATCAACTTTGAAGGACATTTTAGGAATTTCCTACAATTAAACTAACCTAAAAAGTATAACAAGAAAGGAGATCTCATATCATTCATCATCAGGTGAAGTAATATAAAATTAGTCAGATTAGCATCTATGATTTAAAAGGTCAATGGGATTCATGTTATAGATGCTTTTGCCTTTTCAATATACCCCCCCTATCAACCCCTAGTTTACCCCACCCCCTCTTCTCAAAATTGGGACAGATAAAAAAAATCGAGGGCTTAAACTAAACTTATTCTCATCAATAAAGTGAAAGTTCAGATAGCAGACGAATTGAGTTACTAAGAACGAGGAATCACACCTAAATTACACCAACGAAGTAAAAATTCAGATGGTTAACGAACTGAACTACTAACTCCCGTCCCGCGCTCCGCCCCTTGTTTCTCATTTTTATTTGCCTTTTTTACAAGTATAGCCAATAGTCACTGAAATCCAAAATGCCAAAAAAGCAAAGATGACCTACTTGAGCCGGCTTTTAACTATATTTAGCTGGACAGACAAAAACCAACTTATTATCTTCATCCTCTCTTTCTACACCTCTTCCTCTTTCATACATATATATTTTTTATATATATATATATAAAAAAAATATACGAAAAAATTACATTATATATATATATACACAATTAAAATGTATAAATTTAGATTATATTGATAAATAGATGATACATATTATTTGGTATGTATTTTAATATTATACCAGAGCTTGAATTAACTAAAGTGACCCTTTTGGGTTATCTTGTTAATAAAGAAAATACATTTGCTTTTTTATTTATTTATTTTGTGTATGTGTATACTTTTTTTTTCTTTTGTATTTTAAGGGAGGGGGGTGAGATTGACAGACAGATCCCACCGAAATAAATTACTAACAAATTCACTACACACCATCTTCATAAAAACCCACAGAATTCACCAATCTTTTTTGTTGTTTCATTTATTTTTTATTTATAATATTTTTTTTTTTTTTGCTTGTTGAGAAGAAGAAAAAAGAACAAGAGGGGTGACTCCTCTTTTAGTATTAGAAGAAAAAAAGAAGAAGAAGATGCTTGGTGTTTCTTCAAGTTTAATAACTAGCAGTAATACTAGTATTACTGCTGGTGCTGCAGGTGATGGAGCTGCCATTTCGGCAGCTCCATCACAGTTAGCACCGCCACCACAAGAAGCTCCGGAGAGTGGTGGGAGTAGTGAAGGTGGTGGCGGTGGTGGAGGAGATTTGTCGATTGGCGGTGAAGACGGAGAAAGGAATTCAGGTGGAAATCGATGGCCAAGGCAAGAAACTTTAGCTTTACTGAAAATTAGATCGGAAATGGATGTTGTCTTCAAAGATTCAAGTCTTAAAGGACCGTTATGGGAAGAAGTTTCCAGGTACTGTTTTTTTTTTTTTTAATTAACTCTTTCATCATCATCATCATATGCATAGAATTCAGTAAATTAAAAGATCTATATTTGGAATTAAAATTCGTATTTGATGGAAAGTGTTATTTTTTTCAGTTTTGTTGTTATACCATTTTCTGCTGATTCCAGCAAGAAATTTAGGATGAGTTTAATTTCTATACTCATCTTCAACACTTTTTGTGCTTTTCCCTATTTTTCAGAAAATTCAAGCTAAGATGTTGATGATTAATGGTTTGTTATGTTTTATTTTATGTATATAAATAGTATGAGATTTGTTGTTTTATTATTTACTAATGAATGATGAATATGAGATAATCAAGATGAGTTGTTTTTCTTTTTTGTATCCATTTTGTTTCATTTTGAACTTTGTTGTTTATCAGAAAACTTGCGGAGTTGGGTTATCATCGAAGTGCTAAGAAATGTAAAGAGAAATTCGAGAATGTTTACAAGTATCACAGAAGAACCAAAGATGGTCGTGCTTCGAAAGCAGATGGAAAAACTTATCGATTCTTTGATCAGTTACAGGCTTTGGAAAACAATCCATCTTCTCATTCTAACATACCGCCACCTCCATTAGCAGCAACGCCGATAACAATGGCAATGCCAATGCGATCAGGAAACAATTCAGCAAATCATCCGACGCCAACGCCAACGCCAGCTCCACAAAATCATAATCATTTCTTTAGTGTTTCGCAGAAAAGTGTTGTGACAGGAGCAGCGCAGCCTCCTGCTGTTATGACTGCATCTGCGCTGCCACTGTCACAAGTAGCAGTACATCCGATAGGTAATGACAACTTGAACCAGATGAATCGGCCTCAAGGTAATACTACTACTACTACAAAGACAAGTTTCCTGTCGAATTCAACTTCATCATCATCTTCAACTTCGTCGGATGAGGATATACAAAGGAGGCAGATGAAGAAGCGGAAATGGAAGGAATTCTTTGAGAGTTTAATGAAGGATGTGATTGAGAAGCAAGAGGAATTGCAGAAGAAGTTTTTGGAAACGCTTGAGAAGCGCGAGAGGGATAGGTTGATGAGAGAGGAGACATGGAGAATGCAAGAGATGGCTAGATTGAATAGGGAACATGATCTTTTAGTCCAAGAGAGATCAATGGCAGCAGCTAAAGACGCAACAATCATCGCCTTCTTGCAAAAAATAACTGAACAGCAAAACACACAAACCCCTAATAGTACAAACACCACTTCTCCTTCTCCTTCTCCTTTTCCAATTGCTCAAATTCAATTAAAATTGTCCGAAAAGCCATTCAGTACACCACCACCACCACAACCACAACCATCAGCTATCGCGGTATCACTACCAATGACAATACATACACCAGCACCACCACAGACACTGACATTACCGGTAGTATCTTCAAAATCACTTGAACCTCCAAAATCGGATAATGGTGGAGAGAATTTCTCTCCAGCAAGCTCGTCAAGATGGCCGAAAGAAGAAATCGAAGCATTGATAAGTCTTCGAACCTGTTTAGATCTAAAATACCAAGAAAATGGACCGAAAGGACCACTGTGGGAAGAGATTTCATCTGGAATGAGAAAGATAGGATACAACAGGAATGCAAAGAGATGCAAGGAAAAATGGGAGAACATCAACAAGTACTTCAAGAAGGTAAAAGAAAGCAACAAAAAAAGACCAGAAGATTCCAAAACTTGCCCATATTTCCACCAGCTGGAAGCACTGTACAAAGAAAAAGCCAAACTCGAACCTGTACCACACAACACTGCCTTCGGATTAACACCCGAAAACACTCCTCTTCCTCCTCCTCCTATCATGGCTCAACCCGAGCAACAATGGCCAATTCCTCAAAATCAACTTCACCAGCAACAGCAACAACAACAACAAAATCGTGATCATCATCACGATAATGAAAGCGACAGCATGGATCACGATTTGGAAGAGGACGAGGACGAGGACGAAGAAGATGAAGGTAATGGTTATGAAATAATCACAAATAAACAACAATCATCATCAATGGCGGCTACCACAGTAACAACAACAACAACAACTTCTGCTGCTGCAGTTTAAAGCACAAAATTAAAATTGATAACAACATAAACAGCAGTAGTTACTGTGCATTGGGAATGGCAAGTGGGGCAACAGATTGTGCAGAGATCTGTCGTATTGGGCAAGAGAAGATGGTGACTGCAGTAAAAATAAAAAAAATTATAATTTGGAAATTAATGCAAAATAGCATTTAAGTTTTTACACATGTTCTTTTTTATTTGGTAAGGGGGTATAGTTTTTAATTTTTAGTTTGTGGTAAAAGTATATTTTTCATTTTCATTATTTATTTATTATTTGAAAATTGAAAAAAAAATAAAGTTTTTTTTATTGAGGGATGGGAAGGTAGAGAGAAAAGAGACATAATAAAAGAATAAATCCAGGGATAATGTAATTTGTACTCTTTTTTTTTTTTTCATGGGGGTGTAAATGTGAGAAAATAGTTACTGCATTTTGAATTTCTAATTGTTAAAAGTTTGTTGTTATAACTTCTTGTGCAATAGATATACTAGTTATATCATGTGGGGTATATGATTTTGATACTCGTGAGTACAGTTCGATGCATAAATCAAGAAGTTTGGCTCAAAAATAACATAAGAGTCATATAGTTATAAGGTTATTTCTGTTCTTTTTTACATAGTTTAACGGTATTTTTGAGCCAAACTATAAAGGAATGATATTTTTTATCTTTTTTTTTTTACGATTTAAATTTATGACCTATAAACCAGTTAATATATAATTTTCTGACGCATAGGTCAATATATTCTTATGTAACAATTTGCGAATTACAAAATATGTAAATCTCGTTAGATAAGTTCGATGTAATGAACTATCGATCAGATATATTTTTCTTATGAAATCGCATCTGTTATACGATCTCAGTCATCAAATGTATGTCTTTTTTTCATTTTTAAAAGGACTTTTGTATCATACAACAATCTAATCATAAAGGCCAAAGTAAAAAATTAACATATTAAAATTCATTTATTTATTTGGTTTTTCTTTTATGTGTCTCTTATAATCTAATATAATAATATCATTGAGATTTGAATTAAGAGTAAGTTAGAAATAGTGTCATTTTATAAGTATCCACCAAAATAATTTTTTGTTTTTTTTTTTGAAAAAGAAGAGAATCATTTTACAGTATACCAAAATATTGGCCAGCCAAAATTATTACTATTTTGATCAGCAATAATCTAAGAGAATATATTGTGTTTGTCTTTCTTTTCAACCAACAATTAACATTTTATTTTACACATATAAGTACAATAAGGGAATAATTAAGTTTTAAAATTTTGTATAATATGATCTATACATTATTGTAAAATTAACATTTCGAGGGTGTTGCGAAGCAATAATAAGGCAATATATACTAGTAGCACTTATTTGTAATGTGTGGGGTCGGAAAACTTTTTCTATTTTTTTTTTAATTTGGCGTCTGATATTTATATTAGGACTCATTTAGATTCAGATTCATATTGTAGGATACATTTCTGAGACGATCGAAGGATTTTTCTCTCGTCATTTATAGAGATTTAAATTTGAGATATCTGATTAAAGATTGAAAATTCACCACTATTCTACCACGTATCATATTGGTGGGTTCGAAAAACTTTAAATGTGGTGAAATAAGCATAATTTTGATTGGATTGTTGACTTTTCATATAGCCCACAAATGTTGTTGTTAGAAGAAAAACATAAGGGAAAAAAGATAGAATAATAATGATGATAATAATGATAATGGATGGTGAGAAAAAAAGAGAGAATTATTGATAAGTTGTCGAGTTTATGGTGATGCTTTATTTCTCACATGACTTGTTGTTGGGTAAATTTTTATTTTTTTTTTATGTTTGAGTTTAAATTTTGAATATAAAAATATTTTTATTTAAGTTTGAGAGTATTATTTTTTAATAGGTCTTGTAATATACAATTTAAATTTAGTTAAAACTTTTATACAAGCTTCAAACATCGGATGAAAAAATAAAAATAAAAAAGTGATCTATTTTCACTTTTCTTAGATAAATAAATGCCAAAACAGCACTCTTAAAGAAAAGTATTTAATAAGTTCAAAAACTAACAAGATTAAAATCTATTTTCAACTAGTAAATATGTTATCTATATAAATAAAAATAAATAGAAAAATCATCATATCCCATTTTTAGTTAAATTGCATTGATTTTAAGAAATTGTACGTCTTAATTATCTAACTCAACCTCTTTTTCAACTTTCATTTATCATAATTTCACACTTAAAAGACTTTTTCAACTTTCATTTATCATAATTTCACACTTAAAAGACTATTGGTTCAGTATTATTATTATTTTCTCTATCTCAATTTATATGAGTTAGTTTGATTTGACAATAGAATTTTTTTTTAAAAAAAAACTTTTGAGATTTGTAATTTAGCTAAAATAAGTGATAAATATTTGTGTGACTATAAATAGCTTTACTAAGATAAAATGAATATTTTAAAATCAAATTATTATAAAATATAGAAATATATCAAAATCAAAAAAAATATAAATCATATAAATTGAAACGCCCAACGAGTATATATAGGTTGTACTTTTCATTTCTTTTGATCTTAATGCCTCGAGGCCTAGTTCTTACTTATGTTTCTGTGGCATTTGTACCTCTCCACATGTTCGAAAAATAACTAGAATTATTGTTTGTACCGTTTGTATTTAGGCGCGAATTTAATGTGTCGATTAAATATTCAGTTGAATATAATAATTTTGGTATAAATTTTAAATTCATTGAATATATATAAATTATCAATCTATAGAATTCAGTAATTTTAAAGAGTTAGAATTTTGAATCCATAAACTTGAAATTATGGGTCCTATATTGCAGTTGTATTCAAGTGATCATAAGATCAAAAAAGAGTATCGTAAACATTTTTAAATTTGGCTCAAATTATTAATTTTGTAGCCGTAAAAACACATCTCTAGATGACTAGTTAAACTTTGATACACTGACGATCTATCACATGTCATAGCAAGTAGTCTCAAACTCTTGTAGAAACATGAGACTCTAAAAAGTCGAGATAAATTTTAAAAATACTCCTAAACTTAAGAACAATTCAGGAGTATATTTTATTCATATAGCAAGATAGAACGTTTATTAATCTCTCCAACAAGAAAATAATTACCTATTTTATTTTATATATATGCATGGTCAATTATTTAATCATATTGTATGTATATGTTGTATAAGTAAAGTAATACCATGTCATAAGATTCTTTTTGTCTCCAATTATTCGTAGACTACATTGATAAGTTACTTCAACTTAACAATAACGTTTTTTGTAGACAAAATAGAACTAGCTTAAAAAAAGAATAATCATAGCATGTATACAATCACTAATACTATGTCTAAATCCAATAATCAATTTATTTATTTTTAAAAAAAGATTATGACGTATTATAATGCAAATAATATTTGACACAATATCAATGTATATAATTGAATTAACATAGTTCATTTGAAATGAGTCATGAGGAAATAAGTATTATGCAGCTAAGTAAATTTGAAAAAGATGTCTGCAAATTATTTGTCGTGTTTATCTTTTTATAAATTATATAAAATAAATTATTAATTATAGTGTATAATATAATTTCTCTTTATTTAATATTTATTTATTTATGGGAAAATGTACAAATACCTCTCAATCTATGTGTGAAATTTCAGAGACGCTTATACTATACTAAGGTCCTATTACCCCATGAACTTATTTTATAAGTAATATTCTACCCCTTTTCGGCCTATGTAACACGAATTTGAAAAAAAAAGTTAACCAATATTGGCTCAAGATAGTGGCACGTAGGACAAAAAGGGTAGAAAATTATTAATAAAATAAGTTCAGAGGGGTAATAGTACCTTAATATAGTATAAGTGTGTCTCTGAAATTTCGGACATAGGTTGAGGGGTTACTTGTGCATTATCCCTTTATTTATCTATATCTTTTAACAATTGAGGTGGTTACCATTTTCAAGAATAATTACTTAAAGGATAAAATGAAAAATGAAGTTTTATCTTGAACTTTTAAATTGATAAATACTTGAGATATTTATTTTTAGAAATCACGATAAGTTATAATTTTGAGACGATGGAGAATATAGAAAAGAGAACAAGGGTGGCACAAAATTATTTTCTGTGGAATTTAACAATTCAAATTTTCATATTCCAAAAGGAATATATTTATATGAACATTCATTCCATTAGTAGATAATATAGATGACATTCATATTATAATTATTGGCTATTTTGATTTACATAAACACTTCATGTATAATTTTTTTTGATTAATTTAAGCATATAGAGTTAATTAGTCCAATTAGAAATATACTTATATGCAATTTATAAACTTTTTTCATACACACTTTAATATTATTAAATACGTAAATAATTTGAAGGAGAGAAAAGCATGATTTTTATAAGTTTAACAGACATATCATAAACATTACGTAAATTATAGTTATGTTCTTGTTCCATAGTCCACACTAATAACATGAACCATAAAAGTGCATGGTAGTAACAAGCAACTATAATTAAAACTCTTTTCGCTTACTTTTATGTGTTCATTATAATTAAATTAGATGTTGATTTTTATTTGTTAGATTAAAAAAAAATTAAGAGATGATTTTATTATTTTATATGGAGTCCTTTGGGTGCTTAGTTAAATTAGATGTTGGTTTTTATTTGTTAGATTAAAAAAATTAAGAGATGATTTTATTATTTCATATGGAGTCATTTGGGTGCTCAATCAAATTAGATGGTGAATTTTATTTGTTAGATTAAAAAAAAAATTAAAAGATGATTTTATATGGAGTCCTTTGGGTGCTTAATTATGGATTTGGTGCCTCGGAGCACTAATTTTTTATTTTTTTGAAAAAACTTTGTGTGAACCTTCGTAATGAGTTGAGAAAGCATTACTTATACTCATACCATTGTTATAACATATTTTTAATTCACAAGCCATTTTTAGAAATTACTCAACCTTTTTTTTTGTGTGTGTTTAGGCCCATGGACCTGACGCCTCAGAGCACCGAAAAGAAATTTTTAAAAAGACTTTATAAGAACCTCTGTAATGAGTTGAGGAAACATCACGTATACTCACATCTTTTTTAGCGCATATTTTTTTCATTTACAAGCTATTTTTAGGAATTACGTAAATATTTTGATTTTTCATTTTTCGTGTGTATTAGCCCATAGATCTGGCGCGTCAGAGCACTCAAAAACATTTTCATGAAAAAACTTTAAGAGGACCTCTATAATGAGTTGAGGAAGCATCACGTATACTCACACCCTTTTTAACGCATATTTTTTCATTTACAAGCTATTTTTAGGAATTACGTGAATTTCATGAATCTGGCACCTCGGAGTATTCAAATAAATTTTCTGAACAAAACTTTAAGAGGACCTCTATAATGAGTTGGGAAGCATCATGTATACTCACACTATTCTTTTGCCGCATATATTCGCATTTACAAGACATTTTTTAAAAAATTACACGACTTTCTTAATTTTTCATGTTGTCTATTAGCCCATGAATCTGATACCTCGGAGCACCCAAAAGAAAATTCTAAAAAGAAACTTTACGAGGACCTCCGTAATGAATTGAAACATCTAAAAAAAATTCTACCAAAACTTTATGAAAACCACCAAATTGCATTTTTATTTATTATTTTAAAAATATGTGTCAACTCAAATATGGACACGTATAATTTAGACATGCAGCTTACTTTCATGCAATTATTTATATAATAATTCAATATTAAACTATAATACACATTATAGTTCTCCAAAACTTATGTAACGGTTTTTATTAATTGTGATAATTACATGTATCCGTTGGTAATAATACAAAATTCAGATTTGACACTTCTATTTGTAGTATAATTTAGTCTAGATAACAATAATAATAACAATAATAGTAATGATGATTACATTAATAGTAATAATAGCAAATTTGGTCTAGTCTTTTGGGCTTTGTAGAGATAAACAAATTTTTTTAGTTTAGTCATATACGCCTGAGCCCACATATAGATAAAGGATGGGAGTAATACAAATAATATACATATCGATATAACATATACATACCTATACACTAGATATACAATCAAAGTGTATCAAGAATGTATAAATCATGTTGGTAAATTAGATGGTCGAAATGTACATTTACGTAAATTTTCCTTTTATTAATAATATAAACCTCTTTTTAAAACAAGCTATTGATAGAAGGAAAAATTACTAGTATGGGCCAATAGTTACCAATACTATGCGTCGATAGCTACCAATTTTATTAATTACAGAAATCTCACCTTTTAATTTATTTATTACCATTATCCTCTATATGTTTTACAAATTTTCAAAATTTCTCATTTTTTTGCACATCACATTACTGTATCTCGCGCATCAAGTTAATGTATCTTGCACAACACATTAGTGTATCTCGCGCATCACATTAGTGTATCATGTATAAAATGTAAATCAGATTAGTGTATCATGTATAAATTGTAATGCATCTTACTTAACGATTAATGTATCTCGCGCATTAGATTAATGTATCAACACTTATATTATTGTATCCGTTTTGAGGGATTTTTGTAATTATAAACTTATAAGAGATAGATTGTAATTTTTCCTTAAAAGTATGTGATTTCTGTAATTTGTCCTTATCACAATTGGATATTTTTCTAGCAAAAGTAGTTCTTAGAGTATATGATTTAATTGTATCGGTAGTGGATAGCTTGTTTCTGATAGAGCTTCGTCTCAAATAAAGTATGTCAAATCAGATATACTTAGAAAAGCAAAATGTTAAAAATAATGGAAAAACATAATTAGGAACAACAAATCATACAATAACCGAAGCAAAGAATGTATGCATCTGACATTAATCAGACAACAACTCGAGATCTCAAATTCAAATTTTAGCTCAGAAAAAACCCTAGCTGATTTTTCGTATCATCTATTTTTATTGGTAAACGGAAATAGATGTCAAATATAGTGTAGAATTAAACAAAAATGGCCACCGAATGAAATATGCGCTATTGCGGCATTCGGCAATATAAAACATATGTATATTTGACCTAGTCATTTTTACATTTTCCTAAAACCAAAATCCACATTCTCTTTGATTTATACTATTATCATTATAAATACAAAAATTTAATTGAATCGGTTAATATGATGTAGTTTAACTTGACACAAAATTAAATATTAAAAGAAACACATCAACCTTGTGAGGAGCTAAGGTGGTTAGTGTATATACAGTCTTACTTTTATCTTATATAAGTAGATCGTAAGACTGTTTCAATACACCCTCGATTCAAATAAAACATGTATAAGAGGATGAAACAATATAATAATAACAACAACAAATAATACGATAACTGATAAACGCGGGAAGTAAATAGCCTTGCCGTTTATTAGCCGGCTATATTCCCAATTTTTAACATCCTATAAATATGCTTCAAAACATAATATTATAGCAAGAAATAAAGAAAACTTTCACCAAATAATAATTTCAAAATGGGATTGAAAGCTTTGTTGGTTGCAATTATTGTTGTTAACATGGTTATTGTTCCAACTATGTCAACAGACCATTTTGTTGGGGATGATCAAGGTTGGAAACTTAAATTTGACTATAATGCATGGGCTGAGAGTAAAGAGTTTCATGTTGGAGATAAACTCAGTATGTTATGTACCCTCTATGTTATATGTTTGTTCGGAATCTTTAAAACTGTGTTAAATTTTTTCAGTAGTATATTTTTGAGAATTCGATACGAGTGAAGTACTAAAAGTGAAAGAGTTTGTGCAACTCAAGTTATGTCTTCATTTTTTGAGGATATATGAAAGTAAATTATTATAATTAATAAAAAATTTTGCGATAATTATTTAGTGATAATAATATAATTGTAGTTATATTATGTTTAAGGGCAATAATATATAAAAAATATTTATAACCAACACTTTATATTAACACTAAAAAGGCTTTATTGACTCTGGATATATATAATAATGATATTAACTCAATTATCGGTAAATATGGTTTTGTCACTATTAAGAAGTCTCATATATAAGTAGAAGGATGAGAATTTTGTTTCCTTATATGGATTTGGATAAATTAACCTCCACTTATTAGCTAACTTTTGAGGTTAGCTATTAAATTTTTTAATACCCTTTGTAAAATTTCTGACTACGCCACTGTTGATGGATGCAGTATTTAAGTACAAGGAAGGAGCACACAATGTATACAAAGCAGATCTAGCTGCCTTCCAGAGCTGTGTACCTGGTGCGAATGTTGAACCCTTAACTTCGGGAAATGATGTGATTGATTTGAAAACTCCGGGAAAAAAATGGTATTTTTGTGGAATTAATAATCACTGCGAACAAGGGATGAAGGTTTCCGTTAACGTTCTAGAGGACTAAAGATGGTTCATCATCATCAGCCTCTAGGCTTAGTACTCTTAATTCTGCATTTGTTGCTGCATTTGTCATGTTCTTGATTGTTATTGCTTGATAATAATATTAATCGAGCTATCTGTAAGCTAATGTATCATGGTTAATAAAAACTAATTTATCTCTTTATATAATATATTTTGAAGGAATTTCAATGGAATAATAATTATATGTTTTAGTGGAAATATATATATATATATACTTGTCATAACAAGAAAAAGAATGTTGATTTAGCCTTCTATATAATTTAGTCGGAAATATTTATTAGATATTTCTTAATATTATTGTACAAGAATATAAATTTATAAACGTTATAAGTAATTAATAAATATTTACTTATAATGGATGCAGACTAGGATTAGGAATCAAATTCGAGGTCAGAATTAGGGTCAAGAGTCAGGTTAAGTTTCAAATTCTGATTCGATCAGAAACACAAGTTTGAACCTCAACTCAAAGCTCAAAATCAAGCCTATCAATGTAGAACCAGATTAAGTCTCAAATTTTGACTCAACCAAAAACATAAGTTCGGACCTCAACTCGAGGCTCAGAATCCAACCTATCAATGCTTACCTAAACTCGAGACCCAACTTTTGATTCGAAATCTGACTCTCGTTGCCGATCTTGACCGAACTCGTAATCGAGACTTCTGACTCAGGACATAATTTTTTAGCCCAATTCAAGAAGCTCTCGAGTCGAGGTGGAGTTTTGAATCAAAGATTGAGAGTCATTTATCGAATTGAGATTGGATCTCGAGTCACGATTCGAAGTTGAGACAGATTGAAAGAAAATTTTAAAAATGTTTTCGATAGAAAATTTATTTTTCCTTAAATTTTTAAAAGATAAATCTATTTGAACATTTCCTAAAATACTTAAAATAAACAAAACATGACAATGTACAAAAAAAATTATTAGTAACTTGCAATTTATCAATTTTGGTAAAAAATAAAATTTGGCAATTCAACTTTCCGTAATAAAATTTTTGTTATACATTCATAACAAAGTAGAAAAAAAATTATATAAATATGGTGCACTTTATGGGACCCACAAAAAATTTCCCGCAAAACCTCAACTTCTCCCGGGAAAATATTTAGTTCCAAAAAAAAAATAAAAAAAAAATTTCGTCTTCTTCATCATCATCATCATCTTCTAGGGTTTTCAAGAATCATCTATGGAGAATCCAAGCTCGAATTCCATGGAACCTGAAACACCCTTTGATCCCAATTCCAATATGAACCCCAAAACTCCATCAAAGACTAATTTAATCCCGGGTTTCAATTCATACCATCCTTCCCCTTCACGTTCAATTTACAGTGACCGTTTCATACCCAGCAGAACTTCATCTAATTTTGCGCTTTTTGGGTTGTCATTGTCGCCTAAGTCTTCTAATACGGAGGATTCTAATAATGGGTATACTTCTCTTCTTCGTACTGCGTTGTTTGGGCCTGATTCGGGGAATGTAGTGAATCCTGTCACACCGGAGAAGGGTGTTCGTGGGAATGGGAGGAATTTGAAGAGACCCAATTGTAATATTTTTAGGTATAAAACGGAGACAAGACAAAGGTTGGATTCTTTGTTGCCTTATGAGTTTGATGACCAGATACGTGGTGTTAGTACTAGTCCTGTTAAGGTTCCCCGGAAAGTTCCGAAATCGCCTTATAAGGTACTCCCTTCGTCCCAATTTAAGTCTTAGCTTGACTGAATACGAGAAACTTTTGAATTTTGTGATTGAACACAAAGTTTAAGAAATAAAAGAGAGATTTTTTAATCTTGTAGTCTTAAATTATTGATGTGTGTAGTTCTTTAAATCTTGTGATCTTAAATTCGTCAGTTAGAAAGAGTAAACACTTAAGTTGGGACAGACGGAGTAATTTGTTTGAGTTTTTCGGATGATAATTATTAGTAGGATGTTTGTGTGGATAGTGAAGTGTAGAATTTGGGCGTCTTAACTTCGAGTTTCAGCTAGAATAATTAGTGTGAGCTCATGGGGTTGTAGAGTAGGAATGATACTTATTATTATATGTTAGTCCCCTCAGCGACCGCCTACATCACCACCTTGTTTCCTCTTTTCTTTGTTATTTGGTTCTTGAATATTCTCAGATTTAGGATTCGATAAAGTTGTTATTTTGTTACCGTGTGAGAAGGCTTATGATGGTGCTTGTGTGGGTTCTTGCTAGGTACTGGATGCCCCTGCATTGCAAGACGACTTTTATCTAAATCTTGTGGACTGGTCTTCACAGAATGTGTTAGCTGTGGGATTGGGGAGCTCTGTATATTTATGGCATGCATCTAATGGCAAGGTGAGTCTTTTGCCTTCGTTAGCTTTTTCCTTGATGGAGATATTTATGTACTTTTGCTAGATTAATGCATCTATTTGATGAACACAATTTTTTCTGTTGAATGCCTACGGCAGGTAGTGAAGTTGTGCGACTTGGAAAATGATGATAATGTTACTTCAGTTGGCTGGGCACAGCGAGGTACACATCTTGCTGTTGGAACAAGTAATGGGAAAGTTCAGGTCTGCTATGCTTATTTTGTTCATCTTGTTTTGTGTTTTTATATGAAAGAGAACTGTTAACAGGGGTCAATCACTTTGTTCTTGAACTATTTTAGATTTTTTCTGTTAATATGGTCCAGTACTACACAACTACACATGCTTACGTCAAAAACATAGTCTTTCTCAACACCTTATCAAAATAAATAAAAATCTGCTTGTCCTAGCACTGGTGGTACTGTAATATACATAAAATGCCTTAATCTCGCTAAATTTATTTTTGTCTCAATCTTCTCTGTATATGCTAATTCTACAAGCTAATTTTTTCAACGAAATAAAGTAGCATAAAACTTGAAGAGCTTGTGAGGCTGTTCTCTTAGAAATATTTGGAATTTGCATCTCAAGTTTTTATATAGATGTAAAAGGAAGCTTTTTAATACATTCGTCGTGAAGTTGTCATATAGTGGTATATTTATGAACGAAGTCTCACAAATGGACTTAGGCTTGTTACGACTCAAGATAAGTTCCATGGAAAAAATTATTTGAATGCTTAGGCTTGTTATCCTGGTGTTGTTCCATACACTGCTGTAATAAATTGGTTTTTTATTAATCTATTTCCCCAGACCCTACTTTGTGGGATTACACTAGGTACGTTGTTGTTGCATGCACAATCTATTGCATGTGGAAATCAGTTTTCTATTTGACATGAAAAATTATTTAGAACCTCTCTGTTGGATGAAGAATAGAGGATTATGTCGTAGTACCTTCTCTGTTTATGCGGTTAACTGATGTTTGAATCTCATTTGGCATAGTTATGGGATGCCTCTCATGGTAAGATGACAAGAACAATGGAGGGACATCGTTTAAGAGTTGGTGCATTATCTTGGAGCTCCTCCCAGTTGTCTTCAGGAAGTCGGGACAAGAGTGTTCTTCAGCGTGACATACGAGCTCAAGATGATTATGTCAGTAAGCTAAGTGGTCACAAGTCAGAGGTCAGACTTCCTTCTTGCTTCTCATTATTTAAGTCATTCTTGTCAGGTGTTTTGTTTTACTTGTGCTTGCATCTTGATAAGCAATTACTTCTTTTCAGGTTTGTGGGCTCAAATGGTCTCCGGATAGCCGTGAATTAGCTTCTGGTGGAAATGATAACAGAGTATGTGTTTAATTACCAGAATCAAGCTAGCTGATATTTTTCTTTCCCTTAAGCTGTTGGTTACAGTTTCTCATATAAATCTTCATGACCAGCTTTTCGTATGGAACAACCATTCAACACAACCTATATTGAAATACTGTGAGCATACTGCTGCTGTAAAGGCGATTGCATGGTCCCCCCATCTTCACGGACTTCTAGCTTCTGGTGGTGGCACAGCTGATCGATGCATTCGATTCTGGAACACAACCACTAATACACACCTCAGCTGCATGGACACTGGCAGTCAGGTATTTCCCTATGAATATATATATCGAAATACCTCTTTTAGATTTCTGCCTGTCTAGATCATTGCTTTGGTTATTAAATAACTCACACCTGACAGTAAATTTTAATTATCTACCGGAAGAGAATACTATGCCATCTAAGTTATGTGATCAGAAGAACTGTCATGCTTTTCAACTTCCTTTCTGATTATTCCATGGCATTTGAATTAGAAAATGGTTTGATTTTTTATATTTTGAAGAACAAAGTGTGCCAGTAAAGTCTACTATATTTCCTCGGATAGGGTAATTCTGGTTTACTCAAGAATTTGTTTACCTCCGTGTGCGAAATGTGTTTTAATCTTACACATCCTCGATCACATACATGCATCCTCTCAGCTTGCATGCACTTCAACTTAATTCATCGGGCAACTCTTTCACCCCACAGCTCAGGTTGTCAAGTTAATGCTGTTTACTAAGGTTGGAGCTAGTGAGCACACCTTTGTTTTAGCTGGGATAGAAACTGTTGTCACTACCATGGCTTAACTAGTATGTCATCATGTTGTGATCTCCAAGAACATTTTAAATCATTCAAAACTAGGTTCTGCCTTTCTAATTGATTCGCGAACAGTCGGGTTTCCCATGTCATCAAAAAGTAATGTGGACATCACTCATCATTATCTTGTATGTGAATGACAAACATTAGGGTTGTGTCCTCAAATTTATTTCTTAAACATTGCTATTGGACTATTCAAACCATCATAACCTTCCTCTTTAACCTCCCCCGCCCATCCTCTTCCTGTCTCTTTGTTTATCACAAATTTCTTTCTCTACGACCTTCCCCACAAATCAATTTAGTTTGTGCACCAAGACAAACAGCACTATAGTGTTGTCGATAGTATATGCCCATCAAGTGCTTTTCGGTTACACACCTATTCTATTGATTGAGTTATGGTTACTAAACAGCTAAAGAATGGTAGGGTTGCTGAAATTTGGGAAATCTTTGAATATGAATGAGAGAAGGAAGGGAAAAGAGCATAGGAGAGTGAAAGAGGGATGGGGGGTTACAAAAACATTACAGGATTGTGCGAGATACGTGTACCTGTAAACATGTGAAAGAGGTTAGGAAACTGTCCCACAATCCTTGCTCAACCTCCCTTCCTCCTTTGGTCTCTCCATGTGTTTTGATTTCTTAGATTTACAAGTGCCATCAAATATATCTACTAAGATATACTAACTCATCTGATATTGTGACAGGTTTGCAATCTTGTGTGGTCGAAGAACGCTAATGAATTAGTCAGCACTCATGGTTACTCGCAAAATCAAATAATACTTTGGAGGTATCCTACAATGACCAAGGTATTTCACCCAAGTTTTCAAAATATTACATGAACATAGATTTGTTTTAGACATATCATGTTGTACTAGCTTCATTATGTGTTAATTTTTCTTTATTATCGCAGGTAGCTACTCTGACTGGCCATACATATAGAGTCTTATATCTTGCCATATCTCCAGATGGACAGGTAGCTAAGCTAAACTAGTTAATCTTTACTATTTATTTCTGTGTTCTTGTCGCTTAGTTTCAGCAGCAGCAGCTTTATTTTCTCTGCTCTTATGTTTCTAACTGGTAGTATCATCTTTGCAGATGATTGTGACCGGAGCAGGAGATGAAACACTTCGGTTCTGGAATGTCTTCCCTTCTCCTAAATCTCAGGTAAAACATCTATAAAAGGATAGTTATAGTTAACTCACAAACTTATTTAGCATCTCAGCGTTTTACGACATCTCACATGTCAATGAAATTGTCTAATGCAGAACACCGAGTCTGAAATTGGGGCATCTTCTCTCGGCAGAACACAGATTAGGTGACTCCGTTGTAATTACTTCTGACTACCCCTTAACGTTGTTTTCTCACGAAGCACAAGCAGTAAAGAGGAGCCTTTTTGATCTGTTTGATGAGAGATACTTGTAACCGACGTTGATATCCTTCATCTTTCAATAACATGTATTAGACTTGAAGAGTGAGATTATTCTGTGAATAGATCAAAACTGTACAGCTAAAGATGTTATTTATTCTTCATTAACATCTTTCGGGCGTTCTGTAATATAAGAGAGGGAGGGAGAGTTTTTTCGGGAACTTTTAATTTTACGCGAACTTTTGATCTCTTGTAAATAAGGTTTTTCTTTTCTGTTTCCTCTCATTCTGATTCATTGCTACAATGAGATGATAGAAGTGTTTAAACTGTGCTTTTTAGAAGTGTTTTGAGTAAACAAAAAGTGATAGAAGTGCAATTTGGTGCACAATCCCAAATGACAATTTGGGACTTGAATATTTACATTTAGAATTAAAGAATTACTACTAATATGTTTTTCTAGTCCTAACATAGAATGACAGTAAAATACATCAATCTTGTAAAGTTTGTAGTCCAATACAGAATCAATTCAATCGATTCACTAAGCTAGTTAAAAACCTTATTACGCAATTTCATCTGCGTGTAATACATTGAACATTCTCAATATAAAAACGCTCTTTAGATTTTCCTTGTTGAGGGGAAGCAACATGTGCAAGACCCTTGACATGGCTGTGGTAAATCCAAATTGCTATTGCTTGTGTTCTCCATTTGAATATCACCAAATTCACTAGATGATGAATTAGTAGTTGTGGTAGAAGATAGTGAAGATGCTTCTTTTAAAGGACCCCAACAATCTACTTTGTTGAATTCTTGTATGTTTGAGTGAAAATGTACCCAAACCAAAGCTTCTTCCAACTCTGGGTAATTCTTTAGCAAATTACCATCTCCATGAACAAATGCCTTCAAAACCTAGTAGATTTTTAAAAGAATAGTGTTAGTTATATATACTGATAATATGAAGATTTCTTACATGATTAGTTTAATTTATGACATAATACATAAATATGTTTTTTAAACTTGGTCTCAGCTCGCATCTGAGCCTTCCAACTTTTGATGTGTATAAATAAATACTTGTATAATATTGAATAAGTAAACTGTGAAATCATGTCTTGGGTCTAATTCACACCTAAAAGCTATAGCTCAAAGGGAGGAGGATTGTTTAGGTCTTATAAAGAATTAATTCATCTCATTAACCACCAATATGAGATTTTTTTGCTTTAACACCCATTTCACGTTCAGTGTTTAGTATCTGATGCATGGAAAATTTTTTATCCACCTCACATCTAGTGCTTAACATATGGTGTGTCGAAATTTTTTTATTTTTAAGGGACCCAAACATTGGGTGAGACGGGTCAAACTTTGATGCCATGTGAATTAGGTCTTGAGCCTAAATCTACCCCAAAGCTAGCTAAAAGGGAAGAGGATTGCCCAAAACTTTATAAGGAGTCAACCCATCTCATTAACCATCAATGTGAGACTTTTTGCTTTAACATAAACGCACATGTCCTGGGATGACATAATATACATAGGATGTCATGTAAGACGTAAATTGCCACGTAGGATGTCAAGTAGGACACATGTGTTTACTTGTTCAAGTTTATACAAGCTTAGATGTCTGCTTATGCATACTCAAAGTTGGAGGACATAAATGTTAACCGAGATCAAGTTAAAGAACACGTTTACTATGAAAACTTACCACAGGTAGTTCCTTGCAGAAAATATAGTATCTGAGCCTAGCAACAAAGTCTAATAAGAAATGGTCTCCACTAATGTGACAATAAACATGAAGTGACATCTTCCCTTTAACTTTCTTCCATTCTGCAACCACTTCATCCCTTTGCAATCTATTATACCATCCTTCTAACTGCACATCAAAAAAGAAAAATCAATCATGAATTGATCAAGTACTACTTCTAGTCACCACTAATGCTTGCGTTACGACAGACAATCAACCTAACATGAGATGTTTTGTGCATCAGACTTTCCTTTGTTTTACTTTTTAGCATCTTGTACAATTTTGTACAAAACTACTAAGAAGTGAGTAGAAGGGTCCAATTGAACAATCTGAGACAACTACACGGGCCTCCCAGATCATTCTGCCTTAATATTTAACTGTAAACTCAATTATTATCGTATTTAACGAAACTTACCTGAGAGTTATTGATGGTTTGAGAGACAGCAAGAGTGAGTTTACATGTAATATCACTATGTGTAAGTGTATATGTTCTTGGAAGTTTTGCTGGATGTTTTTTCTCATCTACACCTAAAAAAAGAACCTTCAATTTTGATGCTTCAAATATTGATGGTCCAAATAACCTTGCCACCTAAGATCATCAATCACATATACATCAATACAAATAATTAGCGACTGACAAATTTTATAGCTAAACAAGCAAAATAATAATAAAAAATTATGTTAGCTACGAGCAATTACCGGAACAATGGATTGGCTCTTTTTGGAGTGTCCTCCTCTTCTTGTTGTGTAAACAAACACAGAGTTTTCTTTTTCAAGTGATGGAAGAAAAGAAGTTGTCAAAGTACTCATATTTGGAAATCTAAGAAAAAAAAATGATGGATTAAAAATTAGACTATACTTTTTTAAAGCTCCAATGTTGTAGGGGAAAATATAAAGTTGAGAATGAAGTTGTATATTATATAGTTTTTTAATTAGTAACTTGGTGGATAGAAATATTTGGTTTCTTACTTACGTAATTGCCTTTTCTTTTTAAATATTTTGACTTTTTATGGTCCAATTACAAGATTACTATTCATACGTGTATCCATGTTGAAAATGATTTTTTAAAAAATGGAGATATCTTATTAGAGTGGTAACGTTTGTTTGAAAATTACATGATTATTATAATAAAAAATATTATTATTTAAGTCGGATGATATTTAATATTTAGATTTCGTTCAGTTATTATAAATATAATAACAAAATAAAAAGATTTGCATATATATATATATATATATATATATATATATATATATATATATATATATATATATATATATAGATATAGATATTATTCCACATACGAGTGATTATGTTATTGATTTTATGTATTAAGAAGAATATATATTTGTTAACTTTTTCAATCTAATTTTTCATATGACATTAATATCCTTTTTAGCAACTTATAATATGTTTAATTATAATTTTTCATATGACAAATATATTGAATCTGACTTTTCACATTACATGTTTAGATTATTCATAAATTTGTATATATTTTCTACAAATCTTTAAATTAAAAGATTTTTTTAAAAAAAATAATTAAATTTTTATATCGATAAATAAATTAAAACGATAATTTTAGAATATTAAGAGTAACTATTGCTTCTAGGGGTGTAGTGGGGGTTGGGTGCACGGTAACTGTAGACACGTGGGCGTTTACTATTGGACAACGCTAGTTTGCTTATTTGACCCTACTACTTAAAAGAATATTTTCTTAAACATTAGTAGTTTAATTTAATTAAAATAATAAGGTAATATTAATTTATCACTTATCCAACTATATGTGAATTTAAAATAGCTAATAAATATATAATAGGTGTATAATTATGTATGATAAGTATATAATAATATATTTACATCGTTTGAGAAAAAAAAAGTAAATAGTAAATTGGACAGATTATATATAATTTATGGTTTAAATATTCGATATTTCTTATTCAATTTTCTTTTAAATTATTACATTTATCATCATAAAATAAATTTGATATATAACAAGGAACATACAATTTATCATATTCCTTCCGTCCAACGATACTTATTCACTATATTAAAAATAAATATCTAATTTTATTTATTCATTTTATTAAATTTATGAATAATTTTACTCTTAATTTTTGATTTATCCTTATCATAATTATAATATATTTCTAAATACATTATATTTAAAGGTAATCTAATAAAATTAATTTTTTATTTATAATAAAAAAGAATGTATCAAATTAATAATAGATAACTATTATTATATAGAGAAAATAACCGTACAAACTAGATATTTTTGTCATAGTTAAATAAAGGCCTCAAATAAATTAAAGAAGCGTGATAAACGATGCAATTCAATCATAAAAAAATCTTATTTTTATTTGGACCAATGAATCTCGTGAAAATCATAGTATTATAAAATATCAAATGCCAAAAAAAAAAAAATGTCACATAAACACTAAAGATCCTGAACATTATCAAGTTTATAATAATGAAACTAGACAAAAATATGTTTGTTATATTTAATTCAATCTGAAAAAATCTTATTTTTATTGGACCAATGAATCTCGTGAAAATCATAGTATTATAAAATATCAAATGCCAAAAAAAAAAAAATGTCACATAAACACTAAAGATCCTGAACATTATCAAGTTTATAATAATGAAACTAGACAAAAATATGTTTGTTATATTTAATTCAATCTGAAAAAATCTTATTTTTATTTGGACCAATGAATCTCATAGTATTTTAAATATCAAATGCCAAAAAAAGAAAATGTCACATAATCACTAAAGATCTTGAACATTATCAAGTTTATAATGAAACTAGACAAAAGTATATTTGTTATATTTTTGTTTCATTTTACATGATATAGATAAAGTTCAAATAGTCAATTAAATGTTAATATAATTTTTAAATATTTAAAGTTGGTTATAATTGTAATGTGCTTTTTTTGTCCCATTTTATGTGATATTTTTCGCATTTCGAGATTTAAACAAGTCTATTTTTTATCGCAAGTTTTTTATAGATCCTTTTAACATTTTGAATTATCAATTATTGTGACTTATAATATTCTTTACGTAGTTTATAAATATAGAAATTTCATTTCAAAAAAATTGAAGATTCTATGTGCAAATGCTGGGTCAAAGTTAAACTGTTTGATTCTCTAAAAATGAAAAATGTTATATAAAAAAGGACAGAGGGAATATAATATTTTCTTACGTAATCTATAAATAATACTCCCTCCGTTCGAAATTGTTTGTCATGTTGCGTTTATCAAAAATCAATTCGATTAAATTTCAAAGGTAAATTAGATCACATTAATTTGATATTTTAAATAAAAAAAATTAGATATTCTAAAACTACATGAAAAGTACTATAAATTACAATTTTTTATATATTAATATGATAAAAAAAAATACATCTTAAAATATTAGTCAAAGTTTTTATAGTTTGACTTTAAAAATAAAAGTCATGACAAACAATTCCGGACAGAGGAAGTACTTTCTCCTTCCCTAATTACTTGTCTACTTTTCCTTTTATAGTTATCTCTACTTACTTGTCCATTTTGACAAATTAAGAAAGAACATTTTTTTTACCTATTATACCCTCAATTAAATGACTAATACTTTGAAAAATATAGAACTTTTCATTGACTTCATAATTAATAGGGGTAAAATGATAAACTTATTACGTCATTAATTATTCTCTTAATAGGTGTATTATTGAAAAGTAGACGAGTAAAAAGAGAAGGAGGGAGTATATGATACTTCTCTTGTCCCAATATATGTAGTACAAACAGAATTTCAAAAGTTAATCGATAATACTCTTTATGTAATTTCCAAATTATATGACACAGATAAATTAATTTTATGAATGAAAGAAATCTTTTATAAGTAATTAGAATTGTCACTTATCATGATTTATAATATTTTTTATGCATTTTTTAAATATACAAAAAAAAAAATAAGACATAAATTAAAATGAAAGAAGAAAATTATATATATATATATATATATATATATATATATATATATATATATATATATATATATATATATATATATATATATATATATATGAGAGGCAAACATATTAACTATGACTATATCGATAATTTGAGAGCAATAAATTTGATGTTTACACACCATATAAAATAGTATATTTGTTATTTTGAATTTATTTTAATCATAATTTTTTTTTTTTTAGAAAAAAAAAGGAGAAGAAGAAGCATAATCATTTTTTCTTTGTTAGGTCTATATTTACTTGAGATAAAATAATTTATTTTGTTATATCAAATTATTTTAAAGATAAATATAATTAAAAATAAAAGCTTTAAATTGAGTGATTTTATTGATACAAAACATAGTTTATTTATCTTATTAAATAAATATTTCATAATTTAGTGACCTTATTACGATATTATAACTCTAATTGCTAGAACTTTTTTAAAGCAGGTGAATTAGTACGATATACTTGTTCTTATCAATTTACGTGATACTGAACGGTCAAATATGTCCCTAAACAATGCGAAAATGTCTAGATATATCTCTGTTTGAAGTTTGACTCATCTAAGCCTTCGCCGTCTAACTTTTCACCCATATGTGTCTTCTAGACGTTAGTTGTTTTGCTGGAAATAACCAACTCATTTTTTTTTTTTAAAATAACAAATGAAATTGTCACATTTTCTTTTAATTACCACATGTCATTTATTCATATTGAAAAATGAATTCACCGTTTTTAGATAGGACATTCGACCCGTAAATCCTATCCCATCCAAATTTCTTTAGTGGATATTTCACATAAGCTGACAAATCATATCTAACCCAAATTTTTTTGGTCGGAGAAATGTCATCTCCAACCAAACCCATCACTTTCTCCTATAAGAAAAACACCATTAAAGGTAAACTTCGAGCTCTAACCATGAGCAAACAATAGAACTCCAATGAGCTCATTGAATGCACAACCTCAGACAAACAACCACCAAATAGCTCCGACCACCACGAGCTTGGGTCGGATATGATATACAGGTCGAATATCTTGTTTAAAAGAGGTGCATTCATTTTTAAACATATATAAACTTCACGTGTTAATGAAAAGAAAGAGAAATATAAATTGGTTATTTTTCAACAAAATAACTATTGTTTATAAGGGTATATATGAGCGAAAAGTTGGACGGTGAAAACTGAGCCAAACTTAAACGAGGTGTATATTTAAACATTTTCGCATAGTTTAAAAACATATTTGACTTTTTTTCCTTTTTTTTTATATGTTTTTGAAAAAAACTAAAATATTACAATCAGATATATTGAAAAAATCAAATCAAATCATCGATAGTTGACAAAAATATATGATCCACGCCTTATGGGTGCAAAATTATTGCATGAATGGGACACCAAGCTGACCTACTTTTCTACTGAAATTATTAATGTCGATTTGACTCTATATACACATTATTTAATAAGATGAAACATTTTTTCATAATAGATATAAAGAAAAGAAATGATATTTCTCCATTTTTTACATGTGCTCATATAAAAGTTAAAGCTGACAATATAGGTGGAGTCGTGTTGGTTTGGCATGGTCTAATTCATAATTTAATAAAATTAAAATATTTAGAGATTATTTAAAAATGAGATTTTTTTATCTTGAATCGGAGAAGTCTATTGATTCATACGGCTTGAGAAATGTTAAATAGATTGGTCTGTGGGTCAAATAAAAATAATATAGAATATCAAAAATAAGTGCTAAATAAAAAAAAGAAATTCAAATAATAGTACACGTTAATATTTCTTTTTAACAATTATTATTTCTATTTAGATAGTAAATTCTCGTCGACGTGTTGTGCCAGCTTCAACAAAAGCATTTTCAAAAAATTAACAAAATGTATCTTTTGTTCTGCTTTAATTTAATTAGTGTATAATTTTTTTGAAAGGGGAAATTACGTGAAATGACGAACATTTAGAGTATATTATGTTATATAGCTATAGTTTTGATTATTTTTAATATGTGGCTACAATTTCGCAAAATTTTGCTATTCGATTTCCTAATTGTATAAATACAGATTTTGTATATGTTTGCCTTACCTTTTTATATATGATTTATGAAAAATTCATAACATATTCCGTTGTTTATATATTGGCAAGCGAAATATACATATAAACATCTAAAAAATTTCTAACAGTATAAATACATGATTTGTATATACATACCATGTTTGTATATTCACAGGCGAAAATATACAAACGGGCAAGTGAAATAAAGAAACTATAGTCTCCATTTGTATATACTTATTCTTTTCTTATATTTGCAAGCGAAATATACAACAATATACAGATGACCAAGTAAAATACACAAACCACAATGCTATAACAAACAGAACTATAGTTATAAAACACAATTACTGAAACTATAACTATAGAACCTTAGTATGTCTATTATCCGTGTTATTTTTGAAATTTTTTCATTTTTTAAAAAACGTCAAAAGAAAATAGAAAACAAATAAATCTTAAGAAAAATATCAGAAAAGGAAAACATCACAAAAGCTGGACTATTTTTCTGAATGTCTCTAAAATTTGTATAAATTTTGAATTAAAAAAATCAACGATAATGAAGAAAGATATTTTAATTATAGACCTCTTCATATTAGATTTGCGAGAAAAAAAAAGGAAAAACCAAACTTATTAGACATACACTTGAACCGTATATATTAATTTTATCTATACTTTTATATAGTTACATATCTTAACATTAAATAAGAGTTATTTCTTACCATATATTAAGAAATATATACATATATTTTTGGTATACAAATACATGTGAATCACACTAGATATACACTATATATCTATGTATTTTGTGCATCTGAAATACCAGATACGTATGAGAGTGGTGAGCAAGATGAGGAGCTACCAGAGAAATTTGTTCATGTATCTTAGACACATGTACAATCTACTTGAATACGATATATCTAAGATAAATTACACCTAATTTTAACATCATGTATCTCGAAAGCGATGCCTGGTGATCCCTAGGTTGCGGCACGTCCTGTCGTTAACTCCTCGCGCCGCTGCCGCCGTTTCTAGGACCGACCGACGCCTCACCTGCACAGGTACCTACGTAGTGTAGTCTCGGTCGCAAATTCAACATAGCATTCAGACTCATGTGCCTTCCAGAACCAGGGGTATTCGAGTCTGCTGCATACGATTAGCCAGCCTTGCGGCGGCAAAAGGGAGTAAATTACAAGCAAGTAACTGTAAATTACATCGAAAATACTTGCTTGTTATCAACCACAAACTTAGTTGGACCCATAATCTTACAGAGGCTAATATATCTTACTATAGTCCAAAAACATAGTTGGACCCATAATCTTACAGACACTAATATATCTTACCATATAGTACAATTTAGGTTCAATGTATGGACTTAAAAAAACTCAATACAAGGATGGAACATGAAGGACAATGATATAAGTTTGGAAAATAAAAATAAAATGACAAAACAAGCATGTTTTAATTATTTTCAAATACCTTTGGAACTATTTTTTTCGTCTTAAACCCTAACCAACTTGGTATTTTCAGATCGGGACACTTTGACGATGATGTAATTGTAATCGTTAATGGAGTCAAATGTATTTAAAGGGTGTCAATCAATATTTTCTCGTTAAACAATTCCACTATAGGTAAATAAGAATATTATTTAATTGCGCATTTGTTACAATATATATACTACAAATGGAGGTGCAACTCTACTATTAGACTACACAAAATAGTTGTGTCATTTCCATAAATTAAAGAATTATATAATTGATTTAAGGCCTAGAGATATTTGAAGTTTCTAACTTGTTTAGAGCTTGAATGTGTATATCATTCATTTTAAAAAATTACAGGCAAAATATTATAAAAGTGAAAAAATTGTTCAGATACCCTATTGCAACAATTTATAGTATATCGATATATAGATACAATTTCTTATTAAATAATTTTTGTTCAAACTTTTGTTTATATATTAAATAAAAATCTATAGTAAATATCTATACCTATTTGATTGCAAATTTAATTCTTAATATGAATATGAAAGTGCTTGGGGTGTACCAGTTATCACGTTCACGATAAATGTTTGGGATTGGTACACCAAAGGTGCGTCCTTCTCAGTCCTCTCGGACTAGGGAAAGGTCTTCTCAATGCTTTAACATTCACTTCAGATATGGACCAAACTATCTCTTAACATTCTGAACCCAACTCACATACCGCTTTAATGAGGAACAACCCGACCCCTGGAACATGCTACAACCTCAGGTGGTGAAGAGCCGATATCGAGTTGCCAAACCTTTCCGTCAATGTGAACTTTTGGGGAAGATTGACTTGTTATCCCTATAGTAAATTTTATCCGTTGAGTGACGACCATTTCACTCGGCGTCGTCGGATCACTAAGGCCAACTTTCATCCCTGCTCGACGGGTGGGTCTTGCAGTCAAGGAATAGAGAAAAACTCATGATTGGTGTACATGAGAACATTTGTTTATGATATGGTTCAAGAAAGAATCGTCTCATTTCCTTACTTCTTTATAAATCATCATTCACTTTAAGCTAAGGCTGGTTTCGAACGCCGCATAACATCATCTTCAATCAATCTCCCTTGTACTTTTGTCCCTCTATCATCTTCTATCTGATAGACTTGGTAAAGGGCCCCAACTTATTTCCAGAATTTAAGTTCAACCATTGCTTCCCCCTTTTTGGGGAGATCAAGTAACGAATCTATAAATTTTAAATTCTAATTTTGCCTATGTTTCGTGACAATAATATTATTTTTACATTACCAATATATATACAAGGTAAACAATTTTGCTGAGTCTTCACAAATGAAGATAATGCATCAAATTTGGTGTTTCTTAAACAATGAACCAACTAGATCTAAGATTAAAATAAGATCACATAGATTAAGTTACCATTAGTTAATCCTCTCAAATTTACAAGATCTTAATCCTCTTGACATTAAGATGGCTAACCTTTCATTAAGATGATATTAGTGGTGCTTAAGTAAAAATATTGATGATTAATTTACTTTTTATATTATTTTTTTGTCATCAAGTAAATTACATGGAAGTCACAAAAGCTTGTAATTGATGAAGCGGTACTAGTATATAAATAATTCTATATTTGTTTCGACAGAACGATTGAATAGGTATAAATTATTAATTTAGAATATAGTAATTCAAATAAATAAAATTTCTCGAATTTATAAATTTTAAATCTTGACTTCATCTTTATTCATCTTTCAGGAAGTCCAATAAATAGTTGTGTATCTACCTCCATATTTTGTGTTTGAGGACTTTCATCTTCTCGTCGATCAATAAATAAAGGTAGTGATCGAGCCTCATACTGTAATAACAAAGTAAAAATTATATAATCTTAATATTAATTCTTAAAAATTATGTGTCTTAGTTTATCAATTTTAATTAATCTTAATATTATTTCATTCTTCTTATTTTATGTGTCTTAATTTATCAATTTTAATTAATCTTAAAAAATAAAAAGTTGCTAAATATAAAAAGTGAATTATAAAGTCATAGTTCACCTTTTCCCGCAATTCTGCATTTTTATTCATTAGGACTTTTTCCTGGGACAAAAGAACCAAAGGAGAATTATAATAAAACAATTATTACGCGATTTTCTCAATTTTTTTAAAAAAATTGAAATGTAACTAAAATAAAAATAAATAAACTGATTTTATATTCTAATGCATTTTTACCTTGTCTTTAAGAAGAGAAATTTGTTCCTTGAATAGCTGGTTCTGGAATTATAAAACACAAAAATATTAATATCACTGTAAAAGCTTCACTTTATGTTGTTAGTCCGTTTATTACAATTAACATTAATCAATTTCGTTTTAATCGATTATACAAAAAAATATGATTTCTTTTTAAATTAGGAAAAAGTTAGTTTCAACCTTTTATTTTACTTAAAAAAGATTTTATAGCTACATGTCAATGGTTAAAATAAAAAATATAATTATGACTAAAACACATAATCTCAAGAAACTTTTTCTATACGTTAATTATCAAATTAAATATTTAACTTGTGTCAAAATATGCTAATACTCTCTCTATATATATATATATAAATTAAAATTCTATAGTATATATAATATAATTTTTAGAAGACACCCCTTGTTCAAGGTGGGTCTGCACCTATTTTAACATCACAAGTTTTAAGAAATTATAACCACAATATAATGTTATGATATGTTCAAAATCAGATATTTCAAAAATCTGTATACATTATGATTAGATATTTAAAAAATCTGTATATTATGATTTGATAAGTAGCATCCACATGCCACACAAAGGTGTGTGTGACACACAGAGAGGTGGGGGGATTTATCAGAAAAAAAATGTAAAAAAATGTATTTTATATATATTTAGTAACTCTCTAAATTTAATATTTTACTTATCATGTTTAAAGAGCATATGATTCAACCGGTATTTTAGTATATTACATATATTGTAAATTTAAAATTACTAAATTCAAAAAGTTATTTTTAAATTATGTATTTGATGAATGAAGACACTTAAATCATTGTATTGTTCAGACTTTTGAAAAATTATAAATAATATAACGACATGAAATAATATTTCTATATTAAAGCATTTAAAAGTTTCTTTCTCCAATTAATATGGGATAATCACTTCTTTTAAAAAGTGTTTTCTTTAAATTAACGCATATTTTTTTTTAAAAAATCTGACACGACTGTGTTAACATTTTTAAAATATCGAAGCACCATGCATATACATACGTACCTTTTTTGCCCTAATATTTCTTAAACTTTGGTCTAATTGTCCTTCAACCTTTTCAAGTTCATTAATGGAGCAAGACTCTAAATCTTCTCCTAAAAGCCTTCTGCAATCAACAACATAACAACATAGAAAATAAATAAATTCAGAATCATCTACAAATTAGTTTTATATTCCCTTCGTCTCAATTTATGTGACACTTTTCGAATTTTGAGATTTACAGAAGTCTATCTTTAATCACAAATTTTTCATATATCTTTTAAATATTTTGAATTATCAATTGTTGTGATTTCTAGTATTTTTTCACGTAGTTACCAAATATATAACTATCATTTCAAAAGATCTGAAGATTCTATATATGCACAAACTTCTGATCAAATTTAAATTATTTAACTCTTAAAAAACGAATAGTGTCACATAAGTTAAACCTGAGGAAATAATATAATTATTGCAGCATAGGGAAATTGTAGATATTAATTACCTTTTAGAGATTTCAAGAACCTCCAGATTCCTAGTCATGCTCATAACCTCCCCTTTCAAATGCTACATAACAATTTAATAAACAAAATATTTAAGGAATTATAAATAAAAAATAAGCTTTACATACAAACTATTGTTGCCTCTGAAATCTTGTGTACGTGATAAGAAGGTACCATTTAAACTTAAAGATAAGTTCAATAAAGTAGTGGTTACACTGATCTAGTACGGGGCAGAGTGTTGACCAGTTAATAAATTCTATGTTCAAAATATGCAAGTCAGGATATGAGGATGTTGAGATGGATGTGCAGACACATTAGGAGTGATAAGATTAGAAATAATGTGGGAATGACCGTCATTTTGGACAAAACGAGGGAGACAAAGCTAAGATGACTTCGGCTTGTGAGAAGGAGATGCACATATGCCCAGTGAGGAAATGTGAGAGACTGGATATATAGCGGGTATGAAAAGAGGTAGAGATCAGTGGCGGAACCAGAATTTTCAATAGACATACGGAGTAGCCGAAGGGGGTTCGACATTTACTATATATATACATAAAATATTATTTTAACCATATATAAATAGTATAAATTTTTCGTCGAAGGGGATTTGAATGAACCCCCTTTATCAAGGTGGCTCCACCCCTGGTAGAGATGGACCAAAAAAGTATTGAGGAGATCAGGTGATCAAGCTGAGTAAGTTGTTTGTTATACATACAACTATGTCAAATACAAAATTTCGTTAAAGGTGTTCAAGATATATTAAAGGTTTATTATACATGTATGAAAAGTACATGCATAAATGAAAAGAATGCTAACCTCTGTAGCTTGTTCAAGTAATATATTTTCATGACCCAAATTCTTGTCATTCTTTTGATAACGTTCTATTGTCTTGTTAGTACTGTAAAAAAGAAAAAAAAGAGAGAAGAAACTCACACTATTAGTTCTCCAACATGTTACTCTACAATAATGGAAAAGGAAAAAAAAAGTGAAGAATGATCAGTTGAACATCTTTTGTTAAAAAGTTATATTATGTATATAGAAAATTCTACAAAGTAAACAAATCAAACTTTTCATATGTATATATTAAATCTTGAACAACCTTGATAAAATTTATAACATCGCCGCTGATTTTGTACTAACTTGAATCCCCCATTATATCTTAAGCCGTTCTAACAATGTCATGCCTCTATGTTTGAATCCTAAGAGCCTAAAATTTACATTATTTTGGATGTATGAGGTCAAAATTAGTTGTAATTGTTTACATTATCCAAGTGGATTTGCATATATCTGACTCTCACACTCACCTTTATCCAATCTCGCTCGTCTCTGTCCCTATTTTCATGTATGATGTCAAAATTAGTTGTAAATTGTTTACATTATCGCAGTGGATTTGCATGTATTTGACTCTCACACTCACCTTTATCCAATCTCGCTCATCTCTGTCCCTATTTTAATGTGTCTGACTGCAAAAATACATTTATCTAGTTATATCTGACATGAAATCTGGTATGGAATTATTAATTAATGATTCCTATGTTTGAATCCTAAGATCCTGAAATTTAAGTCACATTCAAAAGGTGTTTAGTGCCTCTTTGTTGGACTTCATAATGCACTAGTTTAGAGGTAAATTGCAGTAATGTATATCATAGTTTTTTGCACTATCCATATTCTTCCTCTAGGTTGGTGTGATAAAGAGTCCAAATAGAATATTGTATCTATGAATTCCACCCTTTCTTTTTCCTTGACTTGTTCCTCTTTTGCTTTTTTAAAACTTGTGGTAGCCACATTTAGTATTATTTTTCACCCAGAGTGGCAAATATATTATCTTTAGGAATGGTAAGTTTTTGTTAGATCATTATTTTGTCTTTCTTTTGGAATTGTGAGTTGTTGTTAGATCATTTATCTTAGATTTTGCCCATGTCTTTGCTTCTTCACCCTAATTTATAGTGTCTTTTCATGACTAGGCTTTTGGTATCTTAACCCTAATCAACTTTTTGCACTCTTTTTTTATCATGTTTGTTAAGAAGTTCCATAGAGGGATGAAAATTTTATCTCTTTTTGGACAAATCTCCCCTAAAGAGCTAGTTTTTAAGGTTAAGTTAGCCTCAAGTGTCATATCTTTATATGTTATATTAACTTGGACAAACTTCCCCTAAAGAGATAGTTTTTAGGATAGTTATGCCCAAGCGTCATTTCTTTATATGGTATCAGAGTCCGTCTCATCCCAATTTATTATTCACCGATGTTGGGCCCCATTTAGGAGTGTTCACGCTCCAACTGAGATCTGGGCGTTTAAGAGTGTTCTCACTCTCAATAGAGGGATGAAGATTTGGTCTTTTTATACGGACTTTGACAAACTTGTTTTTTGGGTTTGAATGGAAATTTGGTCTTTACCATGTTTAAATATCTTGCAATATTACATAATATAGACTATATTTGGGTTCAAAGATGTATTAGTCTTACCTTTATAGTTAGAGTTGTCTAACCCCAGGCAAATACTTGCTCATCTCCACATCTGATTGTCACTATATTCCTATCAAAAGTCTATGTACCCACTTCAATTGGCTTATTTTTACTCTCCATGTCATTGAATCACAAAGTCTATGTTAACTTATTAATATACCAAGGACCCCAGATTCACTATTTTTCTCTTAGCCATCCTTTGTTAGTTCTATAAACCTAGACACAAGTTCAATCCGAGGGATATATCGATAAATGAACACTCTTAAACACAACAAAGGTTTGTGGTCTAGTGATAAGTGTACTCATTTAAGAGCATAAGGTCTCAAGTTCATTTCTGAGACACACTTATACTATATTAAGGTCCTCCCTCAATCTATGTCCGATATTTCCGATATTTCTGAGACACACTTATACTATACTAAGGTCCTTTTACCTCCTTTTCGGCCTACGTGGCACTATCAGGGGGTAATAGGACCTTAATATAGTATAAGTGTGTCTCTGAGATTTCGGGCATAGATTGAGGGGGTGCTTGTGCATTATCCCACGAAAAAAGGGAAAGAAGTTGGTAAAAGTTTCATCGATTCGCTTGAACTAAAAAAATATTCACTTATTTTAAACTATGAAAAGTGTCTCAACATTTCACTTAATATGAACTAGAAAGAGTGTATTCAACTAGTAGCAGAAATTGTTTTTCTTGACTTTTCTCTGTTAATTTTGACTTAGACTATTGATAATTTTGTAATTTAAGTTTTCGTATGAATTTAAACACCCTTGACGAAATTTTTGATTCCGCCAATCGGGACATATATATCTTTGTCTTTAAAGAAATTGAGGATCGGAATAAAAGAAATCCAACCTACATAAATTCACCAAATGACATTTCGGATATCTTATATAGAGATCAAAATATGCTTAGACTATTTTTGACAATCAAATATTCAAGAAGATGGACAATTCATAGAAGATCAATTTCAAATCTTCCTAATTAAAAAAATATGACATGAATGATCCTTGATTTACAAAGAAATCTTAAGAGAGACAAGAATCGAAAGAGAAACAGAGTTGTGCCCATATTGTTTTATTAGTAATATTCCTATTTCTTATTATTTTATTTATGTTAATTTATTTCGTATATTTAAAATTTGTTGCAAAAAAATTATAGTGCCTATATCGATAATTATATCTTTTACCACTAGGATGTAAAAAGATAAATTTTTTGAAATGACAAAAAAGCCTTATATTTGTTAAAGAGCTTCTCGAATGATCGATTGAAATATCTTAGATATTTATCTTATATATAGATTTTAAAAATTCTAGAATCCTCTTAAGATGGTTGAAAGATAAAGTTATTAAAAAATTTCTTGTAGATATATCTAGAATCATCTGTAGACGTGTATAAATAGGGGCGGCATTAGGCTTTTGTAATCAATTCAAGAGAAAACAATTCTAACTAATTATGGTTCTTTTCATTACAAAGTTCTATTATCTCAAATCCTCTTTCTTCTTTCATGATTCCTCTTCTTTAGTTAAACTTCGAATCCTAGCTAACAATCTAGAGCTTGTAAAGTTGTTAATTGGATCGAAAATTTAAACTAATTAAAGAGAGGTATCCATGAAGGAAGAACGAGTATTTTGGATAAAAGAACTCTGTAATTTTTATTTTATCTATCAAAATAGTACAAGAATTTCTTGCCGGAGCGATTTTATACGGTAAGAAAATAAGGCATATGCAAATTGGGGGCCTCAAACATTTACCAAAAATAAATTATATGTAAATTTTTTATAGAAAAAATTAATTATATTATTTTATTATCAAGAATTGTTTACCTTCTTACATGTTTTTTTGCTAACATTCTCATTATTTTTCTCTTTTTTAATTGCTTATGTACTTTTCCTTTTCAAGTTTTTGATAAGTTAAATTAATGCTTTATCAAAAATATAAATTAATAGTCGAAAAATATTGAAGAAAGTGAATCGTAATTTTCTTATATCTTCTTAAAGTTTCAAGATTAAAACAAGCATATTAAGGTGGGAACCAATTTATCAATTTTGTAAATTAGATTATGTTTTTCTAACACTTATTTTTATTTTAAATTTGTTACTTATAGAATAATGTGAACAATTCATATAATGATTTTATTAGTGAAAGGGTGATTTTCAACGTTGAATTAATGAAACTTAACTAACATTAATTATTGAAAAAATAAATATTTGACCAAATCATTATTAAAAAAACATTAAGTAATTAATTTGCATCTTAAAAGTGTAAGAAAAATAATTTTTCAATAAAATGTATGTGAGTCCGAAGTTAAAAGGGTAGAAAAAATTTGTCAAAAAGGGCAAGAAAATTCATTTTAAACTAAAAGGGCAACTCTTTAACGATTAAATTAATATCGTTAAAATTAGATTGACAGCCGCAAGATGCGAAATTTCATGTATCTTGCAATGCGCAAGTATATATTCTGTGATCTGTTGTCAATTAATAAAAAATATTCCTTTAATTGTCCAAGTCTCCAAAAATACCATAAATACCCTCATCTATTCTCAATATTTACACCTCTTCCTATTCATTGTCCATGTCAATCAAGGACAATTTTGTCATTTTAGTACACTCCACCATTGATTAAGAAAAGTCCAAAACCTTTTCTCTAAGATAAATTATTATAGTCAAACTTACGATTTTAAGATTTAAATTTTATTGGTTCTATATTTACCACCCAACTCCCTCAATAAATATAGAACCACTGAAGTTTGAATGTTAAATTGTAACATCGACTATAATAGCTTATCGTAGTAAAAATAGGCTTTGGTCTTTTTTTTCTTCAAGAAAATGGTGGAGTTCTTTAAAATGGCAAAATTTTCCTTGGTTAACATAGACAATGAATAGGAAGGCCAAATGTGTAAATATTGGAATTAGTTGAGTGTATTTTAGGTATTTTTGGAGACATAGAACAAATAAGGGAATTTTTTCCATTAAAGCCTTGCAAGGCGTATGACACATGAAATTTCGCCTTTTGTATCTGTTAATCTAATTTTAACGACGTTAATTTTATTATTAAAAGGTTGTCATTTTGTTTATAAAATAAATTTTATTGTCCTTTTGAAATTTTTGTAATTCTTTTGTCCTTTTGAATTCGAACTCAAATATATGTACGTAATTTGTTTAGATTTTAGGCTTCTACGGAAGATTTCGCTTTAAGCCTTCATGTTTGTTGAGCCGTCCTTGATTTTTAATCAAACTTTTCTTAATTATAGACTGAGCTAAGTATATAAAGGTTCTAATCCTCCTCCCAATTTAGATTGCACACCTTTTTTTTTATCTGTCTTGCAAATAATGTCATCTTAATATTTATTTTAGATTATAATTTTTTTTTTAAAAAAAAATTCTTAGATATTTGTGATTAACTAAATAATATCAAATAAATTGAGGCGGAAAGAACTTGATTCTTTCTATTTTGATAAATAGTTAGAAGATCTAATAAAAGAAAAGATAATCAGCAGACGTCTATTTTCACGAGGGTTTAGCACTAAGGAGTTGTTAGTATGAAGGATAACACCAAATAGTCCTACAATTAAATTATAAGATCATTTAATTTGTTGATTTGTTGGCAAGCCCAACATATAACTTGTCACGGGATAAGTTATGTATATATCTCCCTTGGGATTTATAGTGATCTCGGAATACTTATTCCGAAATAAAATTGATAAAAATTACAGATACATCTCTTAAAAAAAATTTATACCTCACTTTTCACATTCTTGTGTATTTATATGATTTTTAATTTCACGTATAATAACACATTCCCATCCTTCTCTACTCCTTATTTTTATGATAATTCTTCATATTTTCTATTCAAATATTACACTAAATATATATAATTGTTATTGTGAATTTATTTGAGTAATTTTTATATGTTCATTTAAATTTTGATTTTTCATAAATCTGTATATATATATAAAAAGATTATAATTTATGTAAACAAAAGGTACAATCATGTAACAAAAGGTAAAATCATGTAAACAATAAGAAGAAAGTTTTTAATTTTAAATACATAAGGTACAATCATGTAAACAAAATTTATGTCATACCTATCATTTTGTAAACAACAAATCAAGCACTCAATATAAAATAATTTCAATATAATTAACTTATCATAACTAATATCAGTATAATTTATTTTATTATAATTAATCCATCATACCTTATACTCAAACCAAACGAGTTTAAGTTATAAACATACAAAAAGTTGTTTAGGGCATTGGAAATAAAGATTGATAGCAAGTACAATTTGCCTTCATTTATATTCATATTATATATTCCAAAAATAATTTAAGCCACAAGTAGCATCTTGTCACATATTTCAAAATTTTTACTTTCTTGTTTGAAGAGTAGTTTGCCAGTACATATTTTACATAAAATAGTCTAGAAATTGTACTAGTTACAGCTTAATCAAGAATTTATATGGATTTTATATAATGTACTTATATTATAAATACCTCATATGTACTATCATCAATACTACTTGTTAGTATATATAATATTTTACTTTATAATCGAAAGATTTATCAAAAGCGATCTCTAGTTTCTATATTTTCATAATGTAGCTATGGGATGACATATTACATTGACCCAAGGGTTTAGTCAAAAATTATATTGTGAACATAGAAAATAGTGCATATATGTAAAAAAACAACTATGTTGAATTAGAAAAAATTGTCTACATACACATCTTATTTTGTTCCTATCTTTTAAAAAAAAATTCAAAATTCCCTCTTGAATACGTTATTCTCTTCTTGCTGATACATCTCTATCCCTCTCTAATAAATCACTCCCCTCTCGGATACATCTCTCCTCTATCTATCAGGATGGATGTCTTATCCTCTCTCTGATACATCTCTATCCCACTCTCGGATACATCCCTTTCCTGCGTATCTGAATGTTTATCTCTTAACACTATTGGATTCACGTAAATTATATTGAGAATTATAAATGGAGTTTTGATCAACGCACTAAACATAACTCCTAGTTTTGCCACTAAAATTTATACAGGGACAAAGTTGTATACACACTATCCTCTTGAGATTTTATTTATGAAATTACACTGAATATGTTATTATTATAATTAACGGAAAAGGGCCTAAAATACCCTCGAAGTATTGAAAATGGTACACAATTACCCTTCATCCACCTATTGGCCTCCAAATACCCTTCACATCCACCTTTGGGTCCAAATTTACCCTTTCATTAACGGACCAAAATTAAAAATACGGAAAAATGGCCTAAAATACCCTCGAAGTATTGAAAATGGTACACAATTACCCTCCATCCACCTATTGGCCCCCAAATACCCTTCAAATCCACCTTGGGTCCAAATTTACCCTTTCATGAACGGACCAAAATTAAAAATAATTAAATAATATTTTTAATTACGTGGCACTCAATCATTGTTGTAATTTAATATTTAAAATAATTTTAAACCCACCCATTTTAACTAAACCCGCCCCACTTGACCCAATTTAAAAAAATTAACCCATCTAATTAAAATATCCTAAAATCTTATTCCTCCCATTTTCACAATTTCCATGACTCCATTGTCTTCTTCTTCTTCTTCATGAAGAAAATGTCAGCTTCTTCTTCGATTTCTTTCCCCGAAGAACTTAAATTACAATGGAGTCATGGAAATTGAAAAAAATAGGAGGAATAAGATTTTAGGATATTTTAATTAGATGGGTTAATTTTTTAAAATTGGGTCAAGTGAGGGGGGGGTTAGTTAAAATGGGTGGGTTTAAATTATTTTAAATATTAAATTACAACCAATGATTGAGTGCCACGTAATTAAAAAATATTATTTAATTATTTTTATTTTGGTCCATTCATGACGGGGTAAATTTGGACCCAAAGGTGGATTTGAAGGGTATTTGGGGGCCAATAGTGGATGGATGGTAATTGTGTACCATTTTCAATACTTCGAGGGTATTTTAGGCCCTTTTTTGTATTTTTAATTTTGGTCCTTAATGAAGGGTAAATTTGGACCCAAAGGTGGATGTGAAGGGTATTGGGGGCCAATAGGTGGATGGAGGGTAATTGTGTACCATTTTCAATACTTCGAGGGTATTTTAGGCCCTTTTCCGTATAATTAAAAGATTGATTATTAATTGGACTCAAAAAATAGAGGGAAACTACTATTTAGTAGAAACAAGCAGGTAATAATAAGGGTCCCTTTTACACTGTCAATATGAGCTGTTGTGATCATTGTACTTGGTACTTCTTGTTACATCAAATCCTAAAGGCCAGTTATAGTAAAATTAATGATGTATATAATATATGTAATTAAAAAAATAAAAGTTGAAAAAAGGAGTAATTTAATAATATTAGATGAAATTATGAGTGTACCTTGAACTTGAAAACTCAAAAAGTTTTCCTTTTTGAGAAAAAATGATGAGACTAACTTCAGCATCACAAAGAACTGAGAGTTCAAATGCCTTCTTAAGTAGTCCACCTCTTCTTTTTGAGAATGTCACTTGTCTACTTGTTGTATTTTCAATCCTTTTCATCTCAGTTTTTCCCCTCACCATTTTTTTCTTCGCGAAAAAAATGCCCTTAACGTATTAGAAGTCCTCAGAAATATCCTCTTTCCACCTTCCGTTAATAAAAATCAAAGATTAGAGACCAATGAATCATCTCTTAAAAAGGGTATTCTAACACATATAAGTCAACCAAATCAAGAAAACATAACAATTCATAAGGTATATCTAAATCAAGAATTGAGACAAGAAAATCATGGATATGAATAATCATTTTAAAAGGGTCAACTTTTAAGTCAACAAAATCAAGTAACCCCTTGTTGTATAGTGGATCCTAAAGGGATAAACTTGTTACCTTCTTATAATCAAGTGGTTGAACCACTTATCCGTCTTTTTTCCTTACAGTCAAGTGGCTTAGAAACTCGTGAGAACGTTTTCAAAAATAGAAAGATCTCTAAATCAAGATTTGGTACAAGCAAATCATGAATATGAATGACAAAACTATACAACAAAATCAAGAAATCCTACCAATTCAAGAGAAAGTTTCCAAAAATAGAAAGGTAGCTAAACCATGATTTGAGACAAGCAAATCATGAATATGAACAATCACTTAAAAGGTCAATTTGTTTAAGACAACCAAATCAAGAAATCCTAGCAATCCATGACAAGTTTCCATAAATAGAACAAACAAATCATGAATATAAATAATCACTTAAAATGGTCAACTTATTTTGAAGACAAAATATTACTCAACTCCAAATCAAGAAATCCTACCAATTCATGAGAAGTTTCCAAAAATAGAAAGATTCTAAATCTTGAAGTGGATAATAACCCCTAAAAATAAAAACTTTATGGTTTCTTAGATCTGAAAGATGAAGAGAAAAAGAAATTAGAAAAAACTTTATGAGTAAATTATAATAGAGTGAAGACACAAATAGTTTTGTTATAGAAACCCTAGTTTAGAAAAAGGAAAAAAAATGAAGAGCATTGATTTTTCAAAGACTTTTCTAATACTACTTTCCTTTTTGAGTTGCAACCAAAAAATATAAAAAAATAAAATAAAATAAAAACATAAATTATTAAGGAAAGAACACCACTTGTGTCTTTTTCTTCTTTTGGTAAACTTTAATATATGTACTAAAAAAATAGTTCCAAACAAAGAGATAATAATATATGGTTGTCAATAAGAGAGAATCATTAATAATTTCATTCGTCTAGACGCTCTAAGGGACCACTAATGAATCAACAAATAAAACGTTTTATTCGAGATTCCAAAAATATATCAATACAATCGTTTATTAACTGGTTAGAATTATATACATATTAATGCGAATATTAGTAACTATTTCAGTTTTACTTAGTATAAACCCATTTCCTCATAATTTATACTATCTTCATTATATTAATGTGGCACTATTTGATTTGATGCCATATTTTTTATTAAAAAAAATTGAAATTTGTAATTTAAGTAATTTTTAAATATTTATATATAGTTGTAAATCCTATTATTAAGGATAAAAAATAAAAGTTAACTTGTTTCGGGAACAAACTATTCCCTTCATCCACTATTATTTGTCATAATTTTTATTTTTAGAGTTAAATTATAAGAATTTTAACTAACATTTTAAGATGTATTATTTTATCATATTGATATGTAAAAAATTGCAATTTATAGTATTTTTTATATATTTTTTTGAATATTTAATTTTTTTTCTAAAATATCGAATTAATGTAATTTAATTTAACTTTAAAAATTAATTAAATTGACTTTTAAAACACAACACGAAGAAATAGAAGTAGAGAATAAAATGAAAAAACGTATCAAATTAATGGATCAAAGAAATCATAACATTCAGTAATCACATAATTTCTTGTTCTTTTATGTACTATTTCTATTATCTATATTAGTGGAGTATTTCATTTTGTGATATTTTGTTGTCATTTTTTCTATTCCACAAATATTTTTAAGGTCGGCATATATATTCGTATTTTTCTTGTATTTTTTATTTATGAGATTATATTAAATATTTTATTATTATTTATTATTAGAATATCATGTAAAACGTAAAACATATGTATCTTAAATCCTGGCTCCCTCTGAGTTTTAATAGATTGTCCGTTCAAAATTAAAAAGTTATAGGTCTCATAGCCAATAACAATTTGCCACGTCATCTATGATCAGGTTTTCATCATGTGCTTTAACCTATCGTCATTAAATATTTTTGAGAGTTTCAATTTTAGAACTTCCACATATATTTGAAAGATCTTAATAGTACTACATATTTTTTTTCGTTTCATATTAATTGTTATATTTATTAAGCTTTTATTTGATTATAAATTTTTTGTATAACAAAAAAAATAACATTGTTTAGTCAATGAAACTTGATTTTTTAATTAATATTGATTATGTTCTTTTTGTTATATTTAAATTGGAATAGAAATTTTGATATTGAATATATATATATATATATATATATTATTTTTATATCTACACTATTCCAACGGTAACGAATAAAACTACGTTATCACTCATAAATAGAGCTGTCAATATAGGATAGCTCACTCCATCATACAGATGGTTTCGATATTTTACGGGCCAGGTTGGGGTAGCCATTTTTTGTGTGGGCCAGAAAACGGCCGGCCCAATCCACAAGCACGTGGACTACAGGATTGTCGGGTCAGCCCACTTTATTTAAAAATTATATTATATTTAAAATTATTAAATTAAATTATAAATTATAATTTAAAAATATTATCATAAATATCGACAAACCAATATTACATGATGTTAATGTTACTACTTTTTAATCAAATCCACAGATAAAATTATATGTATAATATTTTTAAGTTTTTTTAAGTAAAAATATATATATCTAAATAGAAATATTAACCTAATTTTTTTGAGTATGTACTCTCTTTAATTTTAAATTTTAATATTATATTATATTTTTAATTAATTTTTATTGGCCACTGACCGTTCCTACCGATATTTCTCAAGCCCCACAAATCAACAGACTTATTTAAGCCGAGCTAAAAAGTCAATTTCTCAAATAAGATCCAAAAATCGTAGCCCAACTCTATTAAATTTCGGACTAGGCCAGGCCGCCCAACAAACATAACCCATACCGACGGCTCTACTATAAATCTGGAAAACACATTTCAAATAATATGTAATTGTGTGGAAAATAATTTTAGTGTATCAAAAAGTGGCAAAACATGACTTAACACATATAACAATCTCAACTGAAAATATAAATAAAACACATAACTACACTCTTTATTGAAAAAAAGAAATATGTTTTTTAAACTAATAATTGATAATTTAGGTGAATTTTTCATACTCTTAATAGCTGAGATATGAAATTCGAAAAAAAATAGATATATTTTTAACATTTAACTCTTAAAAAATAATGATTGACATGATTATTTTATACTATCTTATGATTGATTTTTACTATTTAATCTTGAAAAATAATTTGGGAGATAAGTAACTAATGCAAAGGATAAAATATTTTAAAATTTTTAATTTACTAATATAAGTTGATCCAAAACTCTTTCGATATACTAAATATATTTCATGGATCTTCTTCAACCATGAGACGACTTGATTATATCAAAAAAACTAATATCTTTTTAATGTATTCATCGTAAAAAAGATATATTCCACTAAAATAAGTTTCAACCAATCGAAAAATTAAAAACAAATAGTCCAAGTAATAATATCTCTCGTGATGCCATGATGGAACCATCAACACTATGCAAGAAAGTCTAATATATCTTTTTGGCTAAGAATGATTTTTCATTTGAAAATTTTCCAAAGGCACAATACATTAAAGACAAAATTAAATCATTTGATCAAAAGATTAATCCAATAACCTACGTATGTAGCATACTGTTATCAATATTTATAGTCATTTTATAGGTTTGATGAGAATTATTAATTAATTTATTCAAAATAGAAGATTTTTTCTAATAGAGAATTAATAAGACAATGATGTTTTTATCCAAAAAGATTTTAGATCCACTCAAATCCACCTGCCCAAGGTGATCATAATTTTATTGGTTACTAAGAAAAGTACAATCCTTTTACCACAAAATTTGATCAGAACTTGATTAAAATAATAAAATAATATATTATATTTATATAAAAAAAATATTTATTTATTTTTTACTTTTTTAATTTTAATATATTTTGATTAAAAAATAACTTATTTTAAAATACATGAATTATATATTATAATACACCCAAAACACCGAGTATAGTTAATTATAAATTAATTATTCAATTTCGATCAACTCAAAATCTCCTCTAAATAATTTTAAATATAAAATTTTCTCAATATTTTAAATTTGTTAATATATAATTTGCAAAAAAATTTTAAAAAAAGAATAAATTTTACAAAAACCAAAAACACTTTACTCAAATTGAGATAATTTTATCCTAATTTTATTTGAGTGGTTGATATTAAAACACATTTAAACCCGACAGCAACAACTCAAACTAGTCTAACCCATGAGCCTTTGTTCCTACTTTTAACAACATATTAATGTTTTAATTTAAGAAAATTTAGGTAAAATGTTTTCTTAATCTACTTTATCAACATGGACAAGTATATATTCTATTTATACATTTTGATTATATAAATATATAGTATAGATATGTATATTGTTAGGATCAAAAAATAAGTAGGTATCATGCAGAAGCTAGTAAAGTAAATTTCGAAAAATTATGATTAACAAGATAAATGAGAAGTATGATACTAGATATAAAGATTTAACATTGTTCAGTCAATCAACCTACGTCTACAAAGGAGATGACAATTCTATTAACATGAGGATACAAAATATAGCGAGAAATAATCTCAACCAATTCACTCGGAATACAAATAGGTTCACACAAGTGATAACATGTCACTTGTGTCCTTCAAATTTCCCTCCTAACCAAAACTCTCAAAATTTCTAGGGCTACATTGTGAATGTTGATTAAGTCAGAAGGACAAATATTTATTTATATATTTCTAAACTATTTTATACAACAAAATGATTAGTCAAACATGAGAGATTTTATGTTGTCCTTTTTAAAAAAAAAAACTCAATTATCGTAATAAAGTCAGGGCAAATAATATCCAACAGATCTCTTCCTTCGGATGAACTTCTAATAAGATAAATTTGTCTAGTTTCTTCACATAAGTTCAACAGTTTGCATCTCCTCTGCAAATCTATGTGTCTACACATAGAACTTTTCAAAACAATTTTTCCAACAAAAATGTTCATTTTTGTCAAATAGGTTGCAGGTAGGATTACACCCACCAAGATGAACATCCGTTCTTAACCTGGTTCAAACATTGAATTTGACTCCATCGTTGAACCATCGAACCTGGCTCTAAATCAAAGTAATTAGGTGTTCTGCAAAAGTTAGTGAAGCAAATCTCGAAAGACCATGAGTAAAAAGACAAATGAGAAATATACCACAAGATACAAAGATTTAACGTGATTCGATCAATTGACTTACACCTACAAAAAAATGAATAATTCACTATATAAACACGAGAGTACAAAATATAAGCAGATCGGAATTCACTCGAAATACTTATCATTTGTGTTCCACAAATTCCGCTTTTAATCAAAACACACAAAATCTCTAGGACTACATTGTATATGTTGATTAAGTTAGAAAAAACGTGTCTCTATTTATAGTCTTGAACTTTTTCTACAACAAAGAACTAGTAAAATATGAAGACTTAATAATTTTATTTTAGAAAAAAAAAACCCAAATCAGAACAAATATTATTCAACATACAAAAATGTATAGTCAAAGTGGATCTAAAAAAGCGAGAGAGTATTTATCTGAATCTCCTAGGTAAAAAATTATACTCTATATATAAGGTGTTTCATTTTTTTTTTCTTCTTATTTTTAATCTAAAATGTCAATTTTTATTATTATTCAAACTCCGGTGAAATGTATAGTCAGGAGAGACTATATTCATCTGATGTTTTATTTTCGTAATATGTTTTAAGAAAATATTTTTTTTATATGCATTAATTTTTAAAAAATATTTGATATCCTGTATGACGAAATTTAAAATTACAAGGTTTAAAGAACATCATTATACATTATTACATAATTTTAATTTAGCACCATAAAATTTAAAATCTTCTTTCTGTCATTTTTTTTTCTAAAAAAAAGGAACTCTTCATTTTAATTTAAATAATTGATTTAATACATTAGTACATTATTGTCATTTAACCAAGTAAGTCCATATAAATTCTTGGCTTTTGAGGGTTGATCAGGATTGGGGGTGGAGTTGGCCATGGGCCAAAATTATTTGTTTAGGGGCAATTTACAAAGATTTTACTGGTGTATGAGTTAATTACTTAGATGCATGTTATGTTGTATTATAAATCTTATCAGATTTTGATGCGTTCAAATACATGCATTTAAAATTAGATGTAAAATTTTATAAATGCACACTATCCGAGTGAATTCGCATGTATCTAGGATACATAGACAAATCATGTGCCCTCGCCTCCCTCGCATCTCGCTCGCTACTATCTTATCTCGCTTGCGTATTTGAATACATCACACCTGATACATGTATAAAACGTATCTAGTATCCTAAATACATGCTAAAGACTAGTTCTTTTCGCTAGTGTTGTTGCTATTTGAAAATCTTCTTGTTGTTTTGATATAGATTTTAAAAAGAAAAAAAATAAACAGAAGCGCTAGTTCGCTCCAATCCGCAACTCTTCTAGGGTTGGGTTGGGTTTAACATTTTCAAACCCTTCCGAATGTATGACCTATCGGTCCTGACCTGCGAGAATTGGATTGGGTAGGATTAAATTGATCATTTTTGACAACTCTATATAAATAGTACGAAAAATTATTTACATTGTTAAAATACATAAGCTAAGCTCCTCTTATAAAATACTTGCAGATTCTTGATCTACATTTTCAAATATGTCGTAGCAGACAAATTTCACTAACTTCTTCTAACTTTTGTATAGAGTTGTCGCAAAATTAGCAATAGTTAATCGAATTAATAGTTTTTTCGAATGTGTATGATATGAAAGTCATGATTGTACATAGAGCAATATTGTGTAGTTGTATTTTGTTTGATTGCACATCGAATTTTGAAAGTATTATAAAACATAATGGATCAGTTAATTTCTCGATCACTCACATATCAAAATTTGAAAATATAATAGAACATAATAGAGTTTGATTTCTCAAATAATCACTCTAACTAATAGTTTTTTTTGTGTTATCCACGTTTAGAATGTTTTCCCAACAAATTAGTCCAATGTGAACAACATGATATGATTTTATTAGCATTTAAGAATGTTTCGTCCCTACAAAGCCCACAAATAATAATGTGTACTTAAATTTGATGTGTTTAAAATATTAAATAAAGATAGCTTGACAGATACATGTCGGTGGTTGGATAATATTAGTGGCACAAAACAAAACTTTTAATAAGTAGCAATAAAATGTATTTAATAAAATCCGTATATGCTTTAATTTGTTTTCTTTTCTTTTATAAAATTGATATTTGGATCATCTTACATGCTCATCAATTTCGAGTTTCAAATTTCACAAGTGCGTACAGAGGTTAGGAAATTTCCTCAATGAATTTTAATCAAGATTACATCTATCGTTTGTCAATCATCTACAAATTATCTCCAAAGAGAAAACAATCACTTTTGCCCGATTTAGAAAGATATTACAAGTCCTACGTCCAAGATTCCATCGCTGTGGTCATAAACACTGAATTCTTAAAATTTAAATTGAGAAAAGAAATACAGAGAAACTAATCAAGAAAACTCACCAAGTTTAAATAGCACAACTTGAAAACTTTAAAAAAAAAAACACAAGCTTGTTGCTAGCTAGGACTTATCTTCAATGACCATTGGCCAGTCCATTCTCAGCAGCTTTCTTGGCATAAAATCTTCTATACTTTGAATCAACCTCTGTAAGGTAGTAGGTACCTGGAGCTAGAAGGCTACAATCCTTGCTCGTAACGAAGTCCTTGGCCCCGTACCTATGCTCCATTAGTTTCATAATTTCGACGAACTTTTCAGGAGTCAACTGCCAGAGATCAAGATTGATTGTCAAAGATGGCTATGTTGAAACATGGGACATAAGGAAAAGATGTGTAAGCTACATAGTCATATAGCGTATACCTCGTTTCTTGATTCCAATTTCTCTTTAACATTCATCACACTTGCAATGTTTGACAAGCTAAAAGGATGTTGGCCTTCATTAAGCTTGAGGGAGAACATTGTTGCGGTTGATCCACTACCATAGGAGAACAGAACTACCCGTTGTCCAGCCTGAGACAAAAGTATCATTCAGAAACTAGAACGAACATGTAGTAGATGATGGGAATGAAAGAAACAAAAGGACGGAAATGTGAACTGTAACTCCTGAATTACCAGTGTTTTGTGTTTATTGTGAAGGAGCGATGCAAAAGCAGCATATAGAGAGGCAGTATACATGTTGCCAACTTGTTTTGGTATTAATGTGGTAGGTTGCACCTTCTCATCGTAAAATGGTTTTGCAACTTGCTGGGATGCCTGTACATGGTTGACGATATTCCGTTGTTAGTTCTAATCACACAATGTACATAGGTCTGACATCAATTATCTTGCTTAAGACTTCATTTTTAGCATATTTCTGAAGAAGAAAGAGTGAACCTTCTCAAGATCACGGCTTTGGTAGCTTTCATCATGACTTAGAGACGAAAATGGGGCCAGCTTTTCTTTAGCAGATTCATCGATGGAGCTGGAAGTGGAAAACAGAAGTTTGTTAAGAGAACAGAGTTCCTTTTAAAGAATAAAAAGAAAATCCTCTGCCAAATGGAGATTGCAACCCACCAAGCATTCCTCATAAAGTCATTGAATACCAACCGAGCGAAGCTCTTCTGTACAAGCTGCAGAAGTTGAATAAAATATCAAGTGTCATTAAAATTGCATATAGAGAAGTACAAATAAAGTCATCGATCCACAATAGACTCTATAAACTACCTTGTTATACGGTGAATGGAACACAAAGTAAGCTGCATCAGCTATCGAAAATCGTTTGCCTTCCAATTTCTCGTATCTAGAATATCAAATGTAGCAAGGCAATTAATTCAAGATAATCAAGAGATCTACTTCCAAATATAAGACTGTATCCGATGAGGAACTTACTTGTTGCATAAGATCTTATAGCAAGAATCGAGTGCCACAAGATAACAAGTTTGTGAAAGCTTTCCATCAACCACCTGCAGCCAACAATTTTATTGAAAGGTGAATAAAAAACATTACGTTCAGCCTGCACAAATCCATCATCAATCCTACTATTTTCACTGCTAACAAAGTCAACCATCTTTCTATTTAAAATCTCTAAGCTACACATTTAAGGAGACAATACAGATTTAATCAGAATTATCAGATTGACTAGAAATTCGCAAGAAAGAGCTAAGGAAAGCAAGAAAAGAAAGAGGCAATGTACCAAAACTAGTAAATGATATTGCTCGAACATGTAAAAAGAAGAACAGAGGAAGTTCGTTTTGTAAGAATGAATTTATGCTTAAAAGAACAATATAGAAGCCAGTTGGTACTAGATTTCCAAAGAAAACTACAGAGGAAATTTATTGTCAGAATGACTACTGAATATATTTTTTCACCAAAATGACAATTTAAAAACCAGTGTGAGACTGAATTGGTAAAAAGGTTCTAATTTGCAAAGATTTTGTTTCCTCAATATTCACGCACAATAGGCATGCAAGATATCACTACGGGAAATACTGAAGCTTCAGCAATCATGACACAGCTAGTGCAAAACCACAATCGGAACATGAATCAATCTTAATTGGGCCTAGGAACGATTTCAATCGAAGTTCTGTTGAAAGAAAAGAAAAGGCAATAGCCACAAAGCATGCTTGGCAAAACTGTAGTTAGTTAACCAGACTTGCAAGCATAAGAAGGAATTACTGGATATTCGCTGTCTAGGATGGGCTTGTAAAAATCATAGACATGAGCCATATGACTAGCCCTGATCTTGCTTTCAAACACAATAGGAGCATCAGGGCCAATTAGCATAGCAATGGCAGCTGCGCCTCCCGTTGGCCTAGCAGGTCCCTCAGCATAGACCTATAAGAAAAAGATCTCTAATAAGTGAACATTTCCGGTATATCTATGTAACACATTAAATGGAACATGGTTCATAACCATACAATTGCAACTAAGAAGCTCGAGTCTATTTCAAGATACATGCCAAATAAAGAATGTGTATTCAAAGTCCATTAGACAAAAAACATGCAATAGAAATGTTTACAGGTGATGATCATTACCGCACTATCTGTGCATACAACAAGTCCATAGCGTCCATCCCATGACGCGCTCTCCACCCAATTCACACAGTTGAATAATGCAGCAGTTCCACCATAGCATGCATTAGTTGAGTCAACTCCTTCAATGTCAGTATTACCACATTTCTGCATGGTTCACATGGTCAGGAAACAAGAAACTATAACAAATCTGTGAATACCAAAATATAAAGCATTAATAGGCGAAGTAGAAGCTACAAAGACGAAGAGCATAACCTAGGAACTTAAATCATTACCTCAAATATTTGCATCAGGAACGTCTTGATAGATTTGCTTTTATCAATAACAGTCTCACTTCCAACTTCGAGTCTACCAACTTGCTTTGGATCAATCGCATACTTCTCAAGAAGAGAAGTAACAGCTGTCAAACTGAAGGCAAACAATAAAATGAGACTAAAATTGAGACATTTTATTGTTCCATTCTGTAATGAAGGCAATACCTCATTGATATTACATCTTCCACCTCAGTACAAAATCCCATGCAATCTTGTCCAAGACCAATTGTGTATTTCCCTTTGCTTGCTCCATCATGAGCTTCCAACGTTTCCTATACATAGTTTACAGGAAACAAAATTTGTCGAAATCAGAAAACTAAATCCTACAACTCTTACTAGCTGATTCAACATACTCATAATCTGATAACATAATCAAGTGTTACTTTTACATTAAGGTGTGGTAACTATGATCATTCAAAGTGCTAAAACAGATGAGATAGACATAAAATCACGCGAAGAGAGATTATCTCACGAAAAAACACAGCAATCTCTTGAAATCAATGATGTGAACTTAGTCCCGAAATAATTCGAAAATTTAGTAGTTGTTACATCATATATTAATCTAACTAAAGACTTGCAAGTTAGTGTATGAACAAGTATAATTCATAAGATTTCTTAATTTGCTTAAGTTTGCAAAGGAAAGCACTCAATACATATCTCATCATGCAGAGATTAAGCTGTTAATATCTATGCTTGCAAGCTATAAATCAATTAAAAAAAAACTCCTAATTAGATTACTAAACTACATTATATTGATAAAATGATCCCAAACATGATACTAATTAGAACTTTTTCTTTCGAAATCGAACTCAAAGTTCAGCTAAACAACCAACTGAGCTACTCAGATTCCCCAAATATCAACCAATAATTGATAAGAGCTTCCAAATTTATAAATCTCAATAACACAACCGATTTTCTCACTCTTCAAAATTTTCCTCAAAGGAAACATACCTATAAAACATCAATTTATTTAATTAGAAGAAAAAAAAAATTCTCGACTCCGATTCATAAAATTGAAAAAAAAAAAAAAAAACTGGATCAAATTAAAAGACCTAACAATATGATATACATGTGAATTGATTAAACAAATTTACCTGTTGAATGCAAGTAGGAGGAAAGTAAATTTCCATGGCGAGGATTCCGACATTCTTCCGTTGAGCTGCCATTTCTGATGATTTTTATTTGTTTTTTTGAGTATAAACGCAATGGATCCAACAAATTTGTTCTTCAAAATCGGAAAAATGTTTCAGAGAAGAAGACAGAGAGAAAATGTGTGACTGATTCTATGGGCAAATAAGGAAGAGAAGAAGAAGAAGGATGAATTTGTTATGTTTCCGTTGGATATATATATATACACGCGCTACTCTAAAGCGGCATCGAATAAATTGAGTTAATAAATAAACGAGTTATTGACTATCGAGAATTAATTTGACCCAATGGGTTAGACTACTCATAACTCACATGTCATTTCTTATTGAATTTAGTTGTTTTATTTATTTATTTTTTATATTTTTAGTATTAAATATGTTGTTTATTTTAATTTATAGAATATAATCCTCTCACTATTTTATATTAAATGAAAATTTTGAATTGTTGTTAAGAAAATTATTTAAAATACTTAGTTTATATTGATTATTATTGTTTTTAGTGAAATGATAAATATAATTCTATAAATAGTGTAATTTATTTCATAGAAAATATTAAATTTTATTAAATAAAATGATAATATGGAAAAAAATTCAAATATTTATCTTGAGTTTTATAAAGTTCAATTATTTTGCACAATACTTAATACAAAATAAGGAGAGTATTAAAGAAGATACATAAATTTTTTTAAAATACATTTTGATTAAAAAAATTTAAATTAATTTGAGCTACATATTAATCTAATGTTTACCAATCTAAAATAACTATGTTAATAAATGAATAGATCATTATTGGCCTAAACTTAATTAGATTATATCCGTACGACCTAATTTTGCCAATTCTTTTTCATAAAAAAATACAGAAATATTAAGTACTATGAATCTGATTGGATTGAATTACTATTAATGTTTTTTAAGTTAAAAATATTTTTATCATTATTTTACAGTGTTTGCACAAACTAAAATGTTCTCAAATTATTGCAGGCAACTTTATTGTAATAAATTAAGAAAAATTATTATTTTATATTATAATTTTGTTAAATAATGATATAAAGTAGTAGTAGTTGTTGCATTATAAAGTCGTTTGACCACAAAATATTTCCAAATATGTGGGAAAATTTGACCATATAATTTGCTATAAATTGATTGTTATATTCCGCCAAATTTCAAATTCTCTAAATAATTAATAATAATACTCCATCTGTTTCTAATTATTTTTTTACCAAATTAATAATTATAATAAATTTATTATTATACTTAGTAATTATAAAATAGATGAATTAAAATTAAAATATTCGAAAAGTTAATTTTTTTAAATAAGTAAAAATAAATTTATCCATTCCTCAAAATGAAAAAATATAAATAAATAAATAATTAAGAAGAGAGAAAATAATAATTTTTTGTCTAAATCTCGTTGGTATCTGATTTATTAATCAATTAATTCCCACCTAATTCTCAGTAACCAATTTAAAGATGAATAATAAGACAAAACATTTTATGAAATAACGAATCGTATGGCAGTGGATTAGAATTTGTAGATATTAGGTAAGTATTAACATTTTCATCTTTTAATTTACATAAAATAACATATAATATTTTACATAAAATAATATATTTCTCTCTCTATATGTGTGTTATTTATGTGAATTTATAAATTACTAATCAAAGTATCATATTAATTTTGTATATAAAAATAATTTACTTTCTAATCAACAAACAAACATTATATAATTATGTATAAACTAATATTTAAATACATTGTTTCTTTACTAGCTAGCAAACGACAAAACCCAAATTGGAGATTCACTTTTTAACCATATCAATGGTGTTCATTTTACTATGTTTTGTCTTAAATTATTTCATAATTTTTATTAATGTCGTTTCAAGAGTCTAACGACAATGACAATATATTTAACATAATTTCATAAATAAATTTGGAGTAGATAGAATATATGTTACTCTTATAAAAGCACAAATAAAAGGTCATATTAAAATCTTATAAAATATACTACAAGACATTTTGACTAATAAGTAATAACCATTTCCTCCATCCAATTTTACGTGAGATATTTTGATCGATATGGAATTTTAAAAAAAGTCTTTTTTTTTAAAAAAAAAATTGTGATCTAGAATGAATGATAGAAATTTGTTTGACTATAATAATTTCATTAAAATTAAAATGAACATTTCATTGTTAAATTGTTACTTAATATATAAATTTATTATTTTGTTAGAGCTGCTTAAAAAAAAGAGTAAATTATATAAATTGAGAGGGGAGTACAAAAATTGTCAAATAATAACAAAAACCAAGAAACAAATACAATATATTATATATTAAAATAAATTATAAATCCAGTAGCAAGCCTACAACTACAAGCATATTTATTTATTTATAACATAAATAAATAAATAAAAATAAAAGAAACCAGTAACAAGTCTACAACTACAAGCATATTTCGATTGGCTGTGAGAAATTCATTTATTAATACAGATCTTTTAATCTTTTGGGTCCTACAATTTTTAAAATTATTAATGCAAATGACCTTTTTTTTCTTTTTTTATTAGTTTGGTATTTCTATTGACATTAGATAAAATATAAATTTTCATTAATAAATTTTATATTAGAAGGTAAAACGCTCTCTAATAAAGATTAGCTACTCTGTATTTCGGTAGACTCAAACTCGAAATTTCTAATCAAAGGTAAAAGAAATACCTATCACTCCACACAATCCCCAACAAATACGGTTCTAACATTGCATTTAAAGGTGTCTTAGTATCTAATTAGTGAACTAACGATAAATGAAGTGAGTTAAGTATTATGAGATTTCATATTCAAATTCGCAGAGATAAAAAATGAAATGATTTCTAGATATAGTTATCTAATTGTCGTTGCTGATAGAAAATGATAAATATCACACACAATTAATTAAGATATGTGTAAGCTGACGTAAACATCAAATTTATATATTTTGTGAGAAATGGAAACCATGTTTTTTGTAATATTTTCTTTTAATCTAATTTGACAAATCAAAATTTGTTTGTAATATTTTCTTTCAATTTAATTTGGCAAGTCAAAATTGTTCCACTTGACTCTTAACACTTGAAACAAATAATAAATCTACTTAGCCCCAACATTAAATATTCTGTAATAAATTATAACTAATTCAAGTAAATAATATAAGATTTAATATTTCTTTTTTTTGTCCCAAGAGTTAATAGACTCATTAAATCTCACCTTTTTGAATGCAGAAAACTAATGATATGCCAAATTTATTCTAGGATTATAATATAGAAAACATTGAAATTAATAAATTAATGCAAGTAAAAGCCATTTTTACCCTTTTTAAGAAAAAAAGGACAAAGAAAGGAATTTGAAAGTTCTTCAAACATTAAAGTTTCTTCTTAATCTCCAAATTACTATTTTATAAAGTTATATACTTGCTTGTGCATTGTATGTGGTACCATACGACTTGACATGATATTTAAAAAAAATTGAAACTTGTGATTGATCTGAAATAATTATTAAATATTTTTATGGTTGTAAATTATTTCACTAAGAGAAATTTCCAAAGTTAAATTATTTCTAATTATAATGAAGTGGCATCCTTCTTGAGATAAACTAAAAAGAAAATGGTGTCACGATAAAATGGGAGATAGTATTATTTTTGGCAAATTACAGAAATCACATATTTTTAAGAAAAAATTACAATCTACCCCTTAAAAGTTTATAATTACAGAAATCCCTCAAACATATACAATAATATAAGTGTTGATACATTAAAAAGAGGGTCGAATACGTTAACAGATAAAAACTCAAAGTGCTAATACATTAAAAAGAGGGTCGGATACACGTGTTGATACATCAAAAAGAGGGTCAGATACATGCGTTGATACATTAAAAAAAGTGTCGGATACATTAATGAAGAGTCGAATACATTAATGACATTTTTGACTTAAGAGAAAAATGAAAGATTTTGGAGATTTATAAAATTTATAGAGGTGTAAGGTGTAAACTAAATAGTGAAATTTTTGTAATTAATCGTATTATTTTTTATATTAAATGAATAAGAAGCAAATTTTAATTTGTCAATTCAACATTAATTAAAGGGGAAAGACTTTTAGCTAGTAGAAGATAATTTAGGATTGTTCAATTAATTTTCAATGAGAATCACGTTTCAAATGAAAGTCTTTCAATTGTTTTTTTTTCTTTCTAATCTTCCAAAAATATTATTACTACTTTTTTTTGGTAAAATTTATAATATAAAAATAAAAATTAAATTATTAAAATGAAATTTAAACAAACATTCCATATATATATTTACTCTTGAAAAAAAAAATTTCTACTTCTATTTTTTTTATAAGAAAGCAGAAACTTTTAGCTTCTTCGGTGGCGGAGAAAGCTTTATTTAAAAAAAGTTTTACAAATTTATTAAACACCTAATTTTTCAAAAAATAATAATCAAAATAAATGTTTTTCGTCTCCCAATACGGGCTCTTAATATTATTCACATAATTATAAAAATAAAATGACTATCAACAATAAACAAATAAACTTCATAAACTCGAAAGAAATTAAAAAAAATATTTTTTTTTTATTAATTAACTTATGTATTACAATAATCTAAACATAATTGTTTTTTCCCAAATTAAATTTTAATAACTTAGGAAAGTAAACAAAGATTTGCAGCAGCAACAACAATATTACTAATTTTCTGAAAATCATCATTTTCCTTAATAATAATAGAATTAAATCCAGAAAATAATTCAAAAGCCTTTTGACAATTAAAACCATCTTGCTCAATAGTATTTGCCGCATTATTCAACTTTTCATATTGTCCCGATACTAAATATAATTCTGCGTTACCCAAATTTGTAAGGGCCTCGTTATAATAATTTGAGCACAAGATATATATCGATTCTAAATCCTGATCGTTCTTTTGATTGAGGAGGATATCGATTTTCGCTATAGTGGCAACAACTTTTGCTCCTGCTACGTGAATGACTGATTCCGTTAAATTGTAAAGATTTTGATGGGAACAATCGTTTAAGACGGTCAAACAATAGGCTAAATCTTTGGTTTTAGCGCATACATCGGCTAAAGGGTTACTTGTACTTTGAATCGCGAGAAAAGCACATATAACACATAAAATTAGCGATGAACATAGAGAAAAAGAAGATGTCATTTTCTCCCTTTGATTGTTGGTTTTTGTGTATATGTATATATAATTCTCTTAATAAGTTTAGCTTTTATAAAGGGAAAATGTAATTAATACTAAATTAAACAATCTAGTCATTTAAAAAGTGTCTATAAATAATTATTCATAATTAATGAATTAGCACTCAGATAGATATGGGACGTAAATATGCTATAATAGGAAAATTGTTTATGATGATAGTCAACAGATTTTTATAATACTATTTAATTACATAAATATTTTACTATACATACTAATTCACTTTATAATTTGATATAATTACATATTGAAATATATATTGTCTTTTTAAAAGCCTCCTCGAAACTCAAATATATCGCAAGGGGCTAAGATCCAAATTATATTTATATTCGAAAAATACACTATACTAATGATATTTCTTAGGTAAGCTCCCTTTTTTCTTTGTTCTTTTTTTTATCAAAATCTACCTAATTTTAAAGCATGTTTCATGGAAAATACTCATGGACTTCAAATATTATGCTCAGATTTTATTTTTTATTATATCTTATCGATTATAATTGTAAAATATTTTTAAAATTTTTTAGTCTGGTTTCCCAATGTTAATTATCTATTTTACTAATCACTCTTTTTACTTTGTCTTGGTACAACTTTTGGATCCTAAGATAAAATGTCAGCACACGTGAGAAAGCGTGTTGAGATTATCACGTTATTTAATTAATGATCAAAGATGATTAATAGAATAATATAAGGACTAAAGTAGTAATAGTAATGTTCACTTAGGGACTAAAACGTCATTGCCCTATGAAATATTTTAATAGCGTCTTGACTTGGCATGCCTAATATCATGTCTCGAGCCTACACCCTGGGCGGAACCGACACTCGAAGACTATTGCTGGCCCTCAAGCGAACCCTTGGCCTGACTAATTACTTAACTCAGCGGAAGACTAAATTCAACTTAAACATGAATAATACTTTAAAGGAAAATACTTCATATCATAAATCTGGCCAAAATGGCATTAAAGTCTCAAAATTGACAACAACTTCAAACTGAAATACTATTGTCTACGAAGCCTCTAAACTGACTGAAGAGGTATGTTGGGATACCCCTCAAAATCGTAAAAGCTAAACTAATAAAGCAATGAAAAAGGATGTCCTCCAAAATGCAAGGAGTTTCACCACTAACTCTGGGACTCAGTCTGGATAAATGAAGCGCTGCGTGCTGATCCTGGGTACCTGCGTCTGTTTCATCAAACGATGCAGGTCAACTGGCATAAGTTCATTGAATGTGCGAGTATGCGAGTTGGAGATCTAAACAACGAGTTAAGCTTGAGGGGATTAGATGAACTTACCTTGGCTCTGCTCAACTCAAGAATATACTTAACTCAAAGGATATACATATAAAGCAGTTTAAAACACATGCGAGATATATAAAAGAGCTTATAAAACAGTAAAATAACTCCGTTCGTTAAAGAAATGCAATAACAAACACAACTTTACTTATATACAAAAGTAATATAATTTTGGTGAGAGATTCTCTAACTTAAAATCATCACTATGAGCCTAAGTGACGGTACAACGTCTTACCTTATGTTGCAAGAGGACCATCCTACACCTTGCCATATGTATAGGACCTTACTCAACTTAGTGGATCCACTGGCTCTCCTTACGTGATCATCTAAAAAGTATAACCCATCGATTCCCATGGTGGCTACATGATTTACATGGAAACTTGAGTTAATATGAATTCTCATCCCCACATCGATGCTTAATACTACTCCCAAAATGTATTTTAGCTCATTCATTAATTGAAACTTTCTTTTATTTGGGTTGAGATTATTTGCTGAACCCTTTAGCTTTAAGAAGCTCCTCTTGGAATCAATCTTCCCTTTCTGTTCAAAACTCTTTTTGAACTTCTAGTTTCTTTTTTATTCAAATGTGAAACATTTTTAACCTTTAGGGAATACTTAGTTCCTTATAACTTTTGAGAAATGAATTTAACTCTTGCTCTTTACTTAACTTGAAACTTAACTCTTAGGGAATACTTAGTTCCCTTATAGCTTTTGAGAAATGAACTTAACTCTTTACTCTTTCTTGACTCGAACATTAAGTTTTTAAAACAAAGTGAAAACGTTTGTGAAAGACTTAAGAAAATTTTAGAGACTTTACATTGACTTGCTCTTATCTTCTAGACTTGACTCTTAACCTTCCTTGAAATGAAGTATGGATTCAAGGATCATGATCTCATGCTTATGGATGATTTCATGATGTTTAGATGTACTTTAGAGTGTTAGAATCAACTAGGAATGAATGGTACATCACTTAGGAACTAGGACGAAAAGATAGGGGAAAAAACGGGGTCTCCAGGGGGTATAGGCGCTCTGAGAGGCGTGGAGCGCCAGGGCCTATCAGACAGACCCTGGTCTGGGTCGCTCTTGCTGGCGTGCCGTGCCAGGGCCTGTCAAACAGAGCTTGCCTTGTGGCGCTCTGGCAAGCGCAGTGCCCCAAGGGGTGTCTGATGGGACCTCCGACTTTCTTCTTCGTTTTTTATCTCTAAACCTTCCCAACCTCCCATGGATCCCATCCCAAACACTTAGGATCCCTAAATAACTCATTACCCAATAGTTTAGTGTCACGACCCAAAAATGGACGTGATGGCACTCGTCTTATCCCACCAAGACAAGTCAGCCTAAAACTCAACCATTACAATAAAGTGCGGGAATAAAATATAATTAACTTAATAAAACCCCCAAAACCTGGTAGTCACGTGTACAAGCCTCTAAAAAATTACAATTGATTCAAAAGAAAAACTCAAGTCTCAAATGAACTTGTTTCTATAATAGAACAAGATCATAATTATGGAGAAGAAAGTCTGCTGAGATGGAAACAGCTACCTCACAAATCTCCAAGAAGCCTCGGAAAAGAAGAGAGTGACAAGTACAACAAAATCGAGGCTCATAACCTACAAAAATTTGTAGAAGCAAGGGGTGAGTACCAAACCACACGGTACTCAGCAAGTAAACCTCTAAACACAAGCTAAGGGGATGAAATACGAGTACTCCTACCACCCCCAAACGAACCTCCACAACTACATCCTACAGTAAAATCAAACCAACCTAACAGCTCACAGTTTACATAGCACGTAGCTCAACAACAACACTTAGACAAATTACATATCCTCAACAACAACACTTTAACAAATTACATATCCTCAACAACAATACTTCAACAAATTATATATCCGCAATAACAAGCTCAATATTGATCAATCATAAGTTCCGCAGAAAGGCAATCAGAAGATCAGCAAAACACGATATCAAGTTCACTAATGATAAGTATGTGCAATGCAATGGAATGCAATGTCAAGTATAATGATGCATGTCTGACCTAGTGATACACACCCGCTGTCTCTCAGTCCGGGACCCATGGGGGACATACCTGTCCATGCATCTGTCGCGGCGCACGACACGACCCTCGATAATAGTAACCATCGCGGCGCGCGATACGTCCCTCGAAATATAGTATCCATCGCGGCGCGCGATACGTCCCTCGAAATATAGTATCCATCGCGGCGCGCGATACGTCCCTCGAAATATAGTATCCATCACGGCGCGCGATACGTCCCTCGAAATGGTATATCCTCTTAAGTTCCATTCTTTCTCAATGCACATAACACTTGTCACAACCAATGCCTCAGAATAATGCAGATGACAAGTTCACACATATAATGAGGAGATGACCATTTTCATAACATCACACAGTTCACAACCACACAAACATGAAGTTACATCAACAATGATTCAACAAGCCTTCAACCCTTTCTCAACACAACAGACATAAACAATTAATCACATTGCCTTTTGTTAACCCCATTCTTTTCATCATTAGAATTAATCAATGTGACAAGTCAACCCATCACCAATCCCGTTACTCCCAACATATACCACAAGGACATACACACATTTCATACACTTAACAAGAGTTTAGAAATCCACTTGCCTCAAATAGTCGAACAATGACTCCAAAACTTGAGCCTTCCGCTTTTGGGTGACTTCCAAACCAATAAAATCTATTCAAATAAATAACCACGATATGATTTCGAAACTAACAACATTCATATTGCTATATCTCTAGCTTAGACCCAAAACTCATCCAAATTTATAATAAAATTTCTAAATCTTTATTCCAACCAATTGATCAAATCTCATATTTTCTGAATTTCAAGTTTAGAGTTAAATCTTAATTCTCTGAATAACATAATTATAATGATTTTATTATAATATACTATACCTAATATTTAATTACCTATCTCAATATGCCAAAACTTAAATTATGATAGAATATGTATAAGAATAATTCCAACCCAACATGAATTCAACTAGCAGTAACCTAGAACCTAATCCTTATTTTAACATATAAATATAAAATTGATTTAATTAACGCATCAATAATTTAGTTGCTATAATCAATTTTTGTACCTATTTCGTCTAAATCAATTAGTGGCACAGGCCATAAAGTCTGTATGCCAAAGAATTTAGAAACATCAAGTGCATTAAATTTAAAATGCTAATTTTCTTTTGTTAAAAACGTCAAAATCGTTACCTGAATCGGTCCTTCTCCTTTGCAGCTTACGCCCAACCTTCAAACCCTCTTTTCTTTTCCATTATTACTGATTCAATATTAGTAACCCTCACTACTTATATTACTTAATATGGGTTAAGTGTTATGGGCTTGACCCACTAAAGATCACTTAAATAGATTAATTATTAATAAAATATATATATATATATATATATATATATATATATATATCAATTAAATAATCGTAGTTATCGAATAGTTTCAAATTCCAAACTAACTTTACAAACTAATCAAAAGTGACTAGGGATAACTATCGAGATGGGTAAACGATAATTTTGTAAAAAAAAATAATCTAAAAATGACTTTCCTGGTCATTACATTTAGACCCGCAAACAGTCCGGAAATAAGAATCAAAACTATTAGAGATCAACTACAAATCAACCAACAAGAACTTCAAATTTTTCATCAAGAACTTTAGATTTACTTTCAATTAACTCCAAATCGTTGTAATGAATCAAGTTGGAGGGTGGGTGAAAGAAACCAACATCGAATAATCTCACATACCTGTTAGGGATCAACCCCGACGAAATCTACACAACGAATTCTTAGCGTTCTTGCTTCTTCTTCTCCCCTCTCCTCTTTTCTCCTTTCTTTCAAAGCGCTAGCTTATTTTCCAAGTATGCAAACTAAATGGGATCATTTTAGACCCCAACATATTACCCCCAAAAACGAAATTAATGATTGACTGAGGAAAAGACCAAAATATCCTTAACAAATCCCGATTTGAAACTTTTCCTACTCAACAGCCCAACTTTTGAAGGTCATATCTCCCTCATACGACCTTGGGAATTCACAAACTTGGCGTCGTTGGAAAGATCTTCCGACGAGATTTCCATCCATATAAAAAATCACCCAAAATCTTCCTGAGCTGGAAGTTATTGCCAATTGAAAATGACCAAAACTCACTTTTGAAATCTGGAAATCTTCCAGATTTCCTTATTTCCAAATTTGATTCTTCCTGTTTTTCTTAACTTAACCTTAGTTTATTCTAGAATATGAGATGTTACACCTAATTACACAAATAGTCAAACAAATTTTGGTTTATTGCATTAAAATTACTAAACATATTTGTTTTTCAATAAAAGAAGTAATTAATTTTGGCTAAAAATCATAAGAGTTACTAAACAATTTTTCGTGATCACAAAATCACTAATTTTTTCCTAGATATGAAAGGAAGTCATTAAATAATTTGTATATAGTCAAAAAGTTTTTTGATATTATCTTAAATATCATATAATTTTCTTACGTCTCTCTTGATAACTTTATGTGATACCAAATCAAAGTGGAGTATTCATAAGTTTTTCTTTTTAAAAATAATTTATAATTTTAGCGTAACAAAAATAATATTAAATGACCATCTATAATATTAATTCAGTATATACATGTATTATATGTGTATCTCATATTAAACAGTAAAATTCTTTTTTTTTAAAAGAAAATAGTAATTAATATTAACATATATGTTCCATACCTATTTAAATGATATTAATATAAATATTATATCTTAAATATGTTATTGTTCATTGTACCTTACCTTATCTTTTTTTTACAAACAATTTATTGGGTTTTATTTTGAATTTTCTTTTGTCCTTTTCACTATTTTTGTTAAAAATATCTTACGAAAAATACTTCATCACAAATGATGATAAGAAATTATATAGCATAAAGCGTGTCAACGATGTTATCATTAAAAATATTTCACGCAATATATATATATATATATATATATATATATATATATAACATATATATATATATGAATATATATATATATATATATATATATATTATTATATATATATATATATATATATATATCCCTCAACTCAAAATTCAACAAATTCTTCCAATATAAATTAAAACTTAGAATTAGAACCGTCAAAAATATGGGTTAGGCCTGTTGGGCCGGCCTGGCCTAGCCCGGGATTAATAGGGCTGGGCTATGATTTTTGGAGCCCATTTGAGAAAAAGGCTTTTTAGTCCGGTCTGAATAAGTCTGTTGATTTGTGGGGCTTGAGAAATATCAGTAGGGTCGGCCCATGGGTTAATAAAAATTAATTAAAAAATATAACATAATATTAGAATTTATAATTAAAGAGAGTACAAACTCAAAATAATTAGGTTAATATTTCTATTTAGATATTTATATTTTTACTTGAAAAAAACTTAATAAATATTACCAAAATAATTTTACTTGTGGATTTGATTAAAAAGTAGTAACATTAACATCATGTAATATTGTTTTGTTGATATTTATGATAACATTTTTAAATTATTAATTTATAATTTAATTTAATAATTCTAAATATAATATTTTTAAATAAACTGGGTTGGCCCGGCAAGTCTGTAGCCCACGTACTTGTGGGTTGAGCCTACCATTTTCTAGTCCACACAAAAAATGAACTAGCCCACCCTGACCCGTAAAATGTCGAAGCCTGTATGAATTAGCCCGGATGGGATGGGCTAGTCCATATTGACAGCTCTACACAAAATCTAAGAAAAACTAGAACAAAAGTGAAAGTTCCAACATATTAAAATAATTAACAAAATAATATAAGAGGAAATAAATGTATAGAAATAGTACTAAATATGTATTTTTGGATAGTCTTAATTAATAATTCCACATAAATAAAAATGTGAAATTACTTTACATGAATTAAATTATTATATTTTTCCTATTAAAAAAAAAACAATTTATGGAGGTAAAAGAAGACTTGCAGCAGAAACAACAATGCTACTAATTTTCCCAAAATTATAATTTTCCTTAGCAATTATTATATCATACCCAAAATATAATTCAAATGCCTTTTGACAATTATAAGCATCGTCCGCAATAACAATTGCCGATGTATACACATTTTCATATTGGCCCATTTTCATATATTGTTTTGCGTCATCAAATTTTCTAACGGCCTCGTTGTAATAATTCGAGCATAAGATATATATCGATTCTAAAGTTTGATTCTCTGTCTGACCGAGGAGGATTTCGATCTCAGATCCAATGGCGGAAGCATTTGCCCCTGCTAAATTGATAGTTGATTGCGTTAAATCGTGAAGATTTAGATGAGAAAAGTCGTTCAGGAATATCAGACAGAAGGCTAAGTCTCCGGTTTTGGCGCATACGTCAGCTAAAGGGTTACTTGTGGTTTGAATCGCGAGAAAAGCACATAAAATTAGTGATGAACATAAAGAAAAAGATGATGATGCCATTTTCCCTCTTTTGATGTTGGGTTTTTATATATGTATATATATATTTTCATACATTAGCTTTTATATAGGGATAAAATGTAATGAAGAATTCAAACATATCTAGTTATTTAAAAAATTATCTATAAATAGTTATTCAAAGTTAATTAATTAGTAACAAGATAGATATGGGATACAATATGCTATAATAGGTAAATTTATTATGATAGTACAAAAGACATTTATGAAACTATTTAATTACGTAAATATTTAATTATATACATTGGTCTATTCTATAAATTGATATAATTAAATATTGAAAATAAATATTGTCTTTTCTTAAAGTGGCTCCGATGCCGCTACTAAATTGATGGCTGACTGAGTTAAATCGTGGAGATTTAGATTAGAAAAATTATTTAAAATTATAAAACAAAAGGTCGAGTCTCTGCATTTGATGCATACGTCGTATAAAGGGTTACTTGTGCTTTAAATAGCGAAAAAAGCAAATACATAATTAGTGATGCACATAAAGAAAAAAAAGAAGATGATGCCATTTCCCCCCTTTTGATTGTTGGTTTATACATGTATATATATATTTTATAACTCTCCAAATAAGTTTTAACTTTTATATACCAACAATAAAATAGATAAATTTACGATGATGGTCCAATATCTATATATATATTATAATATAACATACTTTCTTTGTTCATTTTTTTTATTTGTTATCCATTCTAACAAATTTAAAAAAGTCAAAAAAAATGTTTTACCTATTATATTTTTGATTAGTTACTTTAAAAAAATAAACTTTTTAAAATCGTAATTAATAGGGATAAAATGTTAAACTCATTGTAACAATTATTATTTTTATGTTAATTTAAAAGTGAATCAGTAATTATAAAATAACAGTTACTACTTTTTAATGGGAGGATAATCAATGTAAAGGAGTAAATATCAAAATAGATTGCTTGCATTAATGAGGAAAACTTTTTTCTTTATTTCAATTAATACATTAATAAAAAAAATTATATTTTTTTCAAAGTTAAATTTCAATAAATATATGTAACTATAAAATTTCAAAAATAATAAAAATATATTTCACCTTTCTTCACTCCTAATTAATCAAATAAAGTCAAATACTATTTCAATTTTCAAGACAAAACAAACAAAAGTCTAACAAGTTATAGTTAAAACTCTAATAAAATATAATTTTTTTATTTTTTTAAAAAAAAATATTTTATTTTTAAATTTACCTTCAAAATTCAACTCTTGAAATTCTAAAAATGTCGTATAATTCATAAAGGAAATATCACTAAAGTAATACCAATATTATTGATTTTGATATTACGATAATCTCAATATAACTTATTCATCGAATCAAATTAAAAAGAGATTTGCAGCAACAACAATAATTTCACTAAATTTCTGAATATCATCATTCTCCTTAGTAATAGTAGAAACATAACCAGGCATCATTTCAAATGCTTTTTCACAATTAAAAGCATTTTCTCCAACAATATTTGTTGCTGTTTTTAAGTTATCATATTGGCCCATTTCCAAATATTGTTGTGCGTTACCCAAAGAACTAATGGCCCATTTATAATAAGTTGCGCACAAAATATATATCGCTTCGAGATTTGGATCACTCGTCTGTTTTTGAAGCACGTTGATTTTCACGTTGGTGGCGGAGGCATTTCTTGTTGCTAAATTGATGGTTGATTGTGTTAAATCGTGAAGATTCTGCTGAGAATAATCCTTCAAGACGGAGTAACAAAAGTCTACATTTTTGGATTTGGTGCACACATCGTTTAGAGGGTTACTTGTGCTTTGGATCGCGAGAATAGCAACTATGATGCTTAAAATTAGTGATGAACGTAGAGAAAAAGAATATGATGTCATTTTCCCCTCTTTTGATTGTCGATTTTTATAGGCATGTAAGTCTTGAGTTTAACTTTTATATACGAAAAAAGAGAATGTAATAAATGTTTATTAAAAATGTAAATAACTGTCTATATTTAGTAAAATTGTAATATGATATATAAGGAATATAATATGTTATAGTAGGTACAAAAAAGATTGCTTGCATCAACTTAGAAAACGTTTTGTATTTATATTTTAATTCCATTGTTGACTTGGCAAATAAGAGTAAAACCATTTTACTTTTTATATTTTTTATTTGAAAAATAATATTTCCTTGACAATTTGAATGAGATATAAACCCTGTTGAGTGTTGATTGAATTGAGATAAATTATATCAATTGTCCAAATAAATTGAATTGTTGCACATATTTAGAAAAGATTTTAAAAAATGATCCTTAATTAATATGAACTTAACACGTACTCTTTTAAATAGTTCAAAATAGTTCTTATATCTTTGAATTAAGACTCAAAGTCATCCTTCAATTTTCACTTGGAGCACTAATTGTCCTTTATGTATGTGATATTAGTGTAGTTTTTGTTCTCCAACAAACTTTTATCTATTTTTTAACATTGATTTATTCACAATTTATATTGGAATATTCAATAATCTTTTTTATAATTTATAGAAATAGCAATACTATGTGACTGAAGATGAAGACCTTGTTTTATTTAGCAAAAATATCATTACAGCTAATAGTACGTTTTTTTCTTTTCTTGCAATATCATATGTCAAGATGTTCTTAATTCAACTTGAACAATATTTCTACTAAACAAACTAGAGGTGCACATATGTTATTGCGTTTCAATTATCACACTCTTTTGTTGCTATCTTTTTCTTGTAGACTCTACACAACTTCCCTTATTAGTTGATATGTTGTTTTCATTGTTTAATTTATCTTTTTACTCGGATTAGTTACATTTGTATCGAAAGTCTTTTCAGTCTCTTTCTCCACGAGATAAGGGTAAAGACTGTACTTACTATATGCTCCACCCTATAGACTTTTAAGGGTATGTTGTTTTTGTATGCTTACATTTTCTAAGTGAGAAACAGCCAACATTTATAAACCAGCACCAATGTCAAGATAAAGAAATACATTAACTTGTGAGAATTTACAACTATTCATCAAAAGAAAAAATAAATCAAAAGTACATCCAACTTGGTGTAAGAGTCAGCTCACTCTGTGTACACACTTTCAAACTCAATAATATTCAAATTATGAATCCGCCTCTATGTACACTCCCCCGTCCTGTTGGTGGAAGGTTAAAATGCTATAGGTAGCATGCCCTTGAATTTCCTCGTTTCCCTTCCTCGTATGTCGTATGGCAAAAAAGAAAAGTAAAACAAACAAATCGATCTAAGAGTGCATCAGTAAAGAGAATTGTAAGTACGGCATGTTGCAAAAATGGACGCGATGCATATTAGAAGTGAAGGAGAAGAGTAACGTTCAAGAGCTTGCTCTGCCCTAGATATCCAGCCAGAGTTATAGTTACATCAGCAATCACTCGAGCAATTGTGCCAGCTTCTGTGGATAACAGACCCCCGTTGTAGGTTCCCCGAGAAAGTCTTGATGACATTACTCGAGAGAGAAGAGATAAATTTACACCTGGAGTCATCAGACAAATCGTAGAGATTTTAGAACGCAAATGAAAAAAACCAACAAAATATCACACCAACACCTTCCTAAATGTTGTTAAATGTCAAAGGGGTTAGCCATTTTTGTTTGATAACCGAGAAATCCCCTAGATCAGGGATGCATGGTTCGAAACTTAGTGACTAATGGGTCCGCTCCTCTTCCCTTCTCTTATAAGACAGGCTTTTGTCTACGACAGGATAAGGCATTAGCAAATATTAACAGCAACCACAAATATCTTGTCTCAGTATTGTATTCGCTAATCTAAAATGTGCTTATGTATAACCTTTTTCTTAAATCAACAGCTTCCTTGGGTTGTGAAGTAATGTATGGCTAATCTTGTCACTCATTAGGTGGAAAGAACTGTATATTTGTGTTTTGACTCATCTACACTAGTCAAAAGACAAAAACTACAAATCGAAAGTATTAACAGAACATAGTATCCATTGGGGTTAGCTAGAGATTAGGATGCAATATATCTGTCTTACTACCACGGAAGTTGTGTTATAAATGGCTGCGATACCCTCCACTGCAGCAAATTTTACACGCCAAATTAGCAGATGACAAGTCCAAGCTTTACTAGTTCAACCAGGTTCTCTACCTTAATCAGAGGTTCTGTTCAACTACACTATTCTTTTATATCATCATGATAGGTTCTACTTCTATTGAGAATAAAGAACCAACTATGTTTCTCACGGAGGAAAATAAACGGAAAATAGAGATCACACCTTCTAATACTTCAGCAGATACAAACATTAGGAGGCCAGAGCAGACATATTGTGGTACTGAATACGGGATGATAACTTGAAAGCTCAGGAGTATGCCAAGACAAACCATGATTTCAGATGCCAGCAAAATTTGCCTGCAGAGAGGATGAGCTTATCACCATAGTCTGATCGCAAACATTCAACATGATAGAGCATAAATTCCGATGCCAAACACTCAACATGACAGAATTAAGTATCCTTCTAAAATGTCAAATGCCATCGACAAACAACATATATTGCAAGCAAAATACTGCACATCTATTGTATCTTCTGAATAGTTTCCATCAGTTAGCACTTAGCACTTAGCAATGACGAAATTGCTATAGAAAATAAGCTTCAAAAGATGTTATTTGTTACAAGATAAATTACCTGTCCTCAAAGATGTTACTTATGTAGCTCCCGACAAGAATATTTACTGGAAGAACAGTAAGGCCCAGACATGCAAGAAAAATTGCGACAGTGCTTGTTGACCAGCTAAAGTAATATGTCGTGACGACACTAGACTCTGAAAGTAAAACCTCCATAGCGTATTTCAGCATAAAATAGATTAATAATTGAACCTGCATCAAAGAGTTACATGAATGGTCATTGGTTAGTATAGTTTTTAATAGCACAAGCAAAAATGGTCCATCCTTTCTGTTTGTTTTTCCCTTTTGATAATCTAAAAAGTTCATGTCCTCCTCCCAATCCTTTTACCTTCTTGCCATGATCTATCTCCCCAAAGACGATAAATTTCAAACGACAAGCAATATCAGGGAAGCAAGTGCACCGGGTCAGTGGTTGACACACTGGACCGCTCTTTTACCCATAAAACAAAAGAAATGTTACTCTCGCATGAACCTTGGAAACAAAAAGATGTTCCACATACCTTCACAGAAGGAGTCAGCAATCTATATGCTTCTACTATGGAGTTGGCTGGACGACGAGACTCCTCTTGAGCTTCTTCACTGCCATCACCTTCTTGGTCACCTTCATTGTCTTGTTCAGCCCCCACTGAATTTAATAGCAGTGGTTGCACTACACCCCTTTCAAGGGCATCATTTTCTGCTGGTATAAAAAAAGATTTAATATCAAACGCATTTCACGAGAACTCTTGTTTTACCACTCCGTAGACAACTTGTAATTTCCGAATTCCAAATAATCTGTTGAAATTTGCTTTCAGTTACTGCACTAATGTTTTAGCATATATAATAAGTTGCTTATGTTTAAGATGAATCTACTTTTAGAATTTGAAATTTCTATTAGGTTGTTTTAGTTTGTTGAGATATTTTAGTTTTCTGATTTTGCAGATTCTGTTTTTAAATCGCTTATTGAAAGCCCTCTTATGCTTAATAAGATTATCATCGAGGGACATTTTCAATCAATATTCCAACCTTTTTTGCTGCACCATCTTTTAAAAAATCAACAATTATATCAGTCTTTCATTGCTCTCAATGGACCCGTGAGTTCATTTAAGACGTACTTTCAACCAATTTTAACCATACCTATTTTACACCCATTTTTAACCGTGCTTACTTTTAATACAGGGCTAATATCAACCAGTACCATTTTCAACCATGGAAAACAGTAATTTCTCTTAAAATTCCCACAAATTTTCACTGATGGAAACTTTCAAATATGGTATGTGAAAATGAATAATAAGTTGAACCTATGAGATATGGAATAATTATTCATACGAATACTCCTTGCAATTCCTATCATTGTGACATTGTCCATATTAAAGCATTTTCAGAAAAGCTTTTAGACAAGACTAGGTTATTGAGGATGGCTTTAAGCACAAAACTAAAAGAAGAAGAGAAAGATCAATATTAAAGAAAATGTGTAAGTAAGGGTGGCAGCGGAACCGATATTCACCGGTTACCGGTACGGTCCGTCCCGGTTCGGTTCGGTTCCGGTTAGTACCGGTATGGACCGGTTCTTTCCAGTTCCGGGACAGGTACCGGGACGGAAATCGGTATTTACCGGTATTTCCCGGTTTCGGAAATTACCGGTCCGGTTAATTTTATTTTTTTTAAATATATCCGTTAGTAACCGTTGGGTAACGGCTAGTGGGGCCCCCAACGGCTATTTGAGTAAAATTTTAGCCAATAGGAGTCCTCCCCACCCCAAACTTTTTTAATACCCTAAAGTTTTAAAAATTACACTTTAACCCATTTTTTTACTTATAAATACCCCTAAATTTCATTATTTTAAATCACAAAATCATCTATTCATCTTCTACTCTCTCAACTCTCTACTCTCTAATCTCTAATTCTATAATATATAATATCTTAAATTCCGGTGTTGCCTTATTTGATCCTTGGAAATTAGATTTGGAGCTTCAAAATTCAATTTTCAACTTTCCACGTTCGGCTTTCGGCGGTCATAAACGTCTACTTTTTTAAGTAGACGTTCGGTACATTCGTTCCAACTTTTATTTTACGTTTCATTTATATTTAAATAATTATTTATTTATTTTGTGACACGCTTATTTGTAAGTTCAAAAACAGTCGAATGAATTCGGCACCAACCGCCAAAGCAGAAACTGAGGATGAACAATTTTTTAAAGAACTTGTAGTAACAAAGGGAAAGGAGAAGTGTCGAAATTTGCTTTCAGTTACAACAACAATTTTTTTAGCATAATAAGTTGCTTAGTTTAGGATGAATCAACTTTTTAAAATTTCTATTAGGCTATTTTGGCCAACCGATTTTGGATACTTTGACCAAAATCAACGGAGAGATTCAGGACAAATATAATGATGTTCGTAATCAAAACAAAATCTAAGATGAAATTGAATAAAATGGAGTACCTTGTATATAAAAGTTTCTACTTACATGACCTTCTGGATTCTCTTAACACCTTGTAAGGTTTATACATAATGTCTCATAATTTTGATATATAACTCTATTTTAATATATTTTAATTAATTTTAACCGAATCTCTATACCGTATTCCTACTTGGATTTGTACCCCTAAATCTTAAAATTTAGATCATAAAGGACCTGACCTCTTGATCTGCACTTGTATCAGACACCGCTCCCAATTCCGAGAACCTTAGGTAGTAACTTGTTGAGATATTTTTGCTTTTTAATACTTTTTTAATGCAAATATTATGTAGATTATGTTTTCAAATTAGCTATTTAAAGTCCTCCTACGCTTAATAAAATCATTGAGAGACATTTTTAGTCAATACTTTCAACCTTTTTGCTGCACCATCTTTCAAACCAACACAATATAACTACATTGCTCAAATGAAGAGTGAAAAACATGTTTTTATCATTTTTATTGAATATGTTCAATAAATATGGAAATATATAGTTAGTAACATTTTAGTATCGAATATCAGGGAAGGAGGTTTCATTTTTATTACTCCCTTTGTCCCAATTTATGTGGCATTTTTTTCGTTTTTCAAGAGTCAAACAGTTTAAGTTTGATTAGTAATTTATGCATGGAATCTTCAATTTTATTTAAATAAAATTTATATATTTATAAACTACGTAAAAAGTACTATGTCACAATAATTGATATTTCAAAATATTTCAAATATGTATGAAAAATTTACGATCAAAGATAGACTTGTTTGAATCCCAATATCTGAAAAGTGTCGCATAAATTGAGACGAAGAGAGTATATCATAATGACATTTACTGTGTTCACCTACAGCATTACTAATTTTCTTTACAGTATTACTAATTTCCTTTCATAAGGTAAAAGAGATCAGTAGTAATATTTTAAGAGGTTGTTTGGTATGGATGATGCTCACATGGGTAATCAAAAGTTGATATTAACATGGAATCACTAAAAGATTGTTTGATTGCTACAAATTGATGGATGAGTTTATAAGTCTTTAGAACATGTTTGGATTGACTTAAAAAAAGTAATTTTTAAGTCAAAAATAAAAAGTCAAATCGAAATAACTTTTAAAGTCAAAAAATAAAAAGTAAGGGGAGACCTACTTTTGATTTTTTACTTATTTTAAGATATTTTTTACCTTCCTAACTTAGTTTAAGTCATTTTTGACTTATATTAAGTTATTTTAATATACTTGACAAACACTTCCAAAAGTCAAAAACTGACTTAGAGGTTGTTTGGATCAACTTAAAAGTCGGTCAAACCTACTTTTAAGTTAGTCTTTTTACCTCTGGAAGTGTTTGATAAATATAAAAATAATTTAAAACAAGTCAAAAATGACTTAAAATAAGTTAGAAAGTGTTTTACAATGTCAAATGACATAAAATAAGTTTAAAATGACTTAAAATAAGTCAAAAACCAAAAGTAGGTATCCCCTACTCTTTTTTTTTTGACTTAAAAGTCATTTAAGTTTTGACTTTTTATTTCTGACTTAAAAACTACTTTTTCAAGCCAATCCAAACATGCTAAAAAAAAATCCAAACGTGCTCCTAAAAGTAGGTTTGATCAACTTTTAAGTCAATCCAAACACCCTCTTAATGAATTCATAATCATCAAGGATGACCTATTTAAAGCAGTACATGTAAATACATAAATTTTGTTGGGTTAAATTCATACTGTATATAGATTTTTATTTTTTTTGAGAAGGTAACGATTAATTTCATGTTCATTTGGAGTGCACAATTAAATAAGTACATTTTATTAAATTCAAAGTTCATTCATCTCGAGACCCAAATTCTTGTCTGTGTCAAGTGACATGGCATACCAATCAAATTCAAGGCTAGCAAGATGATGCCACATGTTCAAATGATGTGGCAATCTCACTAAATTCAAGAAGCAATCAAAGTCGTCAAGTGTTCAAAATGACATGTCTTGACCAATCACAAGAAACATTATCACATAGCATTTGTGATAAATTTGATGACTTACAAGAACCAATCAGAACAAGACAATGAACTTATACTGCCTACAACTATAATTAGGGGTTACATAACTTTCTAGGGACATTTAGCAAACATCAACATCAACTATACAGTTCTATAAATGAGTGGTCAATGAATCTGCCCAGAGATCAACCTGAATTAATGTCCCACATTTCTGGAGATCAAACACCTTTCTAAAAGGTCCAAATCATTCTGCAATTCGAAATATATGAATGAAGGCCCTTAAAATCACGGAGAAAATAATCAAGACAACAATAAAATTATACTCACGAAATTCATCAATAAAAATTATTTTATTGTAGTTAATTTTCAGCATTTGGGCACGCCCAGTGAGACCAATTCTACTCTTTATCCTATGAATCAAAACTTGCAATCTTTAGAATCAATTGTTGTATTGGCTTTAGAAAGAACAATGATTCATGTAACATCTACATTACCACATTTTTTAAACATAACTTCAATCATCCAATGACTCACAACATAGTCAAATCTAGCAACCTTGCTCTTTGAAGAAAAGCAAATCTTGTTCTAAGATTATAACCTTTGGGAGCAAGAACTATTTTTTCTTGTTAGATGAAGTCCATCAAATTGGCTCCCCTTTTCGATCAAGGATTTGCCAAACAGTTAAATGGTGCCTTACCTTCCACCTTCATTGCGGCTTTGATTGGGAGTCAATTGGCTTGGTGAGAAATTCAACATCAACTTTTTCTTACGGTGTAAGATTGTTACTCGACTTTCCAAGGTTGAAGAGATCTAACTTGATTCATAAGTTGCCCAATTTAAAGATCTTTATCTTTAATAGACTTCTTCAAGGCCTCAATGATTTGCGTCATCAAAACAAGTTCTTCGTCGACGTTAATTGCATCAGTCATCAAGGCATTGACTTTTGTTGAGATAGATGAATCCATCAAATCTTTGAGGTCCTTGAAATTGTAGCAGTTTGAGAAACTTACATTTGATGGGAAAAAGTTAATGTTGCCCCTAGAGGTTATAATCTTAGTACGGGAGTTTTTTTTCTCTATTGTTCTCAAATAGACCAACTTCCCCGATCTATCCATGTCACTAGATTTGAACATGTCGTGGGTCATTGGACCATTGCAGTTACGTTCAACAAATGTGGCAACGTAAATATTGTTACATGAATCATTGTTGTTCTTTTCAAAGGCCATTACAACAAATGATTTTGAAGATTGCAAGCATAGATTCACAGGATTAAGAGCAAAATTGGCCCACTTTGCATACCAACATTTGATTGCAACAAGTTTTTTAATACTAAAAATTAATTGCAACCAAAAATAAATAAAAGACAAGTAATTTTATTGATGAATCTTGTGAGTAACCAAGTATAATTTTGTTGTTCTCTTGATTCTTCTTTCCAAAACTTCTCCATGATTTGAGAGCCTTCAATAGTATATTTCTTCAATTGCATGATGATTTGAACCTCTCATAAATGTGTTCAATCTCCGAAAATGTCGGACAACACTTTTTTGTTTTCAGGTCGATATCAAGGCAAAACTTCATTGACCACTACTTTGAAGAATTATGTAGTTGATGTTGATGCTTTTTCTAATGCTTGTTGAATGTCTCTAGAAAGTTATGTACGCTCCTATTTTAAACTTGTAGAAAGAAAGTAGCTCAAGTGTAAATAAACTTTCTTCCCTTTGGTTCATGTAAGTCATCAAGTTTTTATCACAAATGTTATGTGATAAGACTGTTTATGATTGGCCAAAGACATGTCATTTTGGACACTTGGTGGCTTTAGATAGCTTCTTGAATTTGACTAGGATTGCCACATCATTTAAACATGTGGTATCATCTTAATGTTGAATTCGACTAGGATACTATGCCACTTGACACATGGCATAATTTGGGTCTCAATATGAAATGGTACTTGGACTTGAATTTTATAAAATAGACTTATTTAATTGTCCCTTCCAAACTAGCTACTCAACCCAAATGAACATGGATAAAATCCAAATTTTGAATGAATTTAACACAATTAAATTTACGTGTCTACATTACAAACTTGACAAATGCACCTATATGAGAGTAAATTGAGGCCGCTCTTATGAGCTTTTGCCCAAGTCTCTAGAGCTTTCACGATTAACCAAGCACGCGCACTACCTATTTGCGCAAAACCGCGTTGAACATCAAAATTATGGGGGTCAAAATGTGATTGATAAAATCTTTGACTTGTAATAAGAACTACTGGTTCATAGAAATTTTATATATCATCAATAATATTGTGATTAAATTTTATCCATCTTAGATTCTTAGTTTGGCCCATAATCCAAAAGTCAGAAAAACCTATAGCATTTAGACCATAAAAGATCCAGCAAGTTTTACCCTTCTGTTCCTTACTCTTTTGTTCTTAAAATCATGTGAAATATGTGCGGAGTTGCTTTCAATTATAGAACAATATTTCAAAAGATTTCATTGTCTACTTAGAAGGTTGATCACACATCCCATGGTGCGTGACACGTGTCATGTTACCTGACTTACAACATGACACGCGTCACATCCTCGGGAACATCCACTTTTTCTGTAAGTTATTTATTGAAGTTGTACCAAGAAGGTATTGAGAAGATAACAGGACATACCTGTAGCTCTCACTCCAAACACACCACATTCCCCATATATGCATTTTTGGAATTAAGATCACAAGAACATCATAAATACAAGTTAAAAAGAAAGTTGAACATACCAGCATTAGCTTTCTGAGAAAAATTGTTTACTTCATCAGTCTCTTGAGCAGGTTCTCTAAAAGAGATCCCCAGCCATATCAGATAGAGTAACCATGCAAAAGCCATAACCCAACCAGGCAAAGTATCTTGATTGAAAGTCAACTTGTAGATCTTAAAATTAGTCTGAAGTAACCCGGCAAGTGCAGGACCACACGCCATTCCTAGTGCACTAGCACTTACAAATCCTGCTGAAGCCTGCATTCGGATTTTAAGTGGCACACAGTCACTGATGTAACGTCGATTCACTGCTCTGGCGGAACCCAAACTGCAATTCAAGAGACAGAAAAGAACCATCTTGTCAACCCTTTTTTGAGGAAAAAAAAACCATCTGGTTAACTTATAGTCAAGTGCAAAGTGCTTTGTGGATATCACAACAACCTCCCAAAAGCATAGACAATAATGACATTGAATTATGTTATGAAGATGATAAGCAGATGATGCTACAAAAATCACATTACAACAACATCATCCCCAGTTTAATTCCACAAGTGGGGTCTAGAGAGAGGGTAGAGTGTACGCAGACATTATCCCTACCTTGGGAGGTAGAGAAGTTGTTTCTAACAGACCTTTGGCTCAAAGATAAGCATATGAAAGAAGATCAAAAAAGAAATAACAAAAGTGAAGAAATCATGGCAAAACATTCTTAAAAAATAACAGTAAACGCAACAAAATAGTGTAATAATCAAAGTACAAAAGATAGTAGATAGTGACAGAAATTGAAGAACAAGAAACTATTGGAGAAATATTATGACTTCTAGTATGGAAGGATAAGCGACACAACGCTCTACAAACTACTAACCTTCTACCCTAATCCGTGTCCTCTACAACCTCTTATCTAAGTGCATGTCCTCATAAGGTGCAACTGCGTCATGTCCTATCTAATCACCTCTCCCTAATACTTTTTTATTCTACATCTACCTCTCCCAAAACCATCCATAGCCAACCCCTCACACCTCCGCGTTGGGGCATTCATGTATCTTATTTTAACATGCCCCAACCATCTCAACCTCACTTTCACATGTTGTGCTCCACCAAGACCATTCCCACAAAAATCACATTGTTTGTGAGAATTTATTGGTTTGTACGACCTTGAGCATTCCATTCAAAATTAGTCGCAACACATGGTACCTAAAGAGATGTATTACCTTTTACAGTCCTCAATAATTGACATCTCTAGGAGTATGTTGCCATTGAATCTTTTAGATTGTGCAAATATTTTACCAGGAGACTTCTTGGCCAATCACGCTCTACAAACTACTAACCTTCTACCCTAATCTGTGTCCTCTACAACCTCTTATCTAAGTGCATGTCCTCATAAGGTGCAACTGCGTCATGTCCTATCTAATCACCTCTCCCTAATACTTTTTTATCCTACATCTACCTCTTCCGAAACCATCCATAGCCAACCCCTCACACCTCCGCGTTGGGGCATTCATGTATCTTATTTTAACATGCCCCAACCATCTCAACCTCACTTCCACATGTTGTCCTCCACCAAGACTATTCCCACAAAAATCACATTGTTTGTGAGAATTTATTGGTTTGTACAACCTTGAGTTTTTCATTCAAAATTAGTCGCAACACATGGTACCTGAAGAGATGTATTACTTTATGTAGTCCTCAATAATTGACATCTCTAGGAGTATGTTGCCATTGAAATCTTTTAGATTGTGCAAATATTTTACCAGGAGACTTCTTGGCCAATCACTTCTGTTCTCAATGAGAAATCACCCAAAAGGTAGAAGGAACTTCCCTTTGGTTCATGTTTTTGTAAGTTTCAGTGATAGTTGCTCTAGAGTCGCTTTAAAATTCTAAACTCAACACTCAATATCAGAATCTTGGAAATTTGGCTATAGTATCGAGAAGATGGAAATTTTTTACTTCAGCTGGTAAGGTGTAAGGAGTATTACCAGCAGGAGAAGCACTTAAAAACAATGAATAATGAATATTTCATCAACTACTAGCATAGAAAATAAAGTTAATTATAGCCCTTTACTCAAAAAATTGCAGAATATATCAACAAGTTTGGCTAGACACGTGTGATCCTAGAAGGGAATAAAAGTAAGACTCAGTAAACTGTAATGCAAGTAGCATGCAAACTTGCACAGATGTGTTTGTAAAAAGAGGGGTGGAGAGAGAGTTACCCACAAAATATACGACCGATAAGAAGAACCGGTATTGATTTGAGATCATAGGCCAATGCATACATCACATTCCCCACAAAAAGAACTATACTGCTAAATACCAGAGGTCTGAAGTAAGATCTGTTTGACCAGGCACTAAAATACACAGAAGAAAAGACCTGTGCAACAGCCATGGCTCCAATGACAATTCCACAAACTGTTGCAGCTGCACCAAGACTCATAGAATAGTCATCGGCTGTTGGAACAACGATATATGTATTGATCATATAAAGGAATGTATTTGCCAGGTTCAAGAGGAGTGACATAAAATGGTATCTCTGATCATCAACATGTTCCTCAACAGGAGTAGGTAACTCTTCTAGCATGATAAGTGAACGTTGGACCGAAAAATTAAGGAAGTTAGTTGAATAACTTAATCTATCAATAGCTGCTTCCATTGAGTCAACTACGGAATCCTGCAAAATGGCTTTAAACCAGCTAAGAATATAGTAGAGCATAACCAGAAATTTGAAAAACTTGCTAACCAGAAATGATAATGTTACAAAACCTAAACAAATACCTAAAGGTTATCTAAAGGAAGAAGGCGAAAACCTGAAGTGGAAGAGCAGGCTGATCATAAATTGACAAGTAGCTTCCCTCACGGTCTTGAAGGTCTGCAAGATTACGAGATATTGCACCAACAACTGCCCCTAATCCCTGCAATTATCATTGCTGGTCAGTGACACACGACTGACACAGTCGACAGACGACTTACATTAGGCCAAAGAGAGCTATCAAATTGTTAAGGCAATCCACATTTTCTCATTTAGGTATAAAATAATTACTACTGCTACACTTCACTCTAGATTTTTTTTCTATGAATTATGTTTTAATAACTAGAAACAATATAACTGAATCAACTGTAATATTGTTTTCAGTTAAAACATAATTCATAAATAAAGAATCTAGACTAAAGTGTACTAGTAGTAATTATTTTTATTGTAGCAACAGAAGCTTTATTATTAGAGGAAGACACTAAATTGAGTTTAGCATATTACCACATTGTTGAAGACTTGCTGAAGTTGGGAATATGGATGATTTGCCCGGGTTTTGACATAGTAATCAGTGAATTTATAGCCAAAACGTTTGTCAAATTTCTTAAGGATCTTCCTCAATCCAATGGCATTTATTTCAACAAAAAAGAGAAGCTTTAAAAGATCACGCCCCACATTTCTATAAGCTTCTCGTAGCTCAGTTACTTTGGATATATCAGGTTGTTCTTGAAGAGAATCTTGCTGTTCATTGAGTTGAGATATCCGTCTTGCAAATACCCCTTGTTGTTCCAGCAAAAATAGAACAACTTTTTCAATCTGCAATGTTACAAAGACAAAAAAAAAAGAGCTCTTATACATCAATACTACAAGCAATTAGATAAAATCAGACGAAGTCGAAGGACAACTTTTGCTCCAAATCCCTATCCAAAATTCTACAACAACAAGATACCCAGTGAAATCCCACAAGTGGGGTTTGGGGAGGGTAGAGTGTACCCAGACCTTACCCCCTACCTCGTGGAGGTAGAGAGAGGTAGAAAGGTTGTTTCTGAAGGACGCTCGGCTCAAATGCAGCAAATCAAAGTGGTCATGAAAAGGACAAACGACAGTGAAGCAAACATAGCAACTAATAATAAAAGCAGTGCAGAGTATTCAGGAAAGGAACATTAACAAAATTCTACTCGAGTGAAACAACTGATGTAAAAGAAAGAAGCACAAACTAAATGTGGCAGTAGAGATCATCAATTGAACCATGATTCAACTCCCAAATAGTAATAGTGTCAAACAGTTTAGGACTAGCAGGTATGCACGTAACAAATCCCTACCTCCTTGTCCAGCATCCTTGAGAAATCCTTAAGTACATATCGCTGATTGAGCGCTCCATCCTGGATTTGATCAGCGTATTCCTTAACCTTCTTCTTCATTACTTTGTAATTGATATAGTATCTGAAAGTCCAAAACAATCCTTATCAATCAACATAAAAGGCCAAATCGATGCACTAAGCTCCCGCTATGTACAGGGTCCGAGGATCCAACACAAATATAAATTAGTCCGACACTAATTCAAGATAGGAAATTAGACTCCTGTATAATCCATACAGATGAATAAAAACTAATGCAAACTCTACTTGCCAACTATGTTACTAACACTCTTCAAAACCATCTCTATTCCGCGTTAGATCTTTCAAAAGTAGTCGATCCGACACATATATATAACAACAATTTTGGAGAGTCTGAACAACAAAGGCGGGCGGATCCAAGAGGTTCCCGGAAACCCAAATAACTTTTGCACATACACTATACTTCAAATCCTAGATTCGCCTACGTCGAGCAATATCATGTTCCAACAAGTTAAAATGAAAAAAAAAAATATACAAAGAGTACATACCCTTGCCATTCTTGAATTTGTCTTTCCTTCAACTTCTTCCCAAAAGCAACCATTTTTCACTCTAGTTATCCCAAATCACAGCTGAGATGAATTGCAAATCACACAAAACCCAATTATCATATGATCTAGCAGAACACTATCAACACAAATAACAACTAAAATAAATTAATAGAAACGTGTTGGATTTTTGGGTGGACTTGTCATGTCAAAAAAGTTGAACTAATTTACATAAAAAAGGAATTATTGATAGTGACTAACAATAATGCACACATTCAATTAGATTAATCACTACATTTATAATTATTGTCACTTCAACTCTACCAAAAATTTATTTGAAAACCCTAAAATGATTTTTGACACATATCTAGAAATTTTAAGCTGAAGAAAACACCTACCCAGATGGCAGAAATAGCAATACATACATACATCAGTGCTAGAACTCTGATTACAGATCTGAAAACTCCACTTGTCTTCTTTTTTTTTTCACCTTCTAACAATTTTTCTAACAATTTGATTAAATTTAAATTTACATCAAAAAGTCTCACATTTATTTTTATACTCACGAATTTAAACGGAGACCTCTTACTTAAAAATGAAAAAATATGCTCCATTTGGGGCAAAGTGCTCTTCCTATGGAAGGCTTTTCTATTTCATATGAATATAAGAACAGTGATTAACAGTATTGTCCTTTGTATGTGCATTTTATGATAATTAACTCATCAAATATAAATCGCATTAAACAAGTCATATGCGATGAATTAATCGTGATTGAATAGCAAAACCATATCATTAATTGTTTGTCTAATGTATAGAAATTACAATAATATAATATGTATTAGCTTTTATGTCTAAGCGTTTACACATTTAATGTATATAGGTCATTTTTAATAGGAAAAATTACTTAGATGAATATTTTTTAAAAAATAATTATTAATTTTAGTGATTTATTTTTATTTATTATCATTTGTAGTAATATTATGTTAAATCTGTAATATGTATTAAAAGTGAATTAAGTATGCAATATATATATGTATTATAAATATTTTTAAAAGTATATATTTTTATTTATTTTTTGTCATATTGCGATTTTCAAAAAATCAATTTGACTAATTTTTAAAGTTAAATTAGATCACTTTAATTCAATATTTTAAACAAAAAAATAGATATTTTAAAACTATATGAAATGTACTATAAATTGCAACTTTTTGCATATTAATATGATGAAAAAATACATTTTGAAATATTAGTCAAAATTTTTATAGTTGACTCTAAAAATAGAAACTGACAAACAATATCGGACGAGGAGGATATCAAATTACAATCTATCCCTAATAAGTTTCTAATTACATTAATTCCTTAGAGATTAAAAAATTGGATACAATAATTGAAGTTCGGATACATTAAATATTGTCCCGAATACATTAAAAACTAGCTCAGATACATAATATGTAGCTCAGATACATTAAATACTAGCTCAATACATTAATGTGTAGTTCGGATACATTAAATATTGACTCGGATACATTAATATGCAGCTCGGATACATTAATATGCAGCTCGGATGCATTAAAAAATAAAATTTTGGAGATTTATAAAATTAATAGGGAATAATAAAAATAAATAAAATAAAAGGTTTGTATTTCTGTAATTTGTCCAAATAAGTAATGTTGAAACAAGAAGTATAGTTCATACGTTAATATCGTACGAAGAAAAATTACATAAATAAAATTTCAGATATCATAATCTTAAAAATTTCTACCATTTAAAAGAATTACAAAAATACACTTTGGGTACATCCATATACCCTCTAAGATAAGATCCCATCTCGAATACATTTCTCTCCTCTCGGATACATCTCTATCAATTCTTCTCGAATACATTCCTTCCATTAAGTAATGTATCATTTACAATATATAAGACAGTCAAGGAATGTATCCGAAAGCAATGAAAAATTCAAAGAAATTCGAGATAAGATACAATTAGCCTCAATTGTATGAGATTTTGTAAGTTTCCCAAAAAAATTTAGATAGATTGAATATATTAATAACCTTTTAAAATATTTTTCAGATACAATACTCCAAATATATCAAATTTCTTTTAATAATATTTTCATTTTTCATAAAAGGTTTACTTTTTGTACAAATAGTATTCAAAATTTGTTAAAAAATAATAACTTATAACGTATTATAATTTAAAATGAGGCCCCTTAAATTTGGAAGCCTAAGACGCTTGTCTTTTTTTAACATTGTCGAGTCACCCCTGCATATGCCAATACACTACTAGAATTTGAATACCCCTCAAATATTTAAATCGGTACAAAATTACTCTTCATCCACCTTTCTTCCCTAAAATATCTCAGGAGTTTACCTTTTGGCTTAAAAACTCGATGTTAATCCTTTGATTCATATATGTCCTCGTTTTAGTAGCTCCCTTAAAGTATTTTAGTAGCTCTCTTAAAGTAAAAGTATTAAAAACTTATTTATTGTGTTGTCTAATGTGATTGGTCCATATTAAAATCCTTCTCAAATAAATAACAGAAACCAATTTATTATTATTTTTATATAAAATCACATATGATTCATATTTTGATCTGATACACTTGAAAATAATATATAAAAACTAATTGATTTCATGATATCTTCCTATTGGCCTCTTTTAAATCAACACTCAATTTGTTATAACTCAACTCATAAATGGGGATTCAACTAAAACTCATATATACTTACCCCGAACGTTTGTCTATCTAAAAAATTATTATGTTTTTGAATATAAATTTTTCATCAGTTATCCAAAAGTCTTGTTCATTTTCTCTTTTTATTCATTTTTTATAATCTCTTATTCTTAATTTAATTAGGATGTCTGGAACTCAAACTTGAAATGAATTCACACGTTTATATACTTTTAATGCTTAAGTTATCTATAGTCACTCAAACTTGTCCGTATAATTTACGTTGAACACTTCAATTGAGGCTTATACCTATTGAACACACTTATCTTATTTAAAACATGTACCTATTAAGTATTTTTTGATAATCTGGCATGAAAGGTGTATTACACCCTTCGAGAGGCGCGTGAAAAATTGAAAAATGATACTAGTACGAGCCATTTACATATTGACATGTCCACATTTTAAAAGTTAAAGCAAAAATCTAAAAAAATAAAATTAAAAAAGAAAAGCTTTAGCAAGTCTTCATCCTCAAAATTCCACGCCACCCTAATCTTTCAACTTTCTTAACCATCCCAATCTTTTAGTCATTGTTCCACCTTCATCCCTTTCTATATTCTCCTTCGTTTTTCCTTTCTAATATCGACAAATTTTAATTGATGTTTGAGGAAGAGAATAAGATAGGGAGAAATAACAGCTATGCCAGTGATTCAGTAATGAAAATCACAAATTGAAATAAGGCATGATACATATATTTGATTTTAAACTTGAATTCAAATTTTAACTTTGACGTTCAACTTTCATAATGCATAAACATGCACTTTAACTATTCAACTTTTAAATAAATATACGTAGGATACCACGTAGAACAAAAATGACATGTAAGACATGTGTCTATTTATGCACATCCAAAATTAAAGAACATAAATATGATTTGAAACGAAATTAAATGGCACATTTATATATAATGTCTTGAAATAAAAGGGAGAGAGTAGATGACATCTATGGTGGCGGTTGATTTCTGCCAGAAGGTTTTGGATGGTAGAGTGGGTTGTATAGGACTAATATTTACTTTTTTATTATTAATTTTTTTGAAAAAATATTATAGTAATTTTCTTAAATAATGCTTTTAACCCGAATGACACATGTTGCAATTTGATTTGTTATTGTGCCATATCATTGTGAGTGTAACTTACACATTTTAGATTATTAAAAAATATCAAAAAAGATATCATAGAAGTGTTAAATAGATACAAGCCTTAGTTGAGGTGTTCAAGTGAATTATGAGGACAACTTTAAGTGGTTGTTAATGACTTAAGCCTTCTTTTAATTTGTATTATTGTCATGATGGGACTGGGTACTGGGGATAGGAAATGATTATTTTATCTTTTTATTTTGTATTTTGGGTACCACACAAATGAAAGTAATTATTTCTATATGAATGTCATCGTTATTTTCTCCTTTTCTTCTCTCTTGTTTGTAATAAATTAAAAAAAAAATTAAACTGGTGGTCCAAATCTAAATATATATATTTATTGAGATAGGAGTGAGGGACAGGGGAACGTAGCGAGAAATGTCTAACTTTTTCTTAAAAAATTCTACTATAAATTCAAAATCAAGTCAATCATGTGAGCTCATATATTAAGTAACTTCAAATTATTTAAATGAAAAAGGACATAAAATACATTTAAATTATGAAATTTGTTATAATATTGTCCTCCATCCACATTATGAATATGATCCTTTAGACACAAGGTTGACGTTGAAAATATTTGAGGATCCAAAGATGGATGAAGAATAATTTTATACAAATTTAAATAAATAAAGTAAAATTTCAGATCATTTTCCATATAAAACAAGATAATATTAATTTTCTAAACAAATAAAAAAAACAAGATAAATAAATTGCAACATATAAAATATAAATTAAATTGCAAAAAAAAGGAAAGTTGACATTGTGAATGGAATATATTTTTTGATTATGAAAGATTACGTGTGTTGGTCGGTATTTTTGTACTACAAACTTACCAAACTAATATATCTTGATTTAGTCTAACATTAAAAATTTGTCCAAAACTCAAAACAAAACAAAATAGGATTTTAATTTATTTTTTTTGTCATTATATTATGTACCACGTGAACAAACTGTCCTAAATCACTGTATATATTATAGTATACTTGACACAGTCAATTAAGCTTATTTGGCACCTTTAGCACACCTATCACCTTACCTACGAACAAGTCAATAACTAATTTATGTAACTGATATATACTCGGACAAGACTGAGTTGCTTCGATAGTAAATATTTTATAATTGTAAATTTGAATTATCGAGTAAAAATATGATAATACTTAGGAAAATGTAACATAAAAAAGTTACTTTTTTGAACTTAATTACTTGTTCACTTTTGAATTGACGCGGATATTAAGAAATCAATAGTTGACATTGTGAGTTTACCATTTTATCTCTATTAATGATGAAGTGGATGAATTAGAAATTTATTTTTTTAAAAAAATTCTACTTTTTTTAAAAGTAATTAATTTAGGGTATAATAGGTAAAAAAGAATTATCAGCTATAAAAAAAAGTGTGAATAAGTAATTAGGGAAAGATGGAGTAATACTTTTGACGGATATAAAATTTTAAAATATTGGTAAAAAGACGCTCAATGTTTCATAACTATTTTTAAGTAAATATTTATTTAAATTAAATTATTAAGTAGAATCGGGAATAGAATAGGGTGTTCATATTATAGTTAATTAGGAGTATTTACTAAATAAGAAAGTGTATTGTCATTTTGTAAACTAACTAGAAAGAAAAATGTGTTATATGATTAATAGAGATTAATTGATAGGGAAAGAAAAATGTGTTATATGATTAATAGAGATTGATTGATGGGGTATACAAATGTAAATATAATATTTGAAATTTGACAAATCAAAGAGTTATAAAATTTTTAAATTACTCGAATGTAGAAAGTTTAAACTATGGATTGATCTATAATCGTAACAACTAGAAAAAGAAAATTGAATTCTAATAGCAAATATACGTAAAGCAATACATAAATTAATTCACGAGAATTTAATAATTTTACAAGTATTATTTACTTTTATTTAGAGATTCACAATATAGATAATATAGACTTTGATGTCATAAACTGATGGCATCTAACAACCTAACTACTAGAATATATTCCTCATGTCTTTTTGATGATATCAGTATTTTTATTAGACATAATACATAAATGATCTCCTTAGTTTTACTATTAAAAATGTGTGGCTAGGTGAAATATCGAGATTATATATTAGAAAGTAATTCATGTATATATTATGCATTTTTATTATATCATACTTAAAACAACTTGCTAATGGTTTGTGAGTTCTCAATATTGCAAGTTTTAAATTTTAAGCTAGATCATAACGACTCTGTATAAGCCGCACACATACCACTAAACCATTTACTATAAGTTTACTTTAACTACGTATGACATTATAGTTCCGCCCCTGATTGCATGTGAGATCAAATAGTATAATTCCACAAGGACACCTCAACATCACTTTCCACATGATCATCCCAATTGAAACGACTCCCAAATAAACATGGATTTGGTGAAAACAAACTTTCCTCTTCCATATTTGCAACCCATTCCTCTATCCCACATGAGTTACTGTTATCATTTTCATCGACCATCATATTACAATCTATTGTGATATTATTCTCTTGTGGTGCTACTTCCCTCACGTTCTCGAACGCCTCAACGGCTCTAGCAGCCGCTTGGCGTAACTCTTTCGGGTCCTTAGACACCGGAACTTGTAAACGCCAAGCCGAGTCCGCAAAATTCAGCTTGGCTAATTCTCCTTTAAGCGCTAATGCAGCTACGTCATGAGCACGTGCAGCCATTTCCGCGGTTAGGTACGTACCTAACCATATTCGCTTTTGTTTAGTGGGTTCGCGAATTTCACAAACCCACTTATCATTGTCTCTCTTTCTCACTCCTCGAAACACCGGGTGACGTGTTTCCTTGAACTTCTTCCTCCCAGCCGCTCGCTTCTTCGACTTGTTAGATGATTCTAATATAATACTTCCTTCATCCGAAGGTATCGAAGAACACGAATTACTCGAGTTATTCATCGTTAAAATTTCAGCTTCTGAATTTCGATTAATCGAATCCATCAAAATATTATTGTATTTTGTAAATAGTAAAGTGTTCCTTATATAGATTTTGGATCATAAAGAGAGGGGAACTAAATAAAGAACACGTATCTATAGGAAATGCATGTGAAAGTAACAGGAGAGAAAATGTGGGGCCTTCTTGACTATGTCAAATAATTTTTGAAACAAAAATAAGTTACTCCGTCCGTCCATTTTTTTTTAATGGTAATACAAATTTCGAAATTCAGACGAATTTAATTTTGATAATAAGTTTTTTATAAATATTTTAAATTATAAATTATTATGACTTATAATACGAGAATCGTCATATAAATTGAGAAAGAAAAAATATTATTCAAACTAATTCACTAATATTATATGTTTTTCTCTAAAAATTTATAAAACTAATATAAAAGTATTTCCCTTCTGTGTCATTTATATGACATTATTTAACTTAGCATGATATTTATTAGATCATTGATATCCATTGTTTCATAATGTATTGTATTGTACTGTATTGTATGGTAGATACAATGTTTGGTTAAATTATATTTCTTTGTTGTTGTTTAATAACATTTTAATAGTTTGATTTGATTGTATTGTAATGTATTGTGATTTATAAATTTACTAAAATATCCTTAATTATTCTAGGGTAAGAGATTTGACTAGAATTAAATAATATAAGGTAAACGATAAAAAAAAATATTATGTAAATATATAATTAAAAAAATCAACTAAGTAACAATAGGAATACAATAAAATTTATCAATACAGTACTATACATTTTGAGTAACAATCAAAACAAACATTGTAATTATAGTAACAATACAATGCAATGTAATAAATAACAATGATCCAAATAAAATATTAAAGGAAAAAACTTTTGAAACACAAATTTGCGATCTAAAATAATGGTTGAATAATCCGTATAAATTATTTCAGGAAAAAAATAAAATTATTTTTAATAATAATATTTTAAAAACAGAATTAAAAAAAAGGGTCCACGTAAAATATTGGACGGGGAAGTAAATGAACTAAGAAAAACATTGAAAATATTTTTCGATATATAAATTAGTAGTAAAAGAATGAGTCTCGTCTACCTGTCTATCATTTGAGGAAAACGAGGTTTTATACGTGTGTGTTATTCCACGTATAATATTAGTAACGATACGTTCAGATGTATTTATCTCACGATAGATTTAAATTAGATATAATTTATTTAATGGAAAAAAGGTTTGAAATATATTTGAGTTTTGATTAAAATTACTGCTACGATATCAAATTTTGAAAAAAAATCTTTTATTCATATGCTATTTAATATCATATTTTAAAGGTATATGTGTGTCCATGTAGACATAAAAAATATTGCATAATTATAAATAGTAATGTGTTCACGTGGACACATATATACCTTTAGATACACTATTAAATAATAATCAGGGGGTAAAAGGTTCTCCACAAAGTTTGGCATCGTAACAATAATTTCGGTCAAATTTTAATTGAATTTATATGTATGAAATATATAGACAAACATTGCTTGCCTTTTTCTCATCTTGCTCGACATTTTCCTATATATCTTGTATCTCACATACATGAGAATTATATCAGATATATACAAATATGTTTATTAAGTGTGATTCATATATATTTGTGCCACATGATTATCTCACTTTTTGCATTTCGCTCGCCCCTTTCGATTTTATTATATCGTATCGTAATAATATATATATTTAGATGTATCATTTTATGTGACAATGTGATGTAGAGATTTTTGGACATTAGTATTTGTAAAAGAATGAGTCTTGTTGGATAAGACGGAAACTGTTTCAAATTTGAGGAAAGCAAGGTTTAGTACACGTTTATTTATTTTTTTTTAAAAAAATAATTTTTGATTGATATTTGATATTTATATTAGAGTTCGACTAAATTTAAATTTACATTAAAAGGTTTTACATTAAACTTTAAAGGTAAAACGCTTCTTCACAAAAATAGTTACGTATCCCCAAAACTCCCGATTTAAAATAAAAAATTACTTACCGCTTCATCATCTTAATTAATAATACACGTATTATATTACACATAAAAGTAAACCCTTCAAGTACAAACAATTACTCCTCCATTTATTATTTTATCTTTATTATTAAATATTTCATTCATTTCAATATTTATGTTTTAAATTAATTTACGATTAAAAAAAACTCATTAAATACAGAAAAAGACATTTTGTATTGGACAAACTAAAATAAAAAACAAATTATGTCAATTTAATAAATAAAAAAAACGTTGTTGGGTTTTAGAGCGTGTAAAAGAATGAGTCTTGTTTCTTATTTGAGGAATAAAAGGTATAGTACACGTGTATTATCACACATATAGTAAAGTAAAATTTTAGGGACAAAAATTTACTCCATGCATTTTTATTTATCCAAATTATAAAAAATAAATAATTTTTTTATTATTTATTATTATTTTTATGATTATATAATTTATTTATTTTAATTTAAATAACTTGCTGATAGATGTGTCTGATGTCATAATGTTCAATAATAGTTGTCCACTATTGATTTCCATATACCTTAAGAAACAACAAATAACATGATAATTATGATATATTACCTTTCGAATATATTAATTTAACGCTTTAAAAATGTATTAGATTATAGGTATTGAATAAGACTTAATAGCAAGAATTAAATAGACAAAAAATGATAAATTATCTCTTGATTTTTCAAATCGAATAAATATTTTATGACAATTTTTAATATAATAAACAATAAAGATGGATAAAAAGAATATAATGTAAAATAATGAAATTGAAAAACTTACGAAAATCGAAAGAAACACTTTTTTGAGACATATCAAAATTAAAAGTAAGACGCTTAAATAAAGATCGAAAGAAAACTATAATTTCTTTTTTTTTTATTTTCCATTCGATGTTTGGATCCCAGATTAGAGCTCCGATTAAATTCGGACTGCGCACTGCAGGGCCCATTCAGGCGTGGTGATTCCAACAGAATTTTCTTTCTATCCAGGGCTCGAAACCGAGAAAAAGTACTATAATTGCTTTTAATACTATTAATGATTCATTGAGTCAAAATATCGTTGAAGTAAAATGATTCGATTCTAATTGATTACAAACTGACCGCAGATTTTATTAATTACATGCATGTGTAGATTTTATTGTATAATATTAATTATATGATTTAATTCCTAACACGAACAAATCTATCCACTTAATTATATATTATAACCCACAACAAAGAAATCTTTTAATTAATAAATGACAGTGTTCAATTAATAAATGACAGTGTTCAATTAATTATTTTTAGAAATAATCAATGACTGATAAAATATATATGGTTATATAAACTTTTTATGTATACTTACATATCTCTGATATATAATTACGTTGTACATTATCTATAAGATTAAGAAGTATATCAAATCAAACATGAACGGATAAGATAGGAAGAGTAATTGATTTGTTGTGATATTGATATTTCATTCACGAGATGAAAAATACTCCTTTTATTTGTATACTATTTGTTGTCTCGATTATTCTTATAAACACAAAAAAAATGTGTTTAATCATTTTATTTACGCCTTTTTGGAGTACATACAAATAGTTTAATCATATGACGATCCGTAGGCCTTTAGCTAATTTAAAATTGACAAATCAATTGTTTGTCTCACCTCAAGTAATTATCAATGATGACATGACACAGTCAATGATGGGCCTTTTAAGAAAATAAAATAAAATATGTGTACAACGTCACAATTGGTTATCAAAATTTGGAGGTGTGAAAGTGGACGGTTGAGTTAAATTTGAACGGATTAAAATGGTTATAAGTGTCAAATGGACGGTTTAGTTGGATTTGAACAGGTCAAAATGAATTGAAATACTAATAAATTAATAAGTTATTGACTTGCCTAAAAGTTACTTGAGTTAAAATGAGCTAATGTTATCGACTTATCGCTTTATTTATGTTCTCCTTTTAGGTAAAACTATGGAAAATGACAAATTACACAAGTTATTTATGGAAAATGGCTACTCCCCCCCCCCCCCCTCTTTCTCTTTCTCTCTCTCCAAAATATATTATGTATCAATTGTATTCAATCAAACAAATAGAGGTAGAGAGTATTGTATTTTATTTCAATGGTATTTGAAAAGCTATATTTTGTATTTTTATATTTGTATTCATACGAATGCAATATGTATTCATCCTCTCGGTCACATATATTTGTATCAGTATTTCAAATCAAATAAAGGATAAATACTGTTGCATTCATTGTATTTCAAATACAATGGATACAAAATACAATTGATTCAAAATAAATACATAACATAATGCAAATAAATATAAAATATAATCCTTTCCCCTCCTTCTCTCGATCTCGCTCTCCTCTCTTCCCCCTCTCCCGATCTCGCTCGCCTCTCTTCTCCCTCTCTCGATCTACCTCGCCCCTCTTCTCCCTCTCCCGATCTACCTTGCCCATTTCCTCTCTCTCTCAATCTCACTCGCCTCTCTTCTCCCTCTCTCGATCTCGCTCGCCCCTCTCCTTCCTCTATATATCTCGCTCGCCTCGCTTATGCACTTATTTTCAAATCAATTTGTATTTATATTTTTTTCCCAAATCCACAAAAAAATACACTCTCTCCTCTCTTTCCCAAATTTCGCCCACCTCTCTCTCCCCTCCCCCCAACGTTTTGCTATTAGTCGTAATTAAACAAAGTATAACTATAGAGTCCTATTTAAGAACTAACGTTTGCTATTTTTGAAAGTTTCCACTTTTCTAATAAATTTTAGTACCTAATAAAGCATTAATTTTTTTTATATTATCATTATATATATAACATATCAAATAAATATTATTTTTTTAAAACAAGCCTCAATCATCAATTTGTCAAAATAATAAACTCTAACAAACTCGCATTTTAAACTTTTTGATTTTTCATGTTATCTACACTCAGTCATTTTTCACTGAAATACATGTTTAAAATGACTGAAATTTCAAGTGTATGCATCTGAACGCATAATGAAAAACAAAATAAGAAAAAAAAGAAACAACGTACAACATATATTAGTTATATTGGACCAACCAAAATAGGCCACCCCGTGAATTTTCTACTTTTCTAAATAACTTATGCCTCACTAAACATACGTTCAATTGTTAACGGACAAAAATTAAAGATCAAACATAAGGCGTAATTTCAACGGTTGCCTAGAGACATAAAACATAATTGTGCCTCTCTAAGTAACAGGCTTGTTCATATGAATGGACAAATGAACTCCAACAGCTACACTAACTACTCTACATCTATCAAAATTGATGATTTCTACATATCAAAATAATAATAAATAGAGTAATAGGAAAAACACCTCTTAACTCTTCCACCAAAAATCAGATTCTGACTCATTCATCCTTTTTTGCCTTAGATCTTACTGGTTTTGCTGGCTGAATCATTTTACCAAGCAGGATCACTAGAATTGGTATAATAGTTCCAATATAGTATACACTTCCATAAGCTGTAACTGTTTCATGCAGACTTAGTACCTGTAAAAACATAAACAAAAAAACTAATGTTAACTTATGTGAAGGATTTTATCTTATATTCCTTCTGTTTTCATTTTATATGACAATGTTTGATCCGATATTAAAGAATGAGATAATTGCTGTCCAATGCCTTTCAGTGATCTAATACACACACACACAAATACATGCATAATCAGTGTATAGTATAGCTATTGTATATTTTTGGCTAGCGCCTGTGATTATGTATGGCCGATGGGCCAAAAATGAAAGAAGCCCTATCAAATGTGGTTTTAAACATGTCATGATATTAAAAAACGTGTCATTATAGAAAATATGCCGGGTAATAAACATCATTTCGAGAAATAGGCAACTAACCATGAATCCAACAGCAGAGTAGTTGAGAACTAGCAGTGTATATACAAAGTTCATGAATACCAGCGTCTTCTGAAACTGAATATTGCTTGTAGCTTGCTGCCATCTATAAATGACTGCTCATAATCATAGACAAAATAAGATTACAATTAGAGCATATTAGAATTAGAGCGTATAAGTAAAACAAAACAAGATTTGTTAGTACCTCTTGATCCAGCAATCATCAAAGCAGACTGAACAAAGAATATGAGGTACCCGGGATATAGCCCCTGCAGTGTAACAAAGACAAGATATTTCTTAAAGAATTCGATATCAATAGCTCTATGTATCATAAATGAATTTGTAGAGGAGTACATTATATTAAAAGATAAAAGTGTGACACCTTGTATTTCTAAAGTTAGAATTATAAGAAGAGTTCAACTTCAGAAAGAAAAACAGAATTTCATAGAGTTTAAAGTGTATTTTAGTGAAATTCTAATGCCACCATAGGCAAAGTCATTTTTTTGATGCTGATTGATAAATGTTTTGTGCATACATGTTATAATTCCATGAAAATTCATCTGGATACGATTATACGTTATTGTAGAAATCTTTCAGCAGATAGATTGCAGAACACATTGTGTAAAAATATTTCCTTACATGCCATACAGCACTAACAGTCTGTGTGACTAACAACTGGATGAAACTAGGCTTCTTTCCCTTCTGTATAAGTCTCTCATATACATCTGCAGAAAAAACGACAGAAAATAGGAGAAATTTGATCATAAAATAATTACACATCATGCTTAGCTTTGTCACAAAGTTAATTACACATTCATTAAAAGATGATGGACAAAGAAATCTAAGGCACATGTCCCTTATTTGATAAATCATAAAAGTTTGTATACGATCAGTTTCCTGGAAAATACAACTCATGCAACATAACAAGTAGTCCCCGAGTCTCATTTTATATGCAGTGTTTGAATAAACACACTGTTTAAGGAGAGAAAACAAAGACATCTGCGAAATATCACAATTCACAAGTGCCTTTTGACATTTTGATCTTGAAAATTTTATGACATTTCTTTAACTATAAAAGTAAGTCAAGATAAAATGAGATGTTTAAAGTCAAAAGTGTCTAAATATAGAAATGTGTTATCCATTTTATAACAGGCTAGGCAAATGAGAGTGTCGTATAAATTTAAAATGAGTAGGATATAGATCACCAATTCTTCTTCTGAAAGTATCACAACATACAAAATGGATTAAAAGAGAGATATTCTTACAGTGCCTCAGCCATGTGCTAACTTGAATATTCCATGCAAGAGGTATTTGAACTGAGCTCTTTGCAAGCTCAACACCCAATATGTCGACATTTATAGCACGGTCCCATTGTGCTTTAGGTGGATTAGTCATGTCTGCCCAACCACTGAAACCGAAGCCAGATATGATGATAGCAACTTCCGAGATTGACCATATGAAATAATACTTACACCGTGCAGTAAAGCTAGCCATATATTGGTAACCCAACCGCGTCCAGAAACCCCATTCTTGGTACATTGGGTCCAAGAACATGGAAATTGGGAAAAGAGGCACCAAATACATGTACAATCCCATACAGAGAGCTGCTTGAAGAAAAGCTCTTAACGCTGCCCCAAAAGGCGATGGCTGTCCTTTGTCTGAAGGTTTCCAAATCTGAAAAGCACTTAGTTTAGTTATTGTAATGAGATGCAAAGGGCTTCAGGCAATGCCAACATTTGGTATATATACATATTTTTTTCAGAAACATATAATTTACACACATAAAAGAGAGATACGAAACAGTGTTGGATAGTACCCTTTGGCAGAACAACAATACAATGATGATATGAACTTACACCATTTCTCTCTGTCCATTCAAGATAATCCTTCATTTCATAAACTGGACCAGCAAAATGACTTCCACAACAGAGACAATAACCAAAGTACTCAAGTAATGATGGCAACTTTAGCAAACGATTTTTCTTTTGCGCCTCACTTAAATCTTCCACCTTCAACAATCCATCTTGGTAATTGATCACACTTGAAATTATTTTCAGCGAAATAACCATTAAAGCTCCTAAAATTTTAGAAGAGGGAGCCAATTAAAAAAAATACGTACATTGAACCGATCATAATGCTGAATCCATAATTTTGTTTCTTGTTTTTAAATCAGTAGATTTTTACATATCAACAATGTCTGAACTCATCATGAACTGTGGTTTTATTCTATTTCTATTCACAAGAAATATTTTTTATCTAAAGAAGTATCGTATGCTTCATTTGCCTCAAATGCCAAGTGGATTGAACACATTGACAAAAATGAAAAGAGTTTGAGACTGTGATTTGTTTTGTTATGTTTTGAAAAAGAAACCAAGTCTAGGACAAAGAGGAAGTTTGTTCTTACCTGTAGCATCCATTCCTCCCTTTTTCCATGCATCCCCGCTCATGTAGTATACATGGCTGCACCGAAATGTTTGACTATTATCATGGAGTTCAAAAGGTTTTCATTTATAGAGTTATAAAAACTGTAACCAGCTTAGTGAAGGTTCAAGAGGGAATGATTTTTTTCCTATTGGGGGAGATTCACATTGCAAACAGTTCACAAAGCAATAATAACATCAAATGTCTGCTAAAAAACTAAGCTTTTCCTCATTAGCACAAGATCAGCATAAAAATACAGCTCAAAATGGTTTGTTCTGGTGGTAAGAGCTCACTGATGCACGGATTAAGCTCATGTCATGGGTTTGAACTCTATCTTTAAGTGGAGAAGGATAGAGGGAAGTACCCATGGACAGGAGCTAGGGGGTGAAAGTGCGTTCATGCGTATCCCCCTTCATGAAAAAATACATTGTATCTATACACATAGAGATAATGGTTAAAAATACAGCTAAACTATCCCTTTTTTGCAAGTTTCATACCTAAACTATCTATTATTCTCTTTACCTACCTAAACTATCATGAACACATATGCTGAGTTGGCTAAACATTTGCAGAGTACTAATTTTCCATTAAAAATACATATTTAGCTGCAATTAAGTTATTGACGTTAATAAATTGCCGCTAAAATCATTTTTGGTGTAGTGTATGTTTTAATACAAAGGGACTAATAGTTGAGGTATGAAACTCGTTAAAAAAGTGAAAGTTTAGGTATGTAAATAGAAAAATGAATAGTTGAGATATGAAACTCGCAAAAAAGTGATAGTCTAGGTATATCTTTTACCATTTAACTCATCCTTACCCCTAGAATTTCAAAATTAAACTGTATAGGTCACCATCAAATTGAAGACATCGAAGATCGATAATGGAGTTTTACTGTAATTCTAAAATCAAAAACAGAGATCTGAAAAGAAAATAATGTTAGGAGAGAATTAATGAATGTACCATCCAATTAGATATCCGAATGCGAGGAAGAAAGTGATGATCCCGCAATAATGTCGACATAAAACCATTGAAGCATAACCCAGAAGCATCGGCACCAAAAAATGCAAATTCGAAGAGAACCCAAACGACAAATAGGATAAAACAGCACCAGATAGGGCAGCGTAGAAATGCCTACCACTGACACAAGGAACAAATCGATGAAGAAAACTCACAGGAATAGTACCGACGAAACAGAGTAAGAAACGGAACACCGGAATCGATACTCCGATCGCCGACGCCATTGATTCCATCTCCGGCAAACTCAAATTTTCGAAAGTCAATAAGGAACAAAAAAAAAAATGAAGTTAGTTATTTTGCTTTTTGTTTTTTTCATTCTCCAGTTAGTTAGTTAGAGATTATATTTAATTTTCCTATTATACCCTCATTCCTCGAATTATTTCTTCAAGACAATAATTTTTTTTATATAATTAGAAAAACGATAATAATATACTTATTAAAATGCTACAACTAAAGTTTGGATAGAATATACTATATTCCAACTTTATCACTGTCTTATGAAAATAAAGAACTTATTTTCGAGAGACTAATTTCTTATCTATCCCTTTAAATTGGGATGTTCTAATGATAATGTTTTTAACAAATCAAACAAACAAGTGATAAAAAAGTTGGTTGTGGCTCATTGCAATACACACTTGGACCCAATTATTTTCAACCAAAAATGAAATGATGGTGTCAAATAGACGGGTTAAACTGAATTTAAGATAATATATAGGTAGGTTAATACTTAAATATTATTTGGACTGAAGAGGGTTGAGATGAAATAAGCTAAAATCCGAGTCATAGCTCTTTCTAAGTTTTAAATTAAGAGTTTGCTTTCTAACGATTTTTCTAAGCACCTAATAATATTTTCCCTTGATCGAACAATAAGTTATTTTTAAGAATATTTAGAGGCCGAACTAAACGGGTCAGAATGAACCACAATTAATAATGAAAAAACTAAGTAAATACAACTATAATAAACATATACTCCTTTACATTCATATCACACTAAATAATTGTACTGCAATCATTAAGGCTGATACTGATTTAATATCAGTTAAGTGAAAATTATCAGCCTTAATAAATGGAGGGGATATGGGGCTATAACTTTTTTTTAAGAATGAGTATTCCTTGAATTACTTTGATTGGTATGAACATGTAATTATTTTGAGTTTTATGACCCATTTATGTAGTTTTTTGTAGTTTTTCCTACTAACATGGTGGAAATTTTATGATCAATAAACCTTTCCTTACGAGCTATTGGCTCATATTTAAACATGATGAATTACTTCGTACTGACCTGTTCCCAATTCAATTGCCGACCTCATATGAGGATGAAAAACTAAGGCATCTTATCCATCGGTGGATGAAGAATCGAGAAGATAATAATTTTTGATTGACCAATACTTTCGAAAAAGGATGAGAGAAGAAGAGGCAATGCACAATGAAAGTTTTAACAATTTGAGGAAGCACTTGTGAGTTTACCATGTTGAGGCCTTACTGTAACAATAACTGCAAGAAGTTCTTTATAAACAAAAGAACGAGCTTAGCTTCCAATCTAAGTTACATGGACTCTTCACTTTCAATATCGCACCCGTGTCAGTGTCAGATTCTTCAAAAATACACTATTTTTGAAAAATTCAGAACGCACCTATTGACATTTTAAAAAAATCCGAACAACATAGCTTCCAATCCAATTACAATCATTCAATGCAGGAAGAAGAATCCAATATTTCAATCAAACCCAAAGAATATTTGCTTCCACTCGTTTGTTAACATCAAACTTCAAAGTACACATGAACAAAGTAGTTTCATTTAACATACACTAAGAACTCGGTCCAACAACCACCTCGCGTGAGGGACGTATCGTCAACTTCAAAGATAAAGCCCTACGATACCTATTACCACGTGTAGTTGGGATTTAAAAAGCCCGCCATACGCGTGTACACACACATTGACTCGATCTAATATAAATCTGATCGCCGTTCCTTACTAACTTCTCCAGAACTATGGATGGATACTACTAACTCTTGATTACTATATAAACTGACTCTTTCCTAAAGAGAAGGCTAACAAAGCAAACTAAAAACGCTTTAACCTCTCCGTAAACTCGCTCGGGCATATTAACACAGAATCTACACAAAGTCCACCTTTGGTATGGGTGCAATCGATTTGGGTCATGGAGAACTTAACTTTCGTATTTGCTGCAGACCCTGTAACTGTAAAGTCTCCTACATGGTGATATTTCCATTTTCCAGGCTCTTTCATGTAACACTGAGTTGTAGCTTGCTGACCATCGGAAGTTGAGAGCTGGAACTGCACCGGCTTTTTATCCCATCCGTGAACATGCTCGGAGTTGCAAATTCGCCGTCCAAATCTCCGAGAGGGACGTCCAACTTGCAGCCTGTAGAAAATGCTATAGGACCCAGCTGGGAATGGGAAATCAACCTCTCCACCCACTTCAACCCACCATATCTGTTGAAGATACGCAATGGACTGGAATCTGCAGAGAAGGAAATGAAAGAAACCCTTAAGTATTGGTATGTCTTAAGATTTAGTATGTTCAATGTGTACAACAAATAGCAGTATCATACTCGAAAAGCCACCGCTAGAAGGCAATTTTTCAACCAACAGAGATCAGTTCTTTAAACCATCTCATTGGATGCCAAGTAAAAGGCGTGTTCTTGACTAATTTACTGGTCATAAGATGGATGCCATACTATGAAGAGAGTAACGATGATAACTGCTAATCAGTGGAAGTAAGTAAAACTTGAACATTTCTCTTTTCAAGCAAATAAGTTGGTCTCACTTAAAAGGAACTGATATCAACCACACCAAAGCCCTTTATGCATCTAAAACACATATCTACCAATCAATATTTCTACGGATGTGTCAAATAGTTCGTATTACTTCTCAAGTACCAAAACTCTCAATACAATTCTACAAAGCTATTCCACTAGATTTATACTATAGCAAGAAGGCAAAATGAGAAATTGCTAAATGAATTAAGGTATCAAGTACCTGATTTGCATAGAAAGAATCAGTTTACTACTCATGTTTCAATTTCCAATAATCATAAAATTTCCCTTCCAGAGGCAACAAGGAGACATAGAGGACCAAACTAAACAATCTCAATACATACAGTTGACTACAATGTAAGAAGGAACCTCTTTTCTTAATGACCAGGTAAACCAACTCATGTGACAAGCCCCATGAGACGAGCTTGACCAAGAAGGCCAACCCCCTGCTGTCACAAGCAAGGGGTTTCGAACTTCAGACATCCATTATGGAACGAACTTGAGACCTCCATCATGAAAGTCCCAAGCCAAACCATCTGGGCCACCCCGAAGGATTGTAAAAAGGAACCTTTTTACAGGAAAATTCATCAAAAATGCCTGAAGAATTGGATTCGATCAGCCGATCTTAAAAACATATGGATCAATACACACACACATACAAATATACATTCTGCTATAACTTGATTACAATAATAAAAACATTTTTCACCCCTCACCTCGATTCGTCTGTTTCGATACGACTCCAATATCTCCTATCATCAATGCCTGTTATCGCTAATCCATTTGCAGATATTGATAGACAAACCCTTCCTGTACCCTTATCTAACCAAACCTTCTGCATAAATCCCAATCAATAAAACCCCATCAGAACAAAATCTCATTTTTAACAACCCCAATTCACCAAATTCAAAATTTCTACAGATTTAATAAATTTATTAACACAAATATACTATTTGAACAAAATCTATACAGCCTCTAGAATTTATACAAAAATGGATAAAAAGGATAAAGATTTTACCTTTAACCCACCATCAAAATAACTAGGTCGACAAAGCCTAGCATAAATATCCCTTTTGCACATATTATTAGAAAAATCATCAACCCCACCAAAAACCCTATCAATAAGCAATTCATAATTTATCGGCAATTTCGATTCCCATACAAAATCAGCAGAAGAAGCAGCCCTAAAACCACGACTAAGCACTGAAAGACTACAGATCTCCGATGGATTTAAATAAACCATAACTGAAGCCACACAACTCTCCGGCAAGTCACCCAAACCAGGATTCGCCGGCGGTACATCAACGGAACCACGTGGATTCAAGAAAAAGGATAAAGAAGAACCCATTTTGAGAATTTGATAGATTTTAAGAAGAAAATAGTTTGATATGAGACCATAAATGGAGGATAATAAAGAGGGAAGAAGACAATTTTGAAGAGGTGGAGGTATAATTGGCGTATATATAGAGAAAAAATAAATAAATTGACGCGTACATTTTTTTTGTACTAATCTCGGATTTTGCGGGATATAAACAAGGAAAAAATCTATATACGTATAGACATAATTTTTAGATTATGTTAATACGTATTGTTTAACTTGACACAAAATCTAGAAAAGAAGTAAAAAAAATGTTGTAATTTAAAAGTTACTCAATATAAAAAAGTATTACTCTTTTGTTCAATAATATTTATTTATTATGTTTTTTTTGTCTATTTTATTTTTATTGTTAAATGATAAATTTTTAAGTTTAATAAAGTTTTATGATAAAATTATTGTTGGATAGTAGAAGTATTTTTTTTATAGTGATCACAAAAGAAGGTCTGTCACATAAATTGAGATTAGGTTTCATTCAAATTTATTTGTCAAAGAATTATATTATTTATATATGGTTAAAATAATTTTGTATGTATATATGGTAGATGTGGAACCTCTTTCGACGACTTTATGTGTCTATTTCTTTAGATTTTGAACCCTCTTATTGAAAATTCTGGTTCTGTCACTGGTTGAGATATATATACAATAACAATAACAACGTAATTGGTGAAATTCCACAAGTGAAGTGGAGGATTGAGCATATACATACTTTACAATACTTCTCGAAGGTGAAAGCCGAAAGGTAAAATGATTGTTTTCAAAAGATTATCGGCTCAAGAACAACAAATTCAAATATATAAGAAAGAAGAAAGCAGTGGAAACAAAATTTAACAACTAACCGGGGACAATGTAAATCATACAAGAATTAAAGCATCAAGAACAATAAAATATTGCGATCGTCTAAGCACAAAAAACAATAGATGGTGGTAAATAACACAATGAAAGAACTATGATAACAAGTCGCTAGTATAACGATGAAACACTAATATGCCTAAATTTTTGAGGAGCAAGACAACACTCTACTATCTACCGATCTTCTTTTTCGTGTGCCAATAAGCGTTGATATTCGATTTCAGGAATTTTACCTTTTTGAATACCATATTAAAGTTTGTCATCATCTTGTCTAAAAGTTTAAACTTTTAAAGAGAGCATACTTTTATCAAACGCAAAACATCTCAATCTCGTTTTTCTCATCTTGTCCTCTGTGAAGATTACTTCTCACCTTTTCTCGATTAATCTCACGTCTGATCTTATCACTCCTTATACGCTCATACATTCACCTTAATTTGCACTCTCATTTCTACTACACTCATCTTATGATTATATAACTTTTGCTCCTTAAAAGCTATTAATAGTTCTTTTATAATTCCTATATTATATGATTTAGTATATTCAATTTTTAATTAACTAAAATACTTTTTGAGTCTGTTAATGAGAAAGTATGTAATATTGTCTATTCCAAAAAATATAATATTGTTAAAATATAGGGTAACAATATAAATTAACATGTTATTCTATAAATAATTAAGTAGTGAATGATGTAGACAATTGTGTATATTTATAAGTGAATGAATTAAAAGTGCACAATTTAATCAATTAAAAAAAATATAATATACTTAATTTGTTATTGTAACAACGTTTTAATGATTGTGATATCTAAATCAGCTATCACACATTTGAATTAATTTCATAGAGTATCTTTCACTTTTCACCAATAACAAGTACCAGGTAAAACTTTATTATCCACATTAATGTTTCTCTTGACTTAATATTGTTATCATATATTTTTCTTCCCTTTTTGTAGCAATAATTGTTTCTATTAAATATATAAGAGAAGGAAAATTATCATTTTATGTTGAGAGTAAATTAAGAATTTAAATATCATGAATTTAAAGAAATAAAGGATACATACTATGTAATCTCTATTTATTGTTATAAAAAATAGGTAAAATAAGTGTAAAATTCAAATTACGTACATATTGAAACATAGTTTCAATTTTATATCAATTTTTACTCAGATGAGTAATTTCAAATCATGGTTGCAAGTTTGTGTCTTATTTAATTGTAAATTTAGAATTTTTTTTCTCTTTAATTTATTGTCTACTCATAACTATTCAAAGCATAATCAAACTTTTAAAATGTCCATGGATTAGCTTTTAATGGATTTTTTCTTTAAAACCAAACTAGTATTCTTCTTGGTTGACTTTTTTTTCTTTTCTTTTTTCTACTTTTCCAATTTTGTTATTAATTATGCTATCTAGAATATTCAAAAGTCTTGTTGAATAAATTAATTACTTGTCAAGAAACTTCTTTTTTACTAGAAATTTCTTTTATCATTTTTTTTCTAGTATTAATAAGAAATACTAAGCAGATACATTATGTTTTTCTAATTAAACATCTAATATTTAGTTATAGGAGTATTCAAATTAACATTTATAACCACCAAAATCTTTGTAATAATTGATCATTATTAACAGATAACTATCTTAGACATATATATGTCTGAAAAATGATCAATTATTTTTTAAAATTCATTTTTTAATAGGAAATTAATGTACAAGTATCTTAACTTAAATTTCACAGACACACTTATACTATACTAAGGTTCTATTATCCATTTGAACTTATTTATTAATAATTTTATATTCTTTTTCGGCTTACGTGGCACTAATTTGAAAAATAGTCAACCAGCATTGAACCCACAAGATAGTGTCACGTAAGCCGAAAGGGATAAAAAATTATTAATAAAATAAGTTATGGGGTAATAAAACATTAGTATATATAGTATAAGTGTATATCTGAGATTTCAGGATATAAGTTGAGGGGATACTCGTGCATTATTTCTTTTTTTATACTAAAGTTGGTCGGTCAAATCTGATTTTTTTCATCAACATGTTTAGCAAATAATTAATAAACATATGTGTAATGTATTAGACTAATAATTCACACACTAGAACATATTTTTGTAGCCTTTCTGTTTGCTGAATTATTAATTTGTCCTACTTGCTATTGTTCATGATGAAACTGATTCCACGTTGGATTAATTAATTGGGATGCGATTTTCAGACTCGTTTTAAAGTTTTGATTTTTTCAAATTTGTTTTCGAAGCTTGAGTTAATTATAAGATGTAATTTAATATGATATTAGAGTTAGATCCACTGAGGATCTGGCGTGAAGCCGACCCTCGAATTGTATGGGAATTAAGTTGTCAATATACTTTCGATCTTTGAATATCACACTCTAGATCAGATAATGAAATTTAAAAAAAAACTGAATTCATCTACGAGAGCAGGTGTTGATGAGAACGATTCCATTAGTATATATTAAGATAAGATTTTGAACTTTTTAAAAGGCTCAAGCAATATTCGAACCGAAATTATTTTTTTAGGGTGAGTTAGATTTAAAAATAAGTTGACTATGATAACATTTTAACATTTTATATATTCATATATAATATATAATACTAATAGTTTTATGTACTTTCCTTTTGTGCACTTTTCAATTCAATTAGTGTGAAACCATGAATGATGTTTGATGCTCCTCTTAAAACCACTAGCTATAAAATAAAAATTAATTATATAAAGCCAAAAGATCTTGTTATAACGCTATCATTAAACTTACATATAAATATTTTGAATATTAATATAGTTAATATATATATATAGTAGGTTTATATAGAAAAGTATTAGTTTTGTTGTTTATTTAATTATTAATTTAAATAATAAAATAATTTAACGTGTATCCAAGTCAGCATTTCCTTGTCAAACAATTTGACGTGTTTTCCAGCCAATATTTGTATGACTGCATGGCTAAATTCACCACGTGGAAAACAATAACAAAAAATAATATTAATTTAATAATACGACTAGTAAAAATCATCAATACGCACTTTATCTCATATTAGTTGATTATTATAATATCGTTATAAAACCTAATTACTTCTTACATTTTTGATAATAAGACTGATAAAACTTACTCGCACCGGGTATTTACATCAGGTGAATACATGCATGACATGTATTGAAATTTATAGTTCATTTTACTTAATCATAATTAATTGACATGTGTTTTACTTCACTAAATCATATAATAATGAAAATTATATTGACTTGGTTTAAACACCCGATACAGATAAATTTTTTCCATCAAAAGTCTATTTTACCTTGAGAATGCATGTGAAGCTAAAATTTTACAATTTAAGATAATATACATTCTTATACACTAATATTATTGCTTTAAATGTGATTTTCTTTTGTTTTACGCAAGATTTGTTTTAGTGTCTTGTTGTGATGATAATTTGTTTGATATGTGACAAGATTAAACTCGTATTAAATACAAACTCTCATGCAATTAAAGATTGTAGAAGTTAAAATTTGAAATTTATAGATAACAATTTTAGTTCTTTTAAACTATTAAGTTTTAAATTAATAATTTGGCAATATTTATATATAAATTTTGTTGTGTGTTTTATTTAATTACCATTGATTATTAATTAATATTAATTTAATTTTCAATACAAATATAAAAACAATATGAGAATTTTTTAATTTCGTCAAAACGGAAATAGACTGAACTCTACTTCCACTCCAATGTAGGAGGACCAAAGTATAAGAGTTTGCTAATCATGATGTCTGCTTTTAACTAGATGTCTCACGTTTAAATTTTGAATATACATTTTTTGTTGAAGCATCGTCTCCCAAAGTAAGCTTTGCAATACGTAAGTTTGAATTAGTTGAGTTATGATATTCGATATCGAATAAAAAAAAGATATATAAGAATGATACGTCAAAAAAATGAGCTAATGATATATTTCACTATTTGATACAACTTATAAAGAATTACACTGCAAAAAATAGTTATAAAGGTGAGAGAGCCTAATATAAACCTAATAGTTATATAGTTTTTTTTTAAAGTATATATTTTTTTTAGATAGTAATTTTCGAATTGGGTATTCAGGTGTCTGTGATTGACTGCGTACTAGACATTGCTAGCCCGAAGTGACTATGTAGTATTAGCGCTACCATCCATTCCATGATAGACATGAAGGTTCGGTGGATTACTCTGATACTATGATCTCAATCTAAGGAAAATCACACTCTAAAGGCTAGCTATTAAGATGAAAAAGCTCATGACTATATAAGTCCAACATCAATACATTGCAATATTAATATTATGATACTCAAGTCTCTAACTTTCAATAGACCATACCATAATACAGATATAATTGAATTGTATAAAAAACTTATCTACAAATTTAAATCGTTGGAAAGAGATTTTTATTTATTTAATTATATTTTATTAACATGCGAGCCTCCTATTAATTTACATATTTCTTCAAAAGTATCAATTCCAACTAGGTTAATTTGGTTTGTTTTTCATTAGAAAGTAGATTATAATTTTAAAGAACCAAAAGAATTTTTTTTTTAAAATTATAAGTTAATTTAACAAATACTTACAAAGCATATTACAATTTTTAAATAATAATTATGCATTGAAAAATTAGAACCCTATTTGTATAGTCATTTGATTTGATTTTCTATTATAAATACCGAACCACATAGAAAAATCTTTTCTTTCTAATGTCAAATCAATCAAATCAAATCATAAGTCGATTTATTTATTAATTTGATTAAACCTGATGATTTAACCTATTCGCCCTTAATTCCAATACTTACTAAGGTCTAAGAAATCCATATCCTAAGCTTCAAAAATCCCAACTAATTTTTGGGTAAGATTTATGATGGTATAATTTGTACTCAAAATATATGGCCATATACATTGAACTAGTCCATTTATAATGTATAATTTAATGGGACCAAAATGAAAAATATCAGAAAAAAGGTAGGGGAGCCTAACAACAACAAAAATATTAAAGTTACAATCATTTATATAAATATATATATATATATGTGAAATTTGAAAGCTTGCTTTATCATAGAACTGACACTACCTGTCTAGTCTTTTTTGTTCTACTTTTGTTGTTGTTGAAATTACAACTGGATTGATAATGATATTTTCACTCAATTTAAGCCGTTTATTTTTTTTGTCTAAATAAAACGATAGAATTCAAATAAAAACAAAGTTTAAAAGCAAATGTAGTTATTGAATATTGATACAATAAAATATCTAAAAGAGATTGTGGTTATTTATTTATTTATTTTCTGATGATTTTGACGTTACATCAAAATTTGTGGTTGCTATTTATGAACTATTGGTTTTATTTGTGATTTTAACACTTTCAACTCTTTTTAGGACTAAAGTTTAATATTTCTTTGTCTCAAAATAACTGATATTTTAACAAAAATCACCAAAAGACGAGAGAAAATTACTCGAATGGTAAGTACTCCTTATTTCCAACTTAAAAATTGCGAGTTTGAATAACCAAAAAAGCAAAAGGGGTGGAAGCTTCTGAGTAAAAAAAAAAAAAAACCTTATTAGAAAATAATAAATAAAATATTTAATTTATTAATCTATCTTGTTTAATATATATTTCTTAAAAAAAAGAACACTTTGAAATCGATGATGTATAAAGAAATAGTTGAAAAAACATAATAATTGTTGCCTTAAATTTTTAAGGTAATACTTAATTTGAGATAGAGACTAGAGAGAGTAATAGCGACATAAATATAATATAATATAAATATCTTATAAACAATACAAAAAATACGTCGCTCGTTTGATAGTGAGAAATGGGAAAAAATGTATTTGCTCTGTTTTAATTATTTGTTGTACTTTTCTTATTTTAGTCTCTTTAGAAAGAACATTTCTTTTCATTTTTAACAATTTTTTAGTTTTAATTTTTTGTGTGATATATTAAAAATTAAGACTATCAAAAAAATATTTTAATATATTTATTTATTAATATAAGACAATAGAATTGAAAAGTCTTTTTTTTAAAAAAGAAAAATAATGTCAAATCAATATATAACAAAAACGAAAATAAGATAAAATTTGTAAAAAGCTGAATAAAGCAAAAACGTTTCAGAAAATGACCAAAATATATAAGTCATATTGTAATTGATTTGTCAGGAATAAAATAATGTACAACTGATTTGATGTTGTAAACATATTATTGTTTTAATTGTCAAAGCTGCAAATATAATTTCAGACCAAATATCATTGCAAATATCATTTCAGACCAAATATCATTCAAAATATCTCAAATAAAAAATATTTTTTTAGCCACAATTAATTAAAAATAATAATTTTATTATTATTAAATATACATTTAATAATAATTAATACGTTTTATAAATATCTTTAGAACTTGTAATCAGAGACTGAATCACGATTAAAAGTTCGAGAATTCTAAAATTCCTTTTAAAAGATTAGAAGACTGGGGGCTTTGAATTTTCTTTTCTTTAAAAAAGAAAACTTTTTGTTGATAGTGGAAAGAAAAAGTCCACAAGTTAATATACATATATATATTATTTATTTAACAAAATAGTACCTATGTTAGCTCGGATCGGAAGCGATTCACCGGATCGGAACGAATCGGTACCGGATCGGAACGGAACCTGTTGACCGGTAACGAGATAAATTGGACCGGAATTATCGGGATGAATAATCGGTTCCGTCCCGTTCCACTATATACCGGGATGGAACCGAAACGAACCAGAACGGAACGGGATAAACGGGACGATATTTTTTGGGATTACGAAAATATAATTATTTTTTTATTTTTCTAAGTATAAATGAATAGTTTTTAAATTTATACTATAATTTTTTACTTAAGTTTATTTTAAAGATATTTTATTGATTTTTTTTTTGTTGTTAAGTTTGCAAGTAAAGTCTAATAAAGTTTTTAAAATTTAAATCTTTTAAAGTTTATACTTTATAAGTTTATTACTTATATTCATTAATATTTATTTTATAAGTATATTTATAACTTGTGTCTTGTAAATATTAAATAAATAAAATTTGTAATTTTAAAAAAATTAAAATAAGGATAAACAATTACAAAAATTAAAAAATATCAATTTAATTTATTTGAATTTGTAACAAATTACAATTTTAATTTACAACTATTAGTAGAGTACATAGTTTACGCAGCCAAGTGTCAGGGAAGGGGAGGGTGTGGTGGGTAATTAATTTTAATATATAGAAATGATATAAAATATAAAATATAAATTATAGAAATTATAAATATAAATTATATAAAATGTAAAATATAAAAAAATTAATATATATTATTAAACCGGATCGAAATCGGATCGGACCAGATCGGAATCGGGATGAACCGGTACCGGTACACCGCTACGAAATCACGGTTCCGTCTCGTTCCGTGTACCGGTTCAGACTATCCCGTCCCGTAGGCAATCGAAATGGGTCGAACTGGAACGAATCGGAATGGTACCAGAACGGTACCGGATTGGTATTGGTACGTCCCGTTCCGTTGACCAGTCTTATGTTAGCGAGGAAACATTTCCACAATCATTTCCTTACTACTAAGTTACTAAACAGTTTTGTTAGGGTTTTATGAGTTAATACACGCACGCATTGATGCACGGACACACACTTTTAAAAGGCAGGAGCGTGAAGCGAGATATTTTGTATAGTATAGGGCGAGGCGTAAGCCTCGAGATACAGGCGTAAGTCCTGTGGATCTACGGAGCATAGTCTCATGTATATTCAATGTTATAATTTTATTACTAATAAAATAAGTAAAAGTAAGCCTTTCAATGATTTATGATTCTATTTGGGATAAGTATTAACAATCAAAATGTAGAAAAAAATATTATGATTACTATTTGAGAAATATCATTACACCAATAGTAAAAGTATGATTCAAAGCAAAAAAGTTTTAAAAAATAAATTAAAATGTCATGGTGTGCGTTTTTATGTCCAGGACTTACGTTTTTATGCTCGAGGCTTACGCCTCAAAGTTTAGGATTACGCCTTATGGATCTACGTCTTTCATTTACGCCCCTAAATTTTTTTAAAAAATAATATATATATATATATATATATATATATATATATATTGTAAATAACATTTGTGAATGTCCATTACACACCTCTTATGCCTATAAAAGGCATTGTAATCTCTATGGAAAACACACCAAAAATAAGGAAGATTCAAGTTTCCTATTTTATTTTTCTACTACATTCTTCTCTCCTTAATTGTTACTAGTTTAACTTTAGTACTTAGTCTTTATTTTATAACACGTTATCAGCACGAGACTCTGTCATCTCAAAGTTTGAAGACTAAATTTGAAGGCTATGGTATTATTTTTCTTCTTTTTATTATGGCTAATCTTACTAAACTTGAGTTCGTTGCCTTTTAAAGTTCGGGCAAGAACTACCTTTCATGGCTATTGGATGCTGAAATCCATTTGGATGCTATGGGTCTTGGAGACACCATTAAAATTTAAAATAAAGCATCAAAATAAGACTGTGCTAAAGCAATGATATTCTTACGTCATCATATTGACAAATTTCAAAAATTGAATATCTCACAGTCAAAGATCCACTCATTCTGTGGAATAATCTAAACGAAAGGTATGACCATTTGAAAATGGTCATACATCCAAAGACACGATATGATTGGATGAGTTTAAGACTACAAGACTTTAAGTCTATTCATGAGTACAATTCTGTCATGTTCAGAATTACTTCTCAATTGAAACTATGTGGAGATACAGTTAATGATGTTGACATGATGAAAAAACGTTCTCCACATTTCATGCCTCGAATGTGCTTTTACAACAACAATATCGAGAAAAGGGTTTCAAAAATTATTCTGAACTGATTTCTCATCTTCTCGTGGCTGAACAAATAATGAGTTGTTAATGAAAAATCACGAGAATCGTCCCACTGGATTTACACCACTTCCTGAAGTGAATGAGGTGTACGTCCACCACGCTAGGTGTGGAAGAGGCCGTGGACGTGGACGTGGTCGTAATTACGACCAAGAGAGAAATCCTTTTCACAGTGTTAATCATTCACCAAAGAAAAATAGTCATCAAAGGGGAAAAGGAAAAGATGAGAAACGTGAAACAATTAAAATAAATTGCTTCCAATATGGTAGAAAGGGTCATTATGTACGTGATTGTCGTACTCCTAAGCACTTGGTTGAGCTTTATCAAGCATCACTAAAAGGAAAGAATAAAAATTCCGAAACTAATTTTATCACTGATGTTGACATAACACACTTGGATGTGACAAATTTTTTCACACACGCTGTAGGAAAAATAGATCACTTAATTGGTGACGGTTATGTGGATATGGAAGAATAATCATGGTTGATATTTACTAATGTTATTAATATTTGTTGTTTTGTATTGATCATAATGTGGAAAATAAATAGCCAAAGTGCTCATATTTGTCCATGCATATTCATTAAGTCTATTCTTTTAGAAACACCAATTGAAAGTGAGTTGGAATGTTATGATTTAAAAAGGAATTGAAAAATATTAAAATTATTCTTTCCTTTAACTTTGTGGCCATAAATGAAAAAATGTATACGTAAGACCACTACCTAAATTGGTAAGTGGAAAACACCTTTTTCTTTTTGTCATTCAAATGTCTTTTCAAGATAATAAAGTTATTATTATATTAATACTTATATTATACATGCTAAACTAAATCAAATTTACTATTAAAGATTTGAGTGATAAAAATCTTATGCATTATTAATGATTCAAATATCATTTTAATACTTATACTATTTCTTAAAATTTTTAATAGAATATAATTAATCATTTAATATAAATTTATTTCATTACTTTTGAAGATATGGATAATTCTCCAAGCAAATTATCAAATTATGAGACATTTGCTTGATTGATTCTGGTACAACACACACGATATTCAAAAATGAGAAATATTTTTCTCATTTGAGTATGGGCAATATGAATGTTACTATGGTATCTGGTAGTACTAATTTGATTAAGGGCTCCGAAAGAGCCATTATAATTTTTCTCAAGGGAACTAAACTCATAATAAATAATGTCATGTTTTCTCCTCAATTTGGAGAAACTTATTGATTTTCAAAGATATTCGTGAAAATGGTTATCATATCAAGACAATTGATGAAATGAATCTTGAATATCTTGGTATAACCAAAAATGTCTCCGGGCAGACATAGGTTGTAGAAAAATTCACGGCCTTATCTTCTGGATTGTATTGGACAAAAATTAGTGCAATTGAGACACACTCTATAGTAAACCGGTGGTTTACTGATTCCAAGACTTTCGTACTTTGGCATGATCGTCTGGGACATCCTGGGTCTATAATGATGAGACGAATTATAAAAAATTCAAATAGACATCCATTAAGAAGTTAAAAATTCTTTTAAATGGTGAATTTTCTTGTAATGCATGTTATCAAGGCAAGTTAATTGTGAGACTTCACCAACAAAGGTCAAAATTGTGTCCCCTGCGCTTTTGGAACGTATACATGCGGACATTTGTGGGCCAATTCACCCACCGAGTGGGCCATTTAGATACTTTATGGTCCTGATAGATGCTTCCTCTAAATGATCTCACGTATGCCTATTGTCATCTTGCAATTTGGCATTTACAAAATTGTTGGCATAGATAATACGATTACGAGCACAGTTTCCTGATAATCAGATTAAGTCTATTCGCCTTCATAACGCTGCAAAGTTTTCATCCCAAACATTCAATGATTATCGTCTGTCGATTGGGATAATAGTTGAACATCCTGTAGCTCATGTTTACACTCAAAATGGTCTGGCTGAGTCATTAATTAAACAACTATAGTTTATTGCAAGACCATTACTTATGAAAATTAAGTTACCCACTTATGTGTGGGGTCATGCAATTTTGCATGCTGCAGCACTTATTCGTCTCAGGCCGACAAATTATCACAATTTTTTTCCATTAAAATTGGCTTTGGGTTAACAACCCAATATATCTCTGTAGACATTGAAATTTTGTAGGACTCTACAAGATGCATTCAATTCGAGTTAGGACTCTACAAATTGTGTTCAACTCAGATAAGGATTCTTGGAGGTCACTTAACCCTAAACCCTAGTTTATGCCTATATAAAGGGTATTAAATTGCCTTAAAAGGCATCTCAGAAATTTCATAAAGAGATCAAGATCTCGAATACTCCACAAATTGATGGATTATTCACACAGAGAGGTCAAATCTAAATCATCCTAGTTCGAGAAATATGCCACTGACGGCCCTCGAATCATGGATAAATCCTACGAGAGTAGAATCAAGGGATCAACAGAATTGTACCCGCTAATAAAATTATATTTCTTCATATTTTATTTGTATGGTTTGTTTATTTTCCATATGTTTAAAATTTGTTGCAAACAAATTGGCACGCCCAGTGGGACCAAATCTGCCCTTCATCTCTTCTCTCTTAAATCAAATCTGAAGCTGCAAAGGTGGAAGAATGAGTACTTCAAGCCTCATCTTTGAGTTTCACAAGTCTACATTCAGTCAATCCTTGAAGCAGGGGGCATTTGTAGACATTGAAATTTTGTAGGACTCTACAAGATACTTTCAATTCGAGTTGGCTCTACAAATTGTGTTCAACTCATATAAGGATTCTCGGAGGTCACTCAACTCTAAACTCTAGTTTATGCCTATATAAAGGGTATTAAATTCCCTTAAAAGGCATCTCGGAAATTCCATAAAGAGATCAAGATCTCGAATACTCCACAAATTGATGGATTATTCACAGAGATGTCAAATCTAAAAATCATCCTAGTTCGAGAAATATGCCACTGACGGCCCTCGAATCATGGATAAATCCTAGGAGAGTAGAATCAAGGGATCAACAGAATTGTACCCGCTAATAAAATTATGTTTCTTCATTTTTTATTTGTATGCTTTGTTTATTTTCCATATGTTTAAAATTTGTTGCAAACAATCTCATCTAAGAATTTTTGGATGCACTGTTTATGTACTTGTAGCACCACCACAACGCACTAAGATGAGTCCCAAAAGAAGGTTAGGAATATATATTGGATTTGAATCACCCTCTATTATTCACTACCTTGAGCCATTAACTGGAGATATGTTCACAGCCCAATTCGAAGATTGTCGGTTTGATGAGAAACTTTTTCCAAAATTAGGGGAAGAAAATAGTGAAATTAAAGGAGAAATTTTGTGAAAAAATTCATCATTGTCTCATCTTGATACTCGTACTTCCATTTGTGAGCTAGAAGTACAAAAGATCATTCATTTGCAGAAAACCACAAATCAAATGCCAGATGCATTTACAGATTTGAAAAAGATTATTAAATTATATATTCCTGCTAAGAATGTCCCAATTCGAATTGATGTCATAGCTAATGAGTCAAAAGCACTCCTGAAGCGTGACAGACAATTAGGATCAAAGGATCAAAATTCTAGAAAAATAAAATTAAAAGATCAAAATGACGCTATGAAAAAACCTCATGTAAAAAGTCAAGATGTGAGTAATTCTGATATCCTTAGAGGAACCAATGAGCTTGAGACTCAAGGAAATAATGAACTATCCATAAAATCAAGTGATCATGAAATAAATCTGAATCGCTCAGAAATAGCGGTGGATTATGTTTTTGCATACAACGTTGCATCAAAAATCATGTAAAATTGTGAGGACCTTGAACCTCAATCTGTTGAAGAATGTCGACAGAGAAATGATTGACAAAAATAGCAAGAAGCAATTCAATCAAAATTGAATCACTTGTCAAGCGCGAAATTTTTGGGCCTATAGTACAAACACCTAATGATGTTAAACCTGTTGGCTATAAATGGATTTTTATGCGGAAAAAAAATGAGAAAAATAAAATACAAAGGTACAAAGCACGTTTTGTTGCACAAGGATTTTCTCAAAGGCCCGACGTCAATTATAAAGAGACATACTCACCCGTTATGGATGCAATAACATTGCGTTATCTCACTAGTTTGACAGAGAAACTTGAAATGCATTTGATGGATGTGGTTACGGCCTACCTTTATGGATCACTTGATAATGAGATATACATGAAAATTTTTGAAGGATTCAAAATGCCCAAAGCATATAGTTCAAAGCCTCGGGAAATGTACTCAATTAGATTGCAAAGATCATTGTATGGTTTGAAGCAATATGGACGCATGTGGTATAACCGTCTTAGTGAGTATTATCTAAGGAAGGTTATATAAATGATGTGATTTGCCCATGTGTGTTTATACAGAAAACAATATCAGGGTTTATTATCCTTGCTATTTATGTCGATGACATACACCTTATTGGAACTCCAATGGAACTTCACAGGGCAATCGATTATTTAAAGAATGAATTTGAGATGAAAGATCTCGAAAAGACAAAATTATGTCTTGATTTGCAAATAGAGCATTTGACAAATGGTATTTTTGTTCATCAATCTGCATACAGAGAAAAGGTGTTGAAAATATTTTATATGGATGAAGCACATTCATTAAGTACTATAATGGTTGTCCGATCACTTGATGTAAATAAAGATCCATTTCGACCTCAAAAAAAGGATGAGAAAATTCTCAGTCATGTAGTACCATATCTCAGTGCAATTGGTGCACTAATGTACCTTGCTAACACTATAAGGCCTGATATAAAATTTTCGGATAATTTGTTGGCAAGACATAGTTTTGCTCCTACTAAGAGACATTGGAATGGAATCAAACACATATTGTGGTATTTAAAAGGGACTATTGATATGAGTTTATTCTATTCTGACGATTGTAGTCCAGATCTTGTTGGTTATGCTGATGCATGATATTTATCTGACCCACACAAAGCTAGACCTTAAACAGGTTATGTATTCACATGTGGGGGTACTGCTATATCTTGGAGATTTACTAAACAGTCCATCGTGGCCAGTTCATCAAATCATGCTGAGATAATAGTTATTCATGAGGCAAGCCGAGAATGTGTGTGGTTAAGGTCCATTATACACCTTATTCGAGAAAAATGTGGTTTGAAATGCGACAAAGTACCCACAACCTTGTATGAAGACAATGCAGCATGCACATCACAACTCAGGGGAGGATTCATAAAAGGCGATAGAATGAAACACATTTCACCAAAGTTTTTCTACACACATGAGCTCCAGAAGAATGGTGATATCAACTACATCGATTCGTTTGAGTACAGCACACACACACACACACCACACACACACCACACACACAAGCACACCACACACACACACACCACACACACACACACAACACACACACACACACACACACAACACCACACACACACACAACACAACACACACCACCACAACAACACCACACACACACAACACACACACACAACACACACCAACACACAACACACACACACCACACACAACACACACCACACACACACACCACACACACACATCACACACACACACACACACACACACACACACACACACACACACACACAACACACACCACACACACACACAACACCCACACACCACACACACACACACACACACACACACACACACACACACACACACACACACATCACACACACACACACACACCACACACACACACACACACACACACACACACACACACACACACACACACACACACACAACACACAACACACACACACCACACACACACCACACACACACACACACACACACACACACACACATATATATATTTTTTCTAATATAAACATGTTATCTACGAAAAATTTACTGAGTTCGTCCATATCCACAAACCTCCACCTAGCCTCTGCATATAACTACATTAGATTCATTGACAATTAACTAATGTTGATAAATGCTTTAACAATCTTTGTTAACATATATATTTATTGCCGCTAAAAACTATTTTTATTATATGGTATATAATAATACACTTACCATTCACTTAGTTATTACCAAAAATATTAATATAAAAATTACGAAAACAAACCACTATGTACGTTAATATTCATTAAAAGTAGGAAATTAGGAGTAGCAAATTGGAATTAAGGTATGTTGTTTGGAGAAAAAAAAAATATTTGGATCATTTTCCAACAAGCCCAAAAAATTGAATATCATACACCATTTATTAGGAAGCTAAGCTTCAAATGTTATAATATATGTGACAGGTAATTATAATAGTGACTATGGGATTGCAAATCAAAATTTCACCTAAGGTCACATTGCAAGTCCAAAATTTACCTTAGAATATGGTAAAATTGATGGTTAATGTAGCGTTATGAGAATATTGCAAGGCGAGAAATCAAATCCCTATTAACAAAATAAAAATTCATGTAATCAATAAATTAAGAAACGAAGATTCTTTATATTACGAGTTACGAAGTATTAGATAGATAAATATCTACATCCAGTTAAATGCCTCTTTTGTTGTATTCCTAAGAAATGAAGTCTTATCGGTAAAATATTTGAAGGACAATGTCATCGGCACACCTCAAACTACGAGAATTTCCAATGAATACTAATAACTTCAAGCCTCATAGTAGATCTATGCACTAGATTTATACACAATATACCACTTTATTAAATACACAATATCTGGCTCTTTTTGCTACACTGGAAGATAACAAAAAAACATAGATCCTTATTACAAACAAATAGAATAAAAGAATAAATATAAATATGAATCCAGTGAGACAAATGAAATAAGCCTAGAGAAATATGTGTATTTATCCAGCAGAAGCATATGTGTGTGTCTAAACATATGCTATAAAGAGTTGTATGTACAAACTCGCAACGAACACCTACAGTCTTGTCGATGACACTCTCCTAAACCTTCCACAGCAACTGCTAGCCCCAAAGACGTTGCGTTTGCAAAGAGGACAGGTCGCGCTCATATACAGCCATTTGTCGATACAAGGACAGTGAAAAAGGTGACCACAGGGAAGCTCTCGAAGTTCATCTCCATCATCATAAGTAGACAGACATATGGAACATTCCTATTCACGATATATGGACGTGATATAAGCACATTTTGCCAGAAGCAAATAACACATTGCGGTGAAAAAAGGCAAGGAAAAAGAAAAGCAAGGGTACGTACAGAATCATCTATGGAAACTGCGTGTTCATCTGTTGTTGTATTCCCCCCACACAGGGTCATGAATCCAGCAATTCCTTGGTTCTCACTAGTACATTTCTTCTCAGTAAAATCATTGCGTTGGAATATGTACTTTGACAGTTTTTCAACGTCTTCTTTGGTTGCTCCTTTCTGTAGAAAATATCGAAAGAATCATTTAAAAAATGTTGCATAAACATTACTATAGTTATAGTATGCGAAAAAAGGAAATTCCTTGATCCACGATTTCCATATATGTTTGCTTGTGAAGAGAATAAAATGGGAGAAACCCAGACATGATGTTAATCATCAATTAACACGTGTGTTTACAAACAACGAATGCCTTCTACGGAATGAGCTGCTGAAACTTGGAGCCCATTCATGTTCTTGAAATAGAGTAGATTGATCTTGTTCTGAGATTCTACATCAATCTAATTACCCGACATAATGACAGTCTGCCACTATCGACACCAAGAATGAAGACCAAGCACTATGTGCATTCCAGTTTCTTCATAAAAGAGCATCCCGAGGATCTCCTTTCAGAGAATGGAAAACATATATCTTCAGGGAAATGAAAGTATATCGACCACTTCTTTAATACTCCTAAAGGAAACACTGAATTCTAAGTTTCCAGTCTACCAATGGCAGCTTAAATGTATCAACTTCGTAATCAGCTGTTGTGAGCAGCCCAATTCATCTTAAAGAATCATCTTAAACTTATCAATAGCAGGAACAAGTCAAATCTACATTTCACGACATTAACCTAGTCTAATTACACAGGTTACTCACGCAAACCCTACTTTATTGCACGACTATTTGTTCTGCTTCATCCCAGTAGCTCTCGAATGCGTTAAGGGCATCATAAAACATAATCAATGTACAGACTGAATAAGAAATTTCATTAAATTCAACTATGATAAACAGGTGGCTAGGCAGAGCACTTTCACATGGCATTCATAAGGGTCAAAACTCCAGTGGATCGAACCACAACAAGCTAATTACATAAGATTATCAATCATCTTATCATACCTATACGACAGAGATCTAGTCCAAATACAGATTACCCAGAAAAGAATTACTCGTAGAGAAAAGGATACAAAGATAAAGTCAAAGAAACTAGAAAAAGCACGAGACCATTACCTTATCAGCTACAATGTATAGAACAGCAATAATACATGGAAAGCAACAGCAAATTCCGAGACCAATAGCACAGGCCAGCACAAGTAAGAAGATCACAAAGAATACATCAAAAGCCAAGAAAACAATGCAAAGCCTGCAGCATTCAGATTAAGTTATTAAAGATGACAGCTTTGATTTGATAAATAAACTGAAAATAAAGGTCATACATCATACCAGTACAATTGAGGGGATTCATCCACAATTCGCTGACCACCAGCACATACCCAATAAAATCCAATGACCCACCAGAATGACGATATCAATGTATTTGCAGTATCCATATACTTCGTCACATTACTGTACCATTTTTTTCCCGAAAACAAAAATGTTATACACACCAGCATTATAACTAAAATCACTGCAGTTTCTCAGCTTACAACAACAACAACATACCCAATGAAATCCCACAAGTGGGATCTAGAGAGGGTAGAATGTAAGCATTACCTTACCACTATCTCGTGGAGGTAGAGAGGTTGTTTCTCAACTTAACACACATAAACAATCCTACCAACTACGACGGGATAAAAAGACATAGAAAATAGAAACAAGCAACATTACAAGGTAAAGAACTTCACTTTAGCTTCCAAATGTAACAAACATACATTCCTATTCATGAAAAATCCATTCTCTCCAGCTTTGAAACTCAGTGGATAATGGGTCGTTCCCTCTACCCTTCTTTACTTGGCTCACCAAGTGCTATTGAACCAAAGCCAAGAGCAATGCATATATAAAAACTACACAGAGGCAGATTCAGAATTTAAAGTTCATTTCGAACCCTCATCAAAGAGGGTAACAAAGCTTCAGCAAGTTCTATTTCTATAAGAAAACGAATAGACTACTTTGTTTATTTCTTCTAAATTCCTCGATATGAACACAAATATGCATGAATTTCAGTATATATTTGAAAAACTTAAGTAGCAATTCCAAATTCTTTGAGAATATAAATATACCTTGTTCTATCCGGGGTTAAATCAGCCAAAGTAATATAACTCGAATCTACAGTAGGTCTCAAAACCCCATCTCCAGTAAACAACGATTGCCCATAACCTCTTCTCTGAAACTCCAAATAAACACTAACAACATGAATCATACAAAGAAAACAATACCCAATAATCCAAACCCTTAAAGGCATTTCCAATTTTTCATTTCTACTCAACACCAAAACCACAACAGCAGCAATAATATACATGAAATTCCACAATAGATCAATAATCACAACAGGTTTTGAATATGCCCAATTACTCTGTCGATCATCAATTTGCTCAGACGGTTCATGCATCATCAATGCCCTTCGATTGCTAGCTCTTTGCATAAATCTAATCGTTTCACGAACACTGTAACGATTCGTCGATCGAAAAAGAGATAATCCGTCATTGCTTGATCTTAATAATGGTGAACTCGATGGACTTGGTAAAAACATTTTTTTTCATAAAATTTTAGAGAAATATTGTTGAATCAATAATAATAATTTATTTTTATTTTTTGTATAATGATTAAGAAGAAGCAAAATGTTCAAAGAGACCAAATAATTGGATATGGTTTATGAAAAAAAATCTAAGTGATAATTTATATAGATTTATTTAACAGTAATTCAAAAATTGGAAATTTCCGATTCTCCTTACTTTGTTGTCCCATGTGGCAACTTTATTTTCTCTCCGTTAGTTACTCGAACTCATAATTTCAAGATTTAAAAGATTGTTTACCGAGTAATTCTCTTATTTTATGTGATAATTTTTTTTTTAGTGTGTTCTAAAGAAATTTTAGATTGTTTACCGAGTAATTCTCTTATTTCATGTGATAATTTCTTTTTAGCGTGTTCTAAAAAAATGTTATGAAGGTAAAATTAGAAAATTTTTATTTTAAGATTGATTTTTTTTTTTAAAATATTAAATTAAATAACGAAATATTGGATATAACAAGTGTGATGGTTTAGGAGTTAGGATTGGTAAAGTTAAGAAAGTTTTTATTTTAAGATTGATTTTTAAAAAAAATATTAAATTAAATAATATCACTTAAATTAAATAACGAAATATTGGATATAAGAAGTGTGGTGGTTTAGGAGTTCAGGATTATTTTTCTAAAAGTTGGGGGAAAAAAGTGAGTGGAAATTATTATTTATTTAAAATGTTTCTTTTTTCTCAAAAAATAATTTAGAATTTCAAAAAATAAACAATCAATAAAATAATAAAGGTATAAACCTAAATTTAAAAAAAGGAAAAAAACGTTTAAGTGTGGACTATTTTATTTTCCACATATAGCGCATTTATTTAGTGCGATAAATAAGTTTATTGATTATAACGATTATTAAGAATGATCCATAAATAAATCTTATATTACACATTTTTCTCATATAACACAGTTATTTAGTGTGATAAATAAATTTATTGATTATAATAATTATCTAGCTTGACTTGTACGTAGAACTTATGTTTCGCATTGAATAAGTGTTTTATATGTAGATTTTATCAAACGTTAATGATTTTAACTATTTTTTATGTTTTAAATTATTGACACTACTAAAGAGACACCACCTAAATTCCATTTCAAAGGTTTATTTAGCTAAAAAAGAAGTGTTAAAAATACTCTTTAACTAACATATTAACGAGATTAATTTAAAAATTATGTACATTAAATTTTCTTTTGATGTTGAGGGCATTCAAGAAACAAAGCTAATTAATCATATCTACGAGGAAAGAGAAAAATAATATTAGGGATAAAGGTTGGAAAACTGTTACGAAATTAAATTTTATAGAGGACATTATACCTCTTATGCTATTTAATAGTGTATTTTAAAGGTATATATGTGTCTACGTGGACATATTACTATGTAATAATGCAATATTTTTTATGTCCATGTGACACAATATATCTTTAAAATACACTATTAAATAGTGCGATGGTGAAAAATCTTTTCTAAAATTTGATATTGTTATAACAATTTTGATCAAAATATAAAATATATTATTAAATAGTGTGGGAGTAAAAAATCTTTTCTAAAATTTTATATTATTACAATAATTTAGATTAAAATTCGAATATATTTCTGATTCCCCCTTGAATAATAAAAAGCAGATGGACTAAGTTGGCCTAAAAGGAATGATTGATTTGCTTATATCAACTTACAAAAAGTTGGATATATCTCTAAACAAAAATGATGATTTTGGTGAAAGAAATTATCATTTTTACCTATAATGTAAAAAAAATTCAAAACAGGACGAACTTAGAATTCTTTAAAAAAAGTAAATCTAACTCTTTTATTTTTACGAGAAGTGATAGGTTATAAGAAATATATATGTTTAAACTTCGATCGAATTATACAAATCTTAGTCTCATGATGAATGGAACTTGATTAAGCTATGGGGAAAAAGTTGAAAATTTAACATATATATTGAACTTAAATATCAATAAATCGTGAACGAAGTTTGAAATTATGTAAGGAACACGAAAAATTAAATTTATGATTACTTAATAATCAGTTCAAACTTAAACGAATCGAACATGCCACGTCTTATACAAAACAATTTCATCCCTTTTCAATAACTTCAATAGACAAGTCTTTGTTAATCGATGCAGAGCCAGAAGTCTAAAATTTAATTTTTCCAAATTGTTGAATTCTAAATTAATAACATTCACATATTTAATTGAGATAAATATAAAATTTGATCCAAAATCATTACTAAGTTCGATTAAATTCATATATAATCTATAATCTAGCTCCGACCCTGCTTAATGTAGCTTTATTCGAGCCAAATACGCAATTTGTTTGCGTGGTTAATTTTTGCTCCTAACTTCTCTTGACTACTTAATCTAGCCTTCACTATTCACTAATTGTATTTTATTAGGCATGCTAATTCATTGACTTGAAAATTATTAACTAAGCAAAGAATTATAAGAAATTTGAGGTACTAAAATGTAAGAACTAGGGCAAAAAGATACTTATGAATAATAAGAAGTTACAGGAGGCTTCGTTGGTATTAGGATTCTATTTTCGGTCCATGTATTCAGATTAGTAAATCAGAAATAATAAAAGATGAAAGAAAAAAAACTATTCGAATCCATAAAAGTCATTGTGTTCTTATAAATTTTAGTACCTTCAAGCAATCGATGTTGTAGATTAATTCTTCTGAAAATAAAACAGATTAATCATTAAAGAAGTGGCGGTATCTCAAACTTCGATAATTTCATCAAACTCTAAAGGCTTAATACATATATTTGCCCTTAAACTTGGCTTCAAATTTTAAGTATGACCTCAAACTTTCACAGTGCACAAATAGGCACTTTAACTATCCTATTTTTTTTATAAATACACACGCGAATCCTACATGGCAAAACGCGTGTTATGCACGTTTTCTGCGCGAGTTATGACTATTTTAAAGGCCCACAACGGTAAAAAAAACAGAAATGACAAATATACCCTTAATGAATTCCTTTTATATATATCAATTTTTTTTTACTTCTTAAATGACGTGCAACTTTTTTAAAATAATGACGTGTAAAATATTTAATTAGTTGGCAGTTATTGAGTGGCTCACTGATACACGTGGGCGCGATTGTATTTCACGCTCTTTGGGTCCAAAAATCGCGTGTGTATTTATAAAAAAATAAGATAGTTAAAGTGCCTATTTGTGCACTGTGAAAGTTTGAGGTTATACTTAAAATTTGAAGCCAAGTTTAAGGGCAAATATATATATTATGCCAACTCTAAAGGACAACAAAACGATATCACACACAGATACAATCCATTGATTTTGTTTTGTAAGAAATTTATACAAAAGAAAGGAAAAATTTGATGAAAAAAAAGAGAGAAAGTCTTCCTATTAATGACCAACAACCAACAAATGATAAAAGTCACAACTTTTTCGAAAAAAAACAATCTTTCAAAAAATTCGATCATAATCCTTTAAAAAAGACATAACATTTCGTAAAAGGCACCAACCTTTAAAACCCAACACATATTACCATGTGTTCCAACACATATTACCATGTGTCAAATCTTGATTGGTCCTACTCTATAGCTCGGTTTTTATCCAATAACAAAATGACACCTCATATTCTTTCTTTTTCAATAATAATGAAGTACTTCTCAATGAATTTCTAGCTCAATAGTAGTAATAATGATGTAAACCAAACTTACATAGAAATTTCAAACATCCTAATTTAGAAGTAGCAATTCAAGAAAATTATGTGTTTATTCATTTGTAAATTTATGGACAAAATTCCACTGGGATGTTGAAACCATCCTAATGTGTTGAAATTGCAATTAGTTCGGCCCCAAATACAAGCGTTTTTTTAGTTGTGTTTACCTCGATTTTCCATGTTCCATCGTACTCGAATTGTTTGCCTCTACTTGCGTTGTGAAGAGATGAGAATTCATAACATAGAAAAATATGAAGAAGGATTTTTGACGATACGATTACTCATATTTTCTTTGAATTATTTGTGACTATCAATGGAATAGATATTTTTAAGAATGAATATATAGTCAATAGAGTCTACTCATTAGTCAATTAAAATGGTGCTTAACTTTGTAATAGAGAGGAGAGGAAGACTTTGACTTCATTACTGAGAATTTATAGTAACCTTAAGACGTGTGGTAGGTAGAAAATAGACATAATACATGGTGTGATTAGTATATGTCACGTAGTTTACGTGTGTCAATATCTACGCATTTAAAATTTAGATGTTAGTTAAGACTAAGTTAGATCATATATTTTTATAATATGTCTAGGAAATACTTATAATAACTACACTTTCCGTCCACTTTTATTTGTCCACTATACTTAGATTGTCATCTTCTACTTGTCCATATTAGAAAACTAAGCCAATACTTGTAACAATAACTACCCCCTCTCTCTTACTAGTTTCCACATCTGTGCTTTTACTTATTCGATATTAATAGCGTGACATGATCTTTAAGAAATAATAGATAAAACGATAATTTTACTATACTGATTGAGTATTAGTTAGAGAGGCATGTTCACTCCATTTCCTATATTTTTAGATCATATTTGACTCTTTTTTTTGGTTATTAATAAGGTACGTGCATCAACTAAGTTAAAAACATATTTAAACTAACTATATATATGATGTTTTATGAGCTAAACTAGTAGAACCATATTTAAAAAAACCATTGAACGACTAGACATATAATTGTAAATATAATTTATATAGTCGTGTATTTGTATTTTGCCTTATAAATAGCACATATTCTGACCTTTGCTATGGCCTTTTTTATTCAATAGATATAATATGTAGTTCTTAGTACTATATAGTTCTAATTTTTGTAGCTTTCAAGGGCAAAAGACAACCTTGTAATTTGTTCCAGCAGGACATGTAAACAAACTTGTTGGATCATCTTGTGGATAACTATAAGCATCTGGGCATCTTTGTTTGAAAAATCTCGAAAAATCAGTAGGACCACATGACCCTGGCCCATTTGTACAACAAAATTCATTCGTCTTGAAAACCGTGCACGGATTGTTACACCCGCCAGGTGCCCGTAATTCGTTTGGACATTGATCATTAATAGGTGCGTTGCATAGGAGATTACGACACCCACCGTTGATTGGGCTGAATTCCATAGGAATATTGAATCCATCAACTAGAGAAATATCGACAAAATCCAAGTTATTGGGCTGATTTAGAGTAAATTCGGCTAAAGTATTGGGTGGACTACCATAACCTTGACATTTTAACAGCCCGTTACAATCTCCAGTCTCGCATTTGCCTCGGCCACTACCATCAAAGTTACAATTGGTTCGGCCCCAAATGCGAGCCTGGGTTGTTCCTGGATTCACATTAATGTTCCAAGTTTGACCCGAGTTGAGTCGTCTGCCTCCCCCAGGGGAGGCAGCGGCCCAGACCGGGTAGGTGCACCGATTGGTAATGTCAAAAGTGGCAGCATGAGTGACATACAAATAGTATTGACCAAAGTAAAGGAAGATAAAAAGGGGGAAAAACTTGAGAAAATGCATACTTTTTAAAAAAAAAAACAATAATATTGTGTTCTAAACTTGAGAATGTGTTTATTTTGAGACACAATCTATGGGTTTAAATAGCTAATTTAATGTCCTAGTATGATGAACTTTCATAGATTCCAACTTCTAAGAGCCTTTGAAATTTCAAACAACTCAATTTTCTTGTGGAAAATTGTATAATAGTCCTTGATTTATTGAAATTTTAATGTTGGTCCTTGTATTATCTAGATAGGCTTAGATAGAAATTTCTTTTTAGGTGGAAAATGGAATTTATCATGAAGACATAGACTCATTATGTGAAAGAGGTAAGAGCGTGTGATATGCTATTGTAGGTTCGAGCCCTACCGTATTTGTCATTTCCATCTCCTCACCTGATAAAAAGCTGTCGAAATATTTGGCACCCTACAGATCTCAACCTAGCTAACTTCAATCGATTTTTCAAAAGTTATTTAAAATGTGCGACGTTATACCATGTGATAGTGATTATTCATAAATTTGACAAATTATTGATTTATCATGTATTATGGTAACTTTGTATTGTTGCTCCGCATTTAAAGGTTCTATGGGTCTAATAATAATGATAATCTAAATATAATAAACTTTCTGTGTAAATGGACTGAAAATACAAATTCCAATTAATTTAAGATTAAATATTACAAGGATAATAATTACTAGAATTTACCAATAACTGTTGTATTAAATTCTAATTATCCCTATTTTTGTCCTTGTTATTGTGATTGCAAAGTATATCTCTTATTTATTTCGTATCATACACACAATTTGTCTGACTAACTTTTATTTGTGATTTTCTTGAAATATCTATTTATTTATGTGACTAAGTTTTTTTGTCTTATATATATATATATATAATTTTTTTTATTTTTTTTTTTTTGTGATTGCAAAGTCCGTCTCTATCGTCCATTTCGTGCGTGCCAAATAGGCAATTGTTTTGTGTGCTAATTTTTATTTGTGATTTTCTTGAAATATCTATTTATTTATGTGATTAAGTTTTTTTGTCTTATATATATATATATATATATATACATATATACATATATATATATATATATATATATATATATATTTTATTTTATTTTTTTTGTGATTGCAAAGTCCGTCTCTATCGTCCATTTCGTGCCAAATGGGCAATTGTTTTGTGTGGCTAATTTTTATTAGGCCTCCTAATTTCATTGACTAGGAAATTCTTCACTAAGCAAAAAATAAGAAATTTGAGTACTAAAATGTAAGAATTAGGGGGAAAATAGGAACATCTTCATTTTATTATGGCCCATTTAGTTAGGTTAAATAAATCATTATTACTTCATCTGTTTCAAAAAGATTGATATAGTTTGACTTGGTATGAAGTTTTTTTTAAAAAAAGAAGACTTTTTAATCTTAAGAATCTAAATTAAAGTTATGTCAAATGTATCAAAATGTCCTTTAATCTTGTGGTGTTAAACATGTCACGTGAAAAACTAAAGTTAAAGTGTTATCAAAAAAGGAAAAGAGACATTCTTTTCGAAATAGACTAAAAAGGAAATAACATCATTCTTTTTTAAACGGAAATGAGTCATTCTTTTTTAAATAGACTAAAAGGAAATAGGGTCATTATTTTTAAAACGAAAGAAGTATATAATTTCATATAAGATAAGTTGATATTTTATTTAGACATATAATATAAATTTTCTAAGTTATAATTTTTTGCTTATAAACATAAGATGAGAACTATTGAAATTATCGAATTTCTTTGTACAATCTTACCAAATAAGCTAACATAAAAGAATTTATTGATGAAATTAGTCCAATAAAAAGATAAAATCGAACATGAATTGTATTGTACTATTCTTTACTTTAAGCCCTTTGTTAGTCAATAAGATTAGTAATTATATATCATCATGTTCATATTTCATAAATATTTCATCATGCATTTGTTATTATCGCAAAAAATATTACATAGATATAAAATGGTGAGTGTTTTTTTTTTATTTATAAAAATGTAACTTGTGGGCAATTTCTATATTTAAGTATAATAATATAAACCAAACTTACATAGAAATTTCAAACCTATTAAAAGAAGCAACAATTAAAGAAAAAAGATATGTCACAGAAATTTCAAACGACTTTAAGAAGCAACAATTATAGAAAAAAATATCATAGAAATTTCAACCATTTAATTTAGACATAATACATAAACATGATCCTTAATTTGGCGTTATTTGGCAATTATGTGCACAAGTAGACACTTAAATTTGTATACAATTTTCATGTAGAGTGTCATGCATGACGAATGTGTCAATTTGTTCAATATTATACAAGTTTAAGTGTTGTTTGTGCACATCTAAAGTTAGGGGTCGTAGTTGTCAAATGACGTCAAGTTAAGGGTCATGTTTATGTATTATGTCATACATAAATATATATGTTCTTTAACTTGACCTTTTCTCATATTTATACTTTCAAATTTAGTGGTACACAATCAGGCATTTAACTTGTATAAAGTTGAACAAATAAACACACGAGTCTTACATGACATAATACACATAGAACACAACGTAGAATGAAAATTACCTTGTAGGATGTCAGATAGGACGTGTGTGTACTTTCAGTGTATCTACCTGTGCTGCACATCCAAAGTTGGAGGACATAAATATGAATTGAAATCAAGTTAAAAAATATATTTATGTATTATGCATTACGGACAAAAGACAACTTTATAGATAGTTCCGCTAGGACAAGTAAAGAGACTACTTAAATCATCAGAAGGATAACTATAAAAAGTTGAACATCTATCCTTAAAAAACCTCGAATAATTAGTCGGACCACAATTTCCAGACGTACAACAATATTCGGCAGTCTTGAAAACCGTACAAGGATTGTTACATCCTCCAGGTGTCCTTAATTCATTTGGACATTGTCCTATGATGTCCGCGGTGCATCTGATCCTAGTAGAGCACTCATCCGCGAACACAGGACTAAATTCCATTGGGACATTGAAACCATTAACAAGAGATATGCCTATAAAATCAGCATCGTCGAATTGATTCAAAACGTATTCAGCCAAAGTGTGTGGGGGTGTACTACTAAAAGTTTGACATTCGAGTAGTCCATTGCAATCCCCCGTTTGACATTGACCCTTCCCTAATGAGTCAAAATTACAATTGGTTCGACCCCAAATCCAACCTTTTTTAGTTGATCTTGTGGTCATGTCTTGCTCGATTTTCCATGCATCACCATACTCGAGTCGTCGTCCCCCACCGGGGATGGCTGCTGCCCATATGGTAAAAGGACAATTATTTTGTATGTCGATTATTGCGTTTGTTTGATTTAAGAAATGAGAATTCATAATATAGAAGGATATGAAGAAGGATTTAATGAAGCTCATGTTTGCTATAAGAATAAATGTGATAAAAATAACAAATGAAATTTGTTATTAAGTCTAGCTAAGAACAATTAGTCAATAGATCAATTAAATATTTGGTGACACACGAAAGAGAGGGAAGACTTTAATTTTGACTTTATTACAATGAAATTATAAAAATATCTAGTGATGTGTAATATATAGAATATTATATATATATATATATATATATATATATATATATATATATATATATGTTTACTTTACTTGTTTATTATTTGAAATATGGATTTTCTGTGTTAACATATCAAGAATACTCTCATTATATTGGTCACGGCCTCTCGGGATACTACCTCACTAGAAAAAAATACTTTTCATTGAATTATTTGCCTGAAAATATTAGTTACTTTATTTATTTTGATTCGTTCATTATTTTAAACATAAAATTTTGTTTTTACTTATCATGACTTTAACATATCAAGAGTAATCTCATTATATTGTTTACGAGATATTGGTCACTGAATTGTTTGTACAAAAATTAAAAGAGAGTGCGTAAATGAGATAAAAATTTATGGAAATAAACCTCAAAAGACCACGAGTAAGAAGACAACGAGAAATATACCAAAAGACACAAAGATTTAACGTGGTTCGGTCAATCAACCTACGTCCACAAAGGAGATGAGCAATCCACTATAAATATGAGAGTACAAAATACAGAGGGAAACAACCTCAACCAATTAACTCGGAATACATGGGTGGTTCACACAAGTGATAACGTATCAAGCTTGTGACCCACAAATTCTCCCTCTAACCAAAACTCTCAAAGCCCTTAAGATTATATTGTGAATGCTGATTAAGTTAGAAGGAACATGCCTCTATTTATAGAGTCCTAAACCTTTTCCTACCAGAAAAAAGATTAGTCAATCCAAATTTTTTTCCTAAAAGGAAAATCTATTTCTGGTAAGAAATTTAGGGCAAATAAAACCTAACAAGGTTCAATCAAACTCCTTTTTTTTTGGGCTAAGTCAAGAAAACAAGTATAAATGGTTTGACTATTTAAATAAGCAAAGAATAAGAAATTTGAGTGTCACGACCCAAAACCGAGCCGCGACTGGCACCCACACTAACCCTTCTATGTGAGCGAACCAACCAATCTAAACCCCAACATTTTAAACATAATGAACAAAATACAATGCGGAAGACTTAAACTCATTAATGAAAACCAATTCGATAACTTCTAAAATTCAACAACTATTATTCCCCAAAATCTGGAAGTCATCATCACAAAAACATCTATGATCAAATTACTAAACTAAGAGTATTCTAAGAAGCTAAAACAGGTAAAAGCTAGTCCATGCCGGAACTTCAAGGCATCAAGACATGAAGAAGAAGATCCAGTCCAAGCTAGAAGCATTAGCTCACCCTGAAAATCTGGTGTAATGAAGACTGGCTAGAATTGCGGTTGAGTTGAAGACGACGGCACGTTTGCTGCACTCCACATATAGCAAAGAAGAAAACATAAAAGTAGGGGTCAGTACAAAACACGGGTACTGAGTAGATATCATCGGCCAACTCAAAATAGAAAACAGTATATATCAAGTGATATTATAAAATCAACTACAATACTCAACATGCAGCATTTACAATTACCAAAACTCTTGGTCACAACACCAAGCACATCAATGAGGACTCACGCCTCCCCATCATACTCATTTGGGAATTAGGTTCATTAAATTGAGTATATTAACATATTTCAAGATTCATTATCTTAATTCCCCTCGTGTCGGTACGTGACACTCCGCTCCATATACTATCCTGGTGTCGGAACGTGACACTCCGATCCTCATATACTATCCCGGTACCGGAACGTGGCACCCGATCCATATACTATCCTGGTGTCGGAACGTGACACTCCGATCCTCATATTCTATCCTGGTACCGGAACGTGGCACTCGATCCATATACTATCCTGGTGTCGGAACGTGACACTCCGATCCTCATATTCTATCCTGGTACCGGAACGTGGCACCCGATCCATATACTATCCTGGTGTCGAAACGTGACACTCCGATCCTCATATTCTATCCTGGTACCGGAACGTGGCACCCGATCCATATACTATCCTGGTGTCGGAACGTGACACTCCGATCCTCATATTCTATCCTGGTACCAGAACGTGGCACCCGATCCCCTAATCTCACCACTTTCGTTCATCAAACCTTCTTTTATACCAAGGCATCATCATTAACAAAGTAGATTAGGGTTTCTTTTCAAGATTTAGGATTTGATAGCTTCATCACGCTTGTTTATTCACAATTATATAATCACATTCATGCAAACATACAATTAAGCATATAGAAGGGTTTACAATACCACCAATACATATCATTCGCTATTAAGAGTTTTCTACGAATAGCATAAAAACCATAACCTACCTCCACCGAAGAATTTTGATCAAGCAAGCGATTTCCCAAAGCAGCGTTCTTCCTCTCGTTTCTCCTCTTTCTCGTTCGATCCTCTCTCTCTCTCTTTGTTCTTTCTATTTTTCTTATTCAAACCCTCTTTCTTTTACCCTAATTAGCATATAATTAAGTATAAAAGATGGCAATAGTGATCCACTAATTAACTCAAGGTTATCTCTTCTAACCCCCAAGTAATTAAGTTATTAATATTAACCCACAAACTTTATAATTAAAGTCGAAATAGTTCAAAACGTCCCTTAAAACATTTAAAGAAATCCGACCCAGACTGGGATTACGCAACCTGTGACGGTCCGTCATGGCTGTGACGGTCCGTCCTGCAGGTCCGTCACAAAGTTCAGAGACTCAATTCCATTAAAGAGTCTGTGACGGTCCGTCGTGCCCACGACGGTCCGTCCTGCCATTCCGTTACGAAGTTCAGAGAGTCGATTTCAGTATCCAAATTTCAGAATTCTAAGGGATCGTTTGGTTACTGGATAAGGATTGAGTTATTCAAGTATTAAATATTGCATAAGCTTTACCATGTTTGGTAGCATATTTTTGTTAAAGTATAAAATTCAACACACACAATACTATGTTTGGTTATAAAATTAGAAAATCACATAACAATACATGTTTAAGTTATGAGTCAATCTATGTATTATTTTATGCAGGGTAAAAGATGGAATAAGTTATACCTGAATAACTAATACCTGAATAAAAATATGTATTGACAATTTTACCCTTCACTCTCAATCAATATACACCACAGGCTTTTAGATAAACATTCCCATCCTTTATCCATCTGTAAATCTAGAGAATGGTTCTTCATCTTCCAGGCAAGTAGATTGAAAAACTTTCAATCTGACGTTCTTTCTTTGAGGTTAGAAGTTCTCAAACTCAAATTTTGGCTGATTTTTTTATTTCTTCTTCTTCTTCTCCTCCAATTTTCTCTTTTGTGTTTTTCCTCTTGTTAATCCGATGAGATGAATGAAATTGTAGATCTTCTCAGTATTTTCTAGTTAAGTTGATGTTTGAGTACACCTAAATTTGATGTGGGTTTTGTTTTATTTGTTCAAAATTTGTGATTTATGAACAAATGGGTTCATTAAGTTTAGTTGCTTTAGCTTCTAAAATTGCAAAAGATAAACATGTATTTGCAGTTTGACAAAATAGTATTAGTATTCTAGCTATAGAAGCCAAACAAAAATAAACATTTTACCCTGTTTTTCATGTTATTTTTCATTTTCTTTTCAATAAAATTGAACATTTTAGTATAAAACCATCTATTACCTTCCTATTATACAACTAATACCTGCATAACTAATACCTGCATAACTAATACCTGCATTATTAATACCTGCATAACTAATACCTGCAACCAAACGGCCCCTAAATGTTTTGGAACGAGACCCCCTCGACGGTCCGTCGTGGGGTCCGTCGTCTCAGCCAGTTTTCCAGAAATAAAATCTGCTGCTCAAAACGACTAAACAGGTCGTTACATTGAGTCTACGTGTTCAAAATAAAAAATAACATATTTACATTTCTATAATTATTTATTTTGCTTTAAAGAATAAAGAGCAAGTCAGCAAACTCCAAAAAATTGAAAAGTATAAAATAACTTATCGAGTCATTAACAAAGATGCTTCTGTTAGACAATGAAAATGAAATAATCAATTGGAAAGTTGGATTAATCTATCCATTTGATATTGTTACTGTTTGAAAGTCATCTTTTCTGCAAGGCACATTCATAAAAAATAAAACGGTTATAAGTTAGTCAATAACCGCACGATTATTGCTAATTTATTACCAAACAACTGATATTTTATAAGAAATCATTATTGTTAAATTGGTTCAATGCGTATTCAGCTAAAGTATTTGGGGGCGTACCATTATCTTGAAATTCAAGTAGTCCATTACAATCCCCCGTTTGATATTGACTGCGCCCTAATGTGTTGAAATTGCAATTGATTCGGCCCCAAATTCGACCATTTTTAGTTGTGTTTACCTTGATTTTCCATGTTTCACCGTACTCAAGTTGTCGTCCCCCACCAGGGACGGTTGTTGTCCATACCGTGAAGAGACAATTGTTTTGTATGTCGATCATTGTGTCTGCTTTTGCGATAAGTATGGAATTTGATGAAGCTCGTGTTTGAGGACAATATTAATTACTTATTTTCAAATCATTTATTAAAATCCAAATATGACAAGTAAACGAAGTTGAATAGAGTACTTGTAATAACCTGGCAGAAGACAACCTTGTAATTTGTACCAGCAGGACATGTAAACATACTTGTTGGATCATCCAGTGGATAACTATAAGCATCGGACATCTTTGTTTGAAAATATTCAAAAAATCAGTAGGGCCACATGACCCTCCACCATTTGTACAACAAAATTCATTCGTCTTGAAAACTCTGCACGGGTTGTTACACCTACCGAGTGCCCGTAATTCATTTGGACATTGATCATTAATAGGTGCGTTGCATAGGAGATTACGACACCCACCCTTTGACATTTTAACCGCCCATTACAATCTCCAGTCTGGCATTTGCCTCGACCATTACTATCAAAGTTACAATTAGTTCTACCCCAAATGCGACCCATGGTTGTTCCTGGATTCACATTAATGTTCCAAGTTTGGCCCGAGTCAAGTCGTCTGCCTCCCCCAGGAGAGGCAGCGGCCCAGACCGGGTAGGTGCACCGATTGGTAATGTCAAAATTGGCAGCATGAGTAACAGATAAATAGTAAAAGGAAGAAACTACTTGAGGAAATGCATATTACTTTCCGATTTGAGAATGTGTTTATTTGAAGACACTTTCAAATGGGTTATTCATTTAGTCTAGTGTAATGAGTTTCATAGAAATTCTCTTGTGAAAATTAGTGGCTTTTACTCTCTGAATTATTGAAAATTTCATTACTGCTATTCACGTTATTTATTCTTTTCATTCAATAATAATTGTTCACTATACTATTTTAAAATGTATTTAACAGTGAGAGTAATAATTTATATTTAATCTTCAATTAATTAAAATATTAAATCTCTGTTATTGTTCGTGTCATATACGCAATCTATTTGTTGGTTCTTCTCTTTAAAAATCTTGCCTCTTGACTTGTAAGTAGGAGCAGAATCACCTATACCAAGGGAGTTCATCCGAATCTCTTTTGGTGGAAAATTATATTTTTATATCTGGCTAAAATATTTTTATGTGTGTATATAGTAGATGTCGAACCCCCTTCGATTACTTCATGTGTCTATTCTACAGATTTTGAACCCCGTTATTAAAAATTCTGACTCCGTCTATGCTGATAAGTCAGAGCCCATTACTATAATTGAACTGTTATAGGCTTGGTAATTTGAAAAACATTTATAATGGACGTGACCATAAATATAAGAAAGAATATATAAATCGGAAAAGGGCCTAAAATACCCTTGAAGTATCAGAAATGGTACAAAATTACCCTCCATCCACCTATTGGCTCCAAAATACCCTTCTCATCCACCTATTGGCTCTAAAATACCCTTCTCATCCACCTTTGGCTCAAAATTAACCACTTATTTCACGATTTTAAATTTAAACTATTTAAATATTTTTAAATACACGGTGCTTAACTATTTGTTATAATTTAACTTATTAATATAATTTGTTAACCATTCTACTACCCAACCATTACTAATTAGACCATACCAAATTAATAAATTTGCCCCATTATAGATACACAATAGAAAAATTACTACCAACGAATGTTTCTAAAAATTTAAGCTAAAAATGTCTATAAAAGTATATTATTATACATTCAAGTCGTCAATCAACACATATTATAATTCAAATGTCCAAATAAAAATTACTGATAAACATAAAAGTCTACTATGTTCATCTTAATTATTCATTCGCCTCAATTATGTGATGTTACTTAGTAGTAATTTTTTATAAAATAATACATTAAAGTTTAAATATTTAAAACAAATAATAAGTATTTATAAAATTATATTTAAAAAAGTGCATGAATTAATTCGAGAGGTGCTACTTCTTTACCTTTAATTATAAATTTCGAATTCAAGCTTGAAACATAATCCTATTGGAAGTGTCCTCCTAAATAAGCGGCTCAACCTAAATTTAATTGGGGCTTCAATTCGGAATCAAATACTTCTGAATGTCATTTTCAGGAATTGGTAATCGTCATGCTTTAGTAGTGTTTAGGGCGATTTTGATATTAGAAATGGTATATTAATTGGGTGGAGCTTGATTAGTAGTGGGTGGGTAGTGAGTTGATTTATAAATGATATTAATAAATTAAATTATATCCAATAGTTGAGCGCCAAATATTTTTAAAAATATTTAAATAGTTTAAATATGAAACCGTTAAATAAATGGTCAATTTTAAAACCAAAGGTGGATGATAAGGGCATTTTTGAGCCAATAGGTGGGTGGAAAGGGTACTTTGGACCCAATAGGTGGATGAAGGATAGTTTTGTACTATTTTTAATACTTCAATGATATTTTAGGTCATTTTCCGTATATAAATAGAAACGGAGAAAGTAAAGTTTAAGTCAATAAATGGTGCTTAACTTGTAATGGGGAGAAGATTAAAAAGAGAGAGGGTGACTTTTGACTTTATGTACCATGAAATTATAAATATATAAGCGGAATATATAGAAAATGAAATATCTTCGGTTTATTTTTATTTGTTCATAAAAGGTTTAAATATGTTATTAAATAATGAGAAAAAAATTATTTATATCATTAGTTTAAATTTTTGACTCATTTATATCATTTCTTTTTGAAAAAAACTCATTCATGTCATTATTTGTTAACTAAAAAAAGTTTCGATTTTACAAAATCATTTTTTAAACGTGATCAATTATGAATCGGCTGCATTATTGATCAAGTCATTTTTTTAAAAGGAAAAAACTCAAGTGCGTTGTTGAACTTTGAGAAAACTCATCTTTGTCATTCGTTTAAGTTTTGACTCATCTTCGTCATTTCAGTTAATAAATAATCACATGAATAAGCCTTTCTCAAACGGAATGACATAAATGAACCAAATTTTTAACAGATGACATAAATGAGTTTTTTTTCACAAAATATGATGTCATATTTGAATCTTTTCTCTTTTAAATATAAATTTTCATGACTTCTACTAGTCGTTTTTTACATATCAAAAAATACTCTCATTATATTTGTCACCAAGATATTACTTCCGTTGGAAAAAAGATACTGATCACTGAATTGTTTGCTTAAAAAACATGAATATGTAAACAAGGTAAATTAGGTTTGATCAAACAAACTTGTTCTTTTTTTCTTTTGGCTAAGTAAAGAAAACAAGAACAAATAGGCTGAATAATTAACTAACCAAAGAATAAGAAAATTTGAGTACTAAAATGTAAAAATTAGAGCAAGATAAATAAGATGTTCATATTCTCATAGCTCAATCAAGGAATTGTGTATTCCAAGTGAAAAATAAGATGCCCTATAACAATATTGATTTACTAATTGCATAGAAATTTCAAATGTAAAGAAACAACAATTAAAGAATATATTTTTAATTTACGGACAAAATACGACTTTATAGCTAGTTCCATTAGGACAAGTAAATGTACTACTTGCATCATCTCTAGGATAACTATAAGAAGTTAAACATCTATCCTTAAAGAACCTCGAATAGTTGGTCGGACCACAATTTCCAGACGTGCAACAATAATCATTCGTCTTGAAAACAGTACAAGGGTTGTTGCATCCTCCAGGTGTCCTTAACTCATTCGGACATTGTCCTATGATGTCCGCGGTGCATATGATCCTGACAGAACACTTATCCGCGGACACAGGACTAAATTCCATTGGGATGTTGAAACCATTAAGAAGAGATATATCAAAGAAATCATTATTGCTTAATTGATTTAAAGCGTATTCAGCCAAAGTTGTTGGGGGGTTACCATTACCTTGACATTCGAGTAGTCCATTGCAATCCCCCGTTTGACATTGACCCTTTCCTAATGAGTCAAAATTACAATTGGTTCGGCCCCAAATACGACCGTTATTAGTTGTGTTTGCCTCGATTTTCCATGTTTCACCGTACTCTAGTTGTCGTCCCCCACGGCTGTGGGGGACGGCTGCTGCCCATACGGTGAAGGGACAATTGTTATGTATGTCGATTGTTGAATTTGCTTGTGTTGAGAAGAGATGAGAAATCATAACATATAAAAATATGAAGAAGAAATTGATGATACGATTACTCATATTTGATTTGAGAATTAATTAATGTGATGATAACAATGAACAAGAAAGATTGAATTTGTAAATAAGACTAAAGATAAGAACGACTTGTCAATATAGTTTACTCATTAGTCAATAAATGGGGCTTTGACTTGTAAAAGAGAGGAAGACTTTGACTTAGGAAAAAGCTACGAAGAATCATATAGAAAATAGAGGTAGTATAGTATCGTATTTTTTAATTTGATATTAACTGATATTTGTAAACACTTGAATTTGTATAGAGTTGAACAAGTAGACACATGTGCTTTATATGATGTTCTATAAGACAATTCATGTGAGATACGCTAGAACAAATTTATTTACCATGTATGTAAGATATTATTATGTCTATTTGTGCATATCCAAAATTTGAAAGTCATATAGAAGAGTCTGATTATAATTATTCAAGTACAAATACCTACCACCCCTTTCTAAATTACTTTTAAAAAATGTCATTTTAAAAATTCTTTCTAATCTTACCTTTTCTTATTATTTCTCCAAGATAAATTTAAACGGAGCTAATTATCGAGGCTTTGACATATTTGGACACATACTTTGTGAAATGATTCATGCATGTGTGTTGCCAAGAGCAGCAAGATCAAGTTGGTAGGAATTAACGCTTAATATCTATTTCTATGATCGACGATCATAGAAATCCCTCTACCATTCTGTATAAATGGTTTATTTTATTTGTATAGATAGAACAGAGGAACACATTTAATATTTGTTTATCTATTAGCTTTCAATTCTTATCTTTAGCGCGGTGTAGAGCAATTTCGTATCTCACAAGGCTCGTAGTGTATTATGCATATTTATACCCTCTATCCACTTTAGTTACATGTTCATTATAAACTGTTTCATGTAAAAAAAATTAAGTCAATATTAAACAAGTAAAAATAAACAAATACCAATAATTCTATTTCTCTATTTTTATTTGTTCATTATTAGTCGCGCACACATAAAATGCTTAACTATTAACCATATACGCTTAATTTCAAAAATACAAATATATTCCGTTAAAACAACAAAATAAACAAGTATATTTAGCGCCATTCCATTTTTTCCTAGTCCACCCATTTAACTACTAAAGTATCTCAATTTTTTTAAAAAAAATAAATGTAGCTATTGGCTTCTACTCCACACAAAATCAAAATGCAGATTCATCATACTCAAACCCTAATTTCTTCCCCTAAACCCTTCAGTTTAATTCCCTTTTCAGTTAACAAAACACCCAAATTGAATGGTAATTCTATATTAATGGATTGTTCAAGTTTCAGTTTTTTAAAACTGCAATTTTCTATGGTTTTCCATATTAACTGTTAATTTTCTCTGCAGTTGCAGGTTTGGGTAGTCGTGTTTTGAAGGCAAATCGCGGTTTGCGAAGTAAGAATCGCAATGTGATATGCTCTGCTGCTGATCGATGGAGTTTTGATGATGATGCGAAACGGAAAAGGTTGGTGTACTGTTACTCTTTTTAAAGTTTATATTGATGCTGAATTTTGAATTGGATTCGGTAAGCGTTTGATGATTTAGGAATGTAGTTTTATTGTTTGAGTATTTTAATATATGACTTCAGTAGTTTAAATTTTACTTAATCAAGGATAAGTTGTGGTGCTAATGTAAAATAAAATGTTAAAGGGGAAAAGGATCCTCAGTATCATCGTACATTTAATTCGATAGGATACAAGTACCGTGTGGCGTAGTCGTCAATGAAGTGGGTTGAGAACATGAGGTATGGTGTTCAAATCCCAGCATAAACAAAAAAATCTACCAAGTGATTTCTTCTCATTTGTTCTAGCATTGGTGGACAGAGTTACTTGGTGTCTGTTACTAGTGGGAAGTGGCAGGTATCCTGTGGAATTAGTTGAGGTGTGCGAAAGCTGGCCCCAACACCATGGTTATCAAAAATAAAAATTGATAAAAATAGAAAGCTTCTACCTTTCGCCTTTGTCTTGCAGCATGCACTGTTTGTACTTATCTTGAATCTTTAGATCTTAAGGAGTCTTGCATCAGTTATCTTTAGCTTGAAAAATTCTAGATTGTGATATTACTCTCCACATATCTAGTGTAGAATTTGCTTTCCTTTGCTTTTTGTTCATATTTGGCATGGGGATGAACATTTAAGAACGATTGCAATGAAAGATGAGGATAATCAAAAGGGAAGCCCAGATACGATGCATCCTGTGTACACACAGTGTCCGAAGAAGGGTTACACCCCAAGGAGTTGTAATGTAGGCAACCAACCCAGACACAAGCATTAACAACTAATTCCACAACTCGAACCTGTTATCTATATTTCATGAAGATTACTTTACATTGCTCCTATGCTCCCCTTCCAAAGATAAGGATAATTATAAGAGAATTTTAATGAGAGAGGAACTTCCTGCAATTGTTGTGATACTGGATATAACTTAATCATTTTCTTCCATTAAACTTAATAGAAATATACAATTTCTTTCAGCTGTATATCTCAATTTTGAATGTAGTTGATATCTTGTTATTGTTTCTTTTTTGTATTATTTTTTCTTAAGTTGTTCTTGAAGAAACAACTTGCTTTGTTGCTTGCAGAAAAGTAGTTGAACACGTGAGTCTGATCAAAGGAAAGGAGGACTTATCTGTAGAACAAGAGAAAGATATGCTGGATTACCTTTATACAACCCAATATCAAATGGCTGGCATTGTTTCCATCTCATTAGGTCAAAGTTACTTCTTGTTTGACTTGTACATTGATATAATAAGGGGCTGTGAGTTTTCGCTTTAATTGTGCTCAATGAAATATTACTCGAGTTCTTTAATTTGTTGTACTTATGTCTGGTGACCACAATATGAGATCTATCAACAATTTAGTCAAGTCCTAGGCTGAAAAACGAGGAGTCCAAAATTTTTCTTAAGGAAAATATTAAAATTTCTCCAAAGTCGAGTTGCGAAGCGAAGAAAGAGATCTACATGTACTATGTAGGAAAACAAAATATCCACTTCATTCAGAGCAAATATAGAAGTACTGCATATTTTCTTGGAGACATTCTTTATGTTATTTGACTTCAATTGTTTGGGTCAAATCCCTACGCTTCTCATCCTGAACGATCTATAAAGCTTGTTTTATTCACAGAGAAGCTTCACTTCAGTCTTCCTTTCAAGTTTGTTTTGCATGAAGTCAGGAAATGATGCCGTTTGTGGTGTCTATATTGTAAATGTTTGTTTTATATTTTGTTTCCTGCTGTAGGACGTGTCGCTGGTGGGAATGATGATAAGTATAGCCATGGTATCTACATGCGCTTTCAAACAAAGGAGGATCTTATGAAGTTTTATGAGAATCAATTCTATGTCGGTGTCCTTAGGGACCATGTTGTGCCTTACTGCCATGTATGCCCTAAGATGTAAAGAACAAAATCCTCTGTGCCATTTGATTTGTATACTTTAGTTGCGTTGCAGATGAAATCCATATCCTGAAACTTTTCAAGTTTACATGTTGACAGGAGATTATCAACGCCGACTTTGAGTCCGAAGTAGAAGATGACATGCTGTCAATATTTCGAAAAGGGGAGGTTGAAACATATCCATTTATTTGAATCTCGCTGGATGTTTTAACTTTGTAACTAAAGTTGTTATTCCTTTTGGCCATCCAATTGACTTATGTTCTAATATACTTTATGCGGAATAGGTTAATCACCAGACTTCTTGTGAAAATAGGTTAATTATTGATTCCCAACAGCGAGGCTTACCCTCATACCTATAGTTTTTCACTCTTTAATGTCTACTATTTGGTCGTTTTCAAATTTAACTAGAGAGATTTCTCAAACAATCTTTCTCTTGCCCGTCTTTCAGTAGTTTTAGTAATTTGCAGAAAGCATTAGTGTGCGGGTAGGTTCTTGGTATCATGAGACATTTGATAGCCTTTGGGTGGCAGGAGTTCAACTATGGTGTGGAGCTTGTACTTCTCATAGAATTTGGTAAGAGTTCTTTGGATGGTCCTGCCGAAGATGCTTTGCTCGCTCTGTCAAAGCTGACAATGGATTTCCCATCCTTGATCGTTCAGGCTACTATCGGTATTCCTGGAATATTTTACTGATGACATTTTTATCTGTAGATTTTCCCCAATTGACATGCTTTAGTTTCTTGTTTGGTTAGAACTTAGAAGCCATATGGAAGCATATTTTTTAAATTTAAGGTGGAGATCAGATACACTTCATAACCTAATGGAAATTTTATTAATCCGTTTACATTTCATTATTCTGTCACTGATCAGATCAGCATTTCCTGTCCTTTACATTTCATTATTCTGTCACTGATCAGATCAGCATTTCCTGTCCACAACACTTGTTTCCCTGGTTCTAATTTCTCTGCCAGTTCCCTAGCACCTCATAGAAATATTACTTCACATTTTCAGGTTCAAATTTTAACATTTCCAGTGCGGAATATACTCATGGTGTAGTAATACGGTTTCGGTCTAGTGAGCTCTCATCTTTTTCCTTTTAACTTGCAATTTGAAATGTTTCCAACATCTAACTGTATATTTATTAATCAGCGGAGGCCTTCCAGATGTTCATGAACAGTTCTGAATATAATAATGTAAGTGTGCTCAATCAATGGCAGGTTTACCACTCTTGGAACACTAGCATATTACATTATTTGTCAGTTTCCACAAAAGATATTCCAACGAAATCACTCTCTAACTTAGTTGTTCTTTAGCAGATAAGTTGAGATTATCTTTTAGAGATTTAACATACATGGTTCTGATGTTTATATTATTTTTAAAGCCTCTTAAATATTTAGGTTATAAGATAGATTAAGTGTGAGAATCGCACTTCCTATAACATGGCTAGATTTACTATTATGATAAACATGCCGAGATCATTGGTTTAATGATTTGAAGTTTAAGGAAGCTAGAAGTAGCTTTGGCCTAAATTTCATGACTTGATGATGATGAATCTAGTTGCCAAAATCTGAACGCTTTGTTTATTGAAAACAGATGTGGAGATCTAAGTTTCAGCCAAATGTCCAAAAACATCTTTCTGTTCATTTTTCGATTGATCCAGTGGGCACAGAGCTTATGTAGCAAAACTTTCGCCCAATTGCTGGTTCACTTGAGCTCCTTTGACCTGAGTTACATATAAAGCATTTAAACATCTTATTTTTTTATCTTGACCAACCATGGTGATTTTGAGATGCTTCTTCCGGAGAATCAGCAGGTTAGCTTCTAAATCAGTACATTATTTAAATTGTATTATGTTCAGCTTTGCCTCATCAACTACATTATTTAGTGATTATGTAGTATCTTTTTATGGCTTGTGCATCAATTTCTGCTTTAATTGAACAGGAATTAGTAAATACACTGTAATACAACATTTTCAGACATACATGCTATGTATAGGGTAGTATGTTAATTCAATGTGTGTGTGTAATCTTGTGGTCGTTAGGCTCTCGTTACTTACTTGAAGATCTCGTGGGAAAGCAAAATGAGTTTACTTATTCAGACATTCTACTGAAGATACTTTCCAGAATGTTGGAAATAAGCCTCGTTGAAAACCCATCTTTTTAGTTTTTATCCAGGAGCAAACTAGCAAAACCATGTAGCTGGCTTATAATTTTGAGGATCGAAGAAGCTATTTTTTCAGGTCCGCTAAATAATTTTGCATCTTGTGTTTCTCATGGCAGACATAATTCTCACAGGATAGGGAAAAAGTTAAATCTTTCGATTCCCTCATATCAAGATAGTCATCAGGAATTCACCTCGAAATACTTCAAAATGAAATGTTGGACTGCTTGGAGAACTTAATAATAGAATCTTCCTATGTGGATGTACAAATTACTATAGACTATAGTACTCACTTGTTTCTTTGTTCTAATTTGTATCATAATATATCCGATGGATCGAAAAGCTAACTGGCTTCTCCACCAGTAAGGCTATTCTTGCTTAAATATTTATTAACCCGTCTTAGAAAATAAGGAAGAAATATTTAGCTTACTGTATGCTTTTGAATCTAGCTAGTTGACTTCTTTGCATCAGCTGCAGCTTTTGTTTTGAATGGACATACTTTAATCGAAGCTTCATTCAATCGGTCCGTCTTACTTTCCCTTTTAGTCTCTTTAAAAAGGGACGTCTCTTCTTTTTCTTGGCAAATACATGACATATTTAAGACCACGAGATTAAAGTGCATTTTGATGTATTCTGCCTATCTTTAGTTTAAGAGCACAAGACTCAAAAATCTTATTTACTGTCTTAAACTCTGTGTCAAGTTAAAACCAGACAAATTGAAACGGAGGGACTGCTATAAAATTTATCTTTTGGCATGTTTCTCTCTTTTCATTATCTTTAGCCTTGTATTATTATCTTAAAGTTGTGTAAGTTACAAAAGATATATATTTTTGAAGATCACATGATAACTGGATCAAGATCCCCTGCCAGAAAAGAGCAACTGCTGCAGACTGCAGTGTATAACTGAGAAGAAAGTACAAAGGCAACTTTGTACATTTAGTTAATGAATACATAAAAAACTTCAAAAAAAAAACAAAAGGCAAAAAGCAAGAAGAACAAAAAACTTCCCTCTATACAGTATTTCTTGGAACAATATGACATAACTGCAGAACCTGTGATTTTGTAGAGACACTAAGATGAGAGTGAAGAATACAATGAAATCAATTCAATTGTGTAAAGGGTTTGGTCCTCCCGGAACGGCGTGATTTGAAACTCTGTAGCTTTGTTCAATATCTTCATTTCTTGATGTTTTAGGATCTGATGCAGAGAGATGCCATGAGTACCTGGAATCTAAGTCTTTGAATGTTTGTTTTGTTCTTGTAGTGGTCATTTTTTGGATGTTATGGCAACTTGAGAATTGGCTCATAATGAGTATCACCATGATTAGTAGTAAAAATGGAAGAGAAGGATACTGAGCTTTCATGAGTATAATGATGAGTGGAAGTAGAAGAAGATTTAGAAAGAAAAAAAAAGTGAGATTATGTAGACTGATGAGTTGTCTTATTAATATGCATTGAAAAACATATGGTGTAGACAAGAGTTGAATTAAAAAAACACACTAGCTAATCTTGGCTTGTATAAAATGACATTTGTACCCTCAAAAGAGTTTCATTGTTCCATGGTCAACAAGTTAATGCACCTTTTTTTTAATTTCACCTCCAGTGTTACCAACATTGAAGCCCGACTAAATCTGAATTCATGTTGGAAAGTTTCACATTTGCTTCCTAAAGGCGACTATGTACCTAGGGATCGTACCATTCGAGCCTAAACCCCTTAACCCCTTCTTTTTTCTTCTCATCAGAGTTACTTCACCAAAGACTTGTCAGGAACTCTGGTTAAGGATGAAACGTTAAACAGTACATCTTGTTCTGTAAATGCAGAAAAGGGGGTTCAATTTATGATATGGTGCAATGCAAGTAGTATTAGGGTCTTCGAGTTGGAATTTCCGAATATAAACAGGTCTAACAAATTATTATTGATGAATTCACTAGATATTCTATCTCAATTATATATGCCAGCACACTATTAGCCTATTAGGAGAGTCAATAATACTATCTATAACTGCGATTTTCACATATTTTCTTTAATTAAATTCATCAGATTTCTTGTTTAATTTTGAAGAAAGAAAAAATGGGAAGTTTATTAATATGAATTCTATCTATTCGTAAGGATGATTGAGTTGATACAATGAATTGCTTAATGTATATCCAAAGAACAGCAACTCCGAATATCCGAGGGTTCCAAAAAAAAGAAATTGTCTAAAGAAAGAGGATATGAAATGATTTTTCATTTTTTTGGTGGGATATTGCATGTTTGAGAAGACATAACATCCATATGAAAACAACATTTCATTTTCAATTTTTGTTACTTCTGTAACATGACATCATCTTTGAGCCCATTGGGGACCTTCTTCATAGTCAAATTATCAGCAGGGCCCACTTAAATAAACTCAGAACAGTATAAGGTTTGGTTCTTTTCGAGCAAAACGAATTCGAAATTTAAAGTTTATAAATTCTTATAGCAACTTTAAGTTAACAATGTGCTGAATAAACAAATTCAGCACTCAAATATTTACATTTCATTTTTCAAGAAGATTTAATACATTAGTTCCATTAGGCGCTAATCAGTGGAACTAATGTTTTTTCCTGACGCCAAATCGATGCACGTTCTGTTCACCAGAACTGTGGATATAATCTCTTTAAACGTAAGATCAAAAATTTCGAGCTACTTACGTATTCGGATGCCAGGAATATCTTTCAATCCCATCTTTAGAGCTGTTCTACGGAACAGTGAAGGAGGCTTGTCCAAACCAATAGACTCGCTAAATTGGTTAGCTAACTCGACAAGTGTTGTCTTGTCTCTGCCTACTTCCCTTACCGAGTTGTAATAACCAAGCCAAGCGTGATAAGCTGATTCTTTGACACTAGTATCCATCTTTTCCATTGCTTCTTCCATCTGCAATGATCATATCATCAACAATCTAATTGCTAAAAGCGATTCCAGAAGTGAATGAAACAGTTAGTTTTCCAGTGGGTGTGGGGGTGGGCTACAGGGTGACATCCTTGTTCAGTTTGTTTGTGATGACAGGCGGAAGTGTTTAAGAAACTCGGAAAATAATTCATTTACAATACCGAATTCAGGTTGCCAGGCACAAGAAACTTAAATGCTAATGGCTTGAAATAAAATCAAGGGACTTTACAAAAACCCCGGTCATTTAAAAACAAAAAAATTACCTCGTAGAATTTAGCATTTATAATCCTCTCTAACTAGTAAATTTCCTTTAATTTCCTAAAGTGAATGGGGAGCATTTTGTGTTCTATGGCCTATCAGTGCATAGAAACAAGAATGAGTGTGTACAAAGCAGCTAACCTTGACTTTAACACGAGGATCAAGACGTGGAACTGGCCAGTTTTCCATGGGGAGGTCTTTTATGTCATCCAAGAAATATTGTTCCCAAGGTGCAAGCAACAGGATACCTTCTCCTTCTTTGCCTTCTCGCCCAGTTCTTCCAAGCCGGTGTATATACTGCTCTCGATCAACAGGAAGACCAACCTGATAAACAGAGACATCTCCATGTAAGGGATAGAGGAAGGAGAAGGAAACAGCCCCACAATTAAAAGAAAACAAACTGAGTTTCCACATAATGCACACTCCTTGATTATCAGACCACCAAATTGATCATCAGTTCACACATAGGAGAAAACACTTTAGATGAGAAATGATGTGAATAGTGACACTAATAATTTGAAGGATGGCAAAGTTGGAGAGGAAAGAGCCTAAATAACTTGAGCGTTCGGATTATTCTTTGGGTGACTACTTCAGGTTTGTGAAAGAAGTTTTAATAAAGAACATCCTTCAACAAATTGGAGAAGTACTTTAATTGACTGTTCATTTTTTCCAACGTCAATTTAGGAAGATATTGAACCCAAAATTATTTAACCACTCCAAGAACAAGTTTTAGCATTTAAAAGGAAACAGACTATTCAAAAGAAAAGAGTAAAAAATAATGTTTATATTTCAAGAAACATCAATGCCCATTATAAGCTCTCTGAATTGCCATATACCTGAATAACAAGTGTAACATCAGGATAATTCATCCCCCGAGCTGACACATCAGAGGTTATAAGAATTACACGTTTCGTTTCCTTGAATTCATCAGAGATTCGAGTACGATAAAGTTGAGGTTTTCTGGAATGGATCTCTCTCACATTCATTTTCATCTCACGGAAAAGGGAAAACATGAGGGATGTCATCATAGCTGTTGTACAAAAAACAATGACCTGTATGACATTTAAAGTTACAAGAAAATTAAAAAAAATATATATGAGAAAATAAACATCACAACCAAAAAAGCAGATGGTATTACCAAAAGCTTCAAAAGTACAAATAAATTCTAAATTAAGAACTAGTTACCTTGTAATCAGGCACTTCTGAGATATGGCTTGACAAAAGATGGTGCACAAGTTGAAAGTGTTGTTCATGCGGTGCAACTAGATAAAATTGCTTAACCTGCTTATGAGCCCATGTATTTAGGATAGATATTACTGAACTCAAAAAAAAATACCATATTGCATAGAAAGAAATTACACTGAATCCAGAAAAAAAACACTAAATTTCTGTAAAGAAGCAGGAACTATTCCGTATCTTTAAGCAAAAACCATAATCAGCGGATACCTTTGGATTTGTTTCCAGTCCAAGCCCCACTGTATCAACATAGTCATATTCTCTTTTCAGAACAAGTTGAGATATGCGACGGACCTGCATTTTAAAACATTTTTTTCAACCAGCAGGAAGTTTACAAGTTCCAACACACCAGAAAGACCTAAGCTCTTGGATTACATAACATCAGTCAAATTCTTTTATTATAATGGTGTTGCACCAGATTGCACACTTCAACTATCTAGTGGACAGCCTGCTATAGCCCACGGTGAACATTTTACAATATTAACAAGAGGAAATGAGGAAAACTAACCTCCTTTGGGACAGTAGCTGAAAAGAGTAGGGACTGCCTTCGTCGAGGCAAGCAATCAACAAGTTTCTCTATGTCTTTCCGGAACCCAAGGTCCAGTAAGTGGTCAGCTTCATCAAGTATTAACATCTTCAATCCCATTATTCGTGTAGAGAAGCCAGACTTGTTCTCAATGTGATCTAATAATCTACCAGGTGTTGCAACTATAATCTACAGAAATAGCAAAAGCAACAGCCAATTTAGATGCAGCTAAATACACAATAAAAGACAGAATCATGCACAAACTCTTTGAGAGGTCAGCTCAATGATAGAGAAAAGAAACATTCACAAAGCTTTAGCAGCTTTGAACCTGAAATATAAATATTACTGCATGAAAGATAAATTTTGATCTGGTAGTAAGATTCTCGCTTAGGTTGAAATATGTTAAGTTCAATTCTCAGGATTGCCCCTTTAATTATCTAGCCCCAGTGTCGCATGGAGGAAAATTGTTTTAATGTGAATTTGGTACAACAGAATTGCAGATGAGAAACAAAAGCTTCATAAATGTGATACCAACTACTGAGATTTATACATGGTTGTGTTCTTACATTTACATTAAATCTGGTGATGATTTGTCTATATTATGACCAAGAATAATAGATTGATTGGGTATTTGATCTGTTTCTAAGTTTATGTTTCACACACACACACGCACGCCTACACACACACACACTTTTATATATACATGCAAAGTATAAGAATGCTTTATTATTACACGAGATATTTTATACAACAACATATCCAATATAGACCCACAAAGTAAGGACCGAGGAGGATAGAGTGTATGCACACATTACCTCTACCTCACGATAGAGAGGTTGTTTCTGATAGACCTTCGGCTCAAGAGAAACAATCCCAAAATAAAAAGTAACGGGAGTACAAGAAGCAATAGATAGTAACAGAACAGAAACTAAAACAAAACAATACACTATCGGAGTACAAGAAACAACATACAATAACAAAAATCGAAAGAAAAGATACTACAAGAGCAATACTAAAACTAATTATAAACTGACAGCAAGACAGCACACGACTACCTACCAACCTTCTATCGTAATTTGTGTCCTCCACACCCTCCTATCTAAGGTCATGTCCTCGATAAGTTGAAATTGCTCCATTTCCTATCTAATCACCTCTATCCAATACTTCTTCGATCTACCTACCTCTCCATGTCTTGAATCATTCATTGCCTACCTCTCACACATCTGCACTGGGGTATCCATGCATCTTCTCTTCACACAAGATATCTTATGAATAAAATAGAGTGTTGATGAGTTCAATACTTTCATTTAATATATATATATATGTCATAATATACATTTATTGGCCGTATCAGCAATTGGGTCCACACCCCTGGATCTTAACACTAGTACTAACAGCTTGACAATCCAGCTAGGGGTAGGACCATTATACTGTATTTTCTAGTCAAACAGCAGGTCCAGGCCAAGTGTGATAACACTGGTACTAAGATGCCGCCCATAGCTAGACTATCTAGTCTCAGTTTCTAAACCTCATAAGCAACTACAACTAATGAGTCGAGATAACAGACTTGCTATACTACACATCATTAAAATATTTTGCAGAACTTGCACATATCTTTTGTTGTACCCCTGTTTAACAGAAACATGTATACATTTCTCAATTTGTCATTCTCAAAATGCAAGGAAGCAAATCATCCACATTGAATTCATCTTTTACCATGCAATGAAAAAATCCCAATACAGATAAAATGCATACCTGGCATGGATCACACTCTAGGCGTCTCTGATCTTCTTTGAACCTTGTCCCTCCAACTAGTGTCTGCACACCAATGCCTTCATGGTACTTTAACAACACATTAGCTTCAGCAGCTATCTGACTAGCAAGTTCTCGCGTGGGACAGAGAATGAGTACATCTATTGGCGGGACCCTTTGGGCACTCTTTTTACGTGAGGCCTTCAGAACTGTTTCAATGGCTGGAAGCTGTTGGCCTTTAATAGAAGTAATAAAAGAACAAGGAAGTGAAATATGCAAATAACCTGCAGGGAATCACATAAAAGAGAAGAATAATTTACCAAAAACGCCGCACTTTTGCCTGTGCCTGTCCTTGCTTTAACTAAAGCATCCTTTCCTGTAATTGACAAAAGCAAAAGTGAGAACTAGTTCATTCATAAGAGATACTAGAGGTCCAATCTTGAACCTGCTCATCAGTTTAACTTGTTCAAAACATACATCCTGCACACACTGGATTCATTTTTTCAGACAGCACAAGACTCGAAAAATCAAGGGATGAAACATGACACTCAGTTATCAAGACTGTTCATATGATGAAAAGCTAAATGTTTACAGCAAATTCATATCTAAAATATTTTAGTATTAGTAATAACATACCCTCAAGACAAGCAGAAAGTGTTGCCTCTTGCACTTTAGTCATTTGCACATAACCTGCTGCAGTAAGGGCCTTGACTGTCAAAGGAGATACATCATATTCATCAAACCTAATCGATCATACACCACATTGTCACTGAAATATCATAAATATGAACATTTTGCAATGTCTAGCGGCACACTGAAAAATCATTTCTTACCTTTTAGAGCTAAGTATTGTTTCCTTCTCGTCTTCTTCGGTTTCAATTTTCTGCATACTCCGCCCTTTAACCTCCTTCCTTATCGCCGCGACATGCAGTGATAAATCATCTTCATCTTCCACAAACTTCAATGGAACTCTCTTCTTTGTCTTCATATCATACTTCCCTAGAGCAGCACTACTCATCATCTTCACACTCCCTCTACTCCGTCTTTCCTCCTCGTCCTCATCCACCTCAGTATCTTCGTCATCGTCTTCATCAGTTGACTCCTCAGGTTTCGGTCTAAACCTTGGCCATTTTGCTTTTCGCTCACCCTTCACCACCAATCCCACTGATCTCAATTTATCCTCACTTTGTGAACTCTCATTTCTAGTAAAATCCAATTTCCTCAACCTATTCCCATTCATCCTATCTACTGAGTAGCATCTATAATTCAAAAATCCATTCAAATTATTCACATTTCTATTCTCAATATTAACCGACCTCCATCCAAACATTAAAAACTTGTTCTGTCTTGACCAACTATCCGAAAAAGCTGGATTTCTAGTTCTACAATTTTCAGCGAAAACATCACTAATATTCGTACAAAAATTTCTAGCTTTCTGAAAACTATAACTTCGAGAAACATCATTAAACTTAGTATCTCTCAATTTGCGCAAATCAAATGACTCACTAATACCTCCGCTTTGTTGACTTATCTGTGGAGTATTAACCGGTCCATCATCTTCATTCCACAAATCCTCAGCACCTTCCTTCATGAACCGATCAGCTAGACCTCTAATATGGTCTTGTGGTGAAACAGGGCTATAGTTAGGCTGTTGTTCATTGCTAAAATCGGATTGTTCACCGGAAGAAGTGAGTTTAGCTCGGATTTGAGATCGGATTCGAGCCTGATAAAGCTGTTTCTCTTGATCAAGGAGCCGGTTTTCCTTGTCCCGAGCTTTCTTCTCGTGGAGGCGCTTCCATTGCCATTTGTTGAGACCGCCGGGGAAAGTACGGGGACCGCCGCCCATTGAACGGAAAATAGTGAAACTGTGATAAAGAAATTTGAAAGCTTTTTGATGAAGAAGGAAATGGTGATGGAGAATTGGGGATTTTGGGTTTTAGTTAGGGTTTAAGCATTACGGAGGATTTGTACATTGACCCCTTACTTTTGGTATAATTACATTGACACCCTTAATTTATTTATTATTTTTCCTCGTTTTAGAAAGGACCAATAGTGTTCTCACTTACCTTTCCGAATGACTCGAATTTTTAGGATCGTTTGCTTCGTGGATAAGGAAAATAATATAGAGATGAAGTTTTGAGATTAACTTTATCTCATGATTAATTTGAGGTATTAGTTATATATGAGAGTTATTTTTTTAGGATTGTGGTGTACAAGTTAGTTGTCGCGCATCTCGATTAACTTCACGGGTTACTTGTTATCTCTTAATAGCAATATGTATCAAGTAACTTTGTCTACTAAGATTAGGACATATAAGAATAAATCATCCAATATTTTTGTCTCCGAGCAAATTTAAACATGAGATTTTCATTGCTCTTAATCATTTTATTAACTATTATATAGTACTATGTCACACCTTTGGATTCAGTAGGTCACACTCTTGAGTGCTAATTTGAAATTATATGATCCTATTTTTTATTATTTTTTTTATATAAACTATTATCTCATATATTTCATGAATATCTCATCTAAAGAAATATGCTTACTTATCTCATTCCGCATATCAAGCGACTCTCGCCATATTTTAAATTAAGTAAACATGCTATTAATTACAGTTCAACTTTTTATGTTTTTACCATTCAATAATTAATTCAAATGTCTTTAATTTAGGGATAATTACTCTAACTTACAAATATAGCCTACTGCAGGAAGGACGAAAATGTATTTTGTTACTATTTTTCTTCCATTAAAAAAAATAACTTTGGACCTAACATAATGACATTGATCTTAATGATACTTTCTTACGTGGATTTGGGCTTTTTATCTTCTTCTTCAGTATTTTATTGCGGTAAAAAGAAGTAAAAATTAGGCAAATGACATACTGTAAATGATAAATTACATTCTATCCCTATAATATCGATATTTACCAAAATCCCTTATTTTTAAGAATTCTGGATACTTTATAAAATAGAAATGATACTTAAATATAAATGACTGAATATTTTTTTTTTCTGTAACTGTTATAGCTAAAATTTGAGTATCTTTTCATGTGTTGGACATGAAATTTAATGTATCAAAGAAATATATTTTAAATTTAATATTTCGTTTATATATATAGTTTCAATTAGTATTTTGTAAGTATCATGTTAACCTGTTTTTTTATATGTTAGTATAAGATGAGTTGTATTAAGTATCTTTTCAATCTTATCATGATTTTTGAATATATTTGTTAGTATGTTCAATTAATTTTATTAAGTATCATTATCATGATAGAATGATTCTTTGTTTTATTTTTACTTATATTTCGTATATATTAAGGTATCAAATAATAGTATCTGTGTATCATACTGTCATACATCTGTTATTTAAGTATCATATTTATATGAATTATTGATAAGTATATAAAAATTAAAGTATCTAATTTAAATTGTGAATTTGAGTATCTTTTTATGTGTTGGACATGAAATTTAATGTATAAAATTTAATTAGTATCATTTGGGATAAAAAAAGGGATTTTTGTAATTTAATACATCAGTAGGGAATTAATGAAATTAAATAAATTAAAGTAGTGTTTTTTAGTAATTTTGCGGGTGCAAAATCAAACCTAATAAAAAAAAATATTATCAATTTATTGTTATTGAATGAAAAATTTTTGCGATTTTATTTTCTTTTAAAAAAATGACCAGGTTATTCATTTGGTTTTGATTTTTTAATATTGGTTATTGAATAAATGAATAACTCACTAATACTATAGTAATTTACTCATTTATCCCTATTAATACCTTAGTGGCTGCTATATTTCCTTTCAATTCACATTATAATCCTTGGTCCAATATTTATGTTGTTATAGTTCTTTTCGGAGTCTAGAGCTAAAAGGATAATAAAATTGATCAAAGTTTTCAAAAGAGCAAACAATTTAAGGTTGAAAACAAAAGGGTAAAAATTTTTATACACATTAACAACGTCAAAGTTATAGGGTAAGACACATGACAACTTGTGCCTTATAAGGCTCATGCTGTCATGTGGTTGATAAGGCATATCACGTTATGTGTCATACATTTTAAAAAGGCGATTAACTTGAAAAAGATAATTTGCTATTATTTTTCATTATTTATATAGTTATTTTTAAAATAAATTCTTCAATATTATTCTTGTTTTACACCTTGTTTGATGATTATACCATTATTGTTGGTCTAAATAAAATATTTATTTGATTATTATTTAAATTCTGTCGTATTTTAGAAAACATTGCAATTTTTGTTTTTAACATTCTCTCCCATTAATTTTTACAGCACTTTTAACTTTTTAATTCTTATATTCATACTAGTTACAATAGTCAGCTCAATGTTGTGCACAAATCCAATACCATTAAACTTTATAGCAATTGATTGTGCTTTTTCATAATATTTGAAATAAAATTTATATTTGAATGTGCTAATTATTTTAAAGTCAATTTAAAAACTCGAACTTTAAATTGAATTTAGAATTTTCACAATCAAACGTGAATCATAACTTTATAGTTGAACGAATAAGTTAATATTAAAAGGGAATGACCGATCGTACAAGTAATTTTTTATCTTTTTAATGTAAATTAAAAACCCACAGTTGTTCAAACAAAATCTCTTTGAATTTTTGAGTAAATATTCAAATTTTGAATTTCTTTGAACCGAACTTATTATATATATATATATATATATATATATATATATATATATATATATATATATATATATATATATATATATTGAAGTCATGTACCTTTTCTTCTTTATTCCATCATGTTTTTATGAAAAGCCAAGTTAAGAATTAAGAGATTTATTATGAGGAAAGATAAATTTTAAGGGTTAATTGTATTTTATTATGGAGCATATTTATTTTTTATTTTGTTTTATTTGTCTAGTTTAATTATGCATGTTTCTTTAGAAAATAATATAGAATATTTTCTTAGACTGTTCAATAATCATATGTTTTTATCGTGATTTAGTTTTAGTTAATGTGTCAAAACAAAAATGTAAGCCAATAATTATTGAATTTGAAAACCACAATTTTATTGAATGAAGTTCATTCTAAATTTTGAATACAATCTTACTTGAATCAATCATTCTGTTCTTTAATTAGCATGGTCTCAATAATTAGAAATGTACAATCAATAAAAATAATTTTTATATTATCAAGTCATTTTCACGTTTTACGTGTTTTACGTATTGTAATAAGTAATATATTTATTTTTAAGATTCAAATTTTACATTTAAAATATACTAACATATGTAGATTTTCTTTATACGACGATTGGATATAGTGTAAAACATCATTTACACTAAACACTAATATATAATATATGGTGTATAAATTGCTCATAAAAAGAACATCTACATGTGTTAGGTTATGTAAAATTTGAAAATCTTAAAAATAATTATGTTATTTATTACAACAAGTAAAGATAATCTAATAATAAAAATTTTGTTTATGTTAACAATACATTTTATTTAAATTGATTAATTAATGATGATTACGTTGATTAAGGAAAAAAATGTTTGAGTCAAGTAAGATCGTATTCATAATTTATAATGAACTTATGGAGAATATAACTCAATTCAAAAAATTAACAGATCAATTTTGTATGTAGCACATTTTTATAAATAACTTTAACTTTAAAATTCTCTTTTCATTTATCTACCTATTATTTTTCTTTTTTAAAACATACATAAGGTCTTATTCGAAATTAAACTATCACCAACAACATACATGACTTGCAGAATATTGAAATGTAGATAAATTGCAATTAACCCTTTAGCCTTGTTTGATTTTGACAGTTATAGGTGATCAAAATTCAGTTTAACTTTGCATCTAGGTTCACTTAAGGCCTTCACTTTTGCGCGTTCATCATCTATAGCTTTGGCTTTAGCACGATTAATCATACCCCGAGTGAGAACACCAGAACCAATGTTTTCACAACTCTTCAATTTTTCTTTGCCTTTTTTTGGTGGTGATTTGGTTTTCTCATTCTCAGTGATAGCAACAGGCAATTTGAGTATTTCTTTGCCATCAGAGGTGTTTGTTTTTGCCTTATTTGCCCTTGTCTTGGGAGCCATGGAGAAAGAACTAAGATTTTTTTTTTTTTTTTTTTGTTTTTGTGATTCAATTGATAGTACTCACCCAAATATATGTATATATAGAGAGTGAAAAATGTTAGTTTTGATTTTATGGTCAAAACGGAATTTAATGTGTTAGACTTTTGTTTTGATTTTATGGTCTCGACACTTCAAAAATTAAAATCAGTCAAACTTTTTTTATAACAAATTATTAATTTTAAGATTGGTAAAATAATTTCATGTTGACCTTATTCACCTTGTAAAAGATATAATTAAAAATAATAATTACTAAATTAATCTTATTAATGAGTTTTGAAATTCTGAATTGGATGATTACTACATTAGATAGTTTTTGAATTTAAGGAATAAAGAGGTAAAATGTAATAAAAATAGTATTTGACAATTTAAATAAGAAAAAGATAATTCTACTGTTTTTACTTTCACATTACAATTACTTATATTTCTTCCTTTTTAAGAATATCGAAAATTCAAAATCAATTCATTTAAATGGAGAAAAAAAATTAAGGTGTTATCTTTTGTTTTGATTAAAAGTAGCATTTTTAGACTTTCAAAATTAATGCATTTAAATCAATGTATTCGGTGAAACCTTTTTATAACAATATAATTGATTTTGAAATTTTACTAAATTAATCTTATTAATGATGTTTTGAAATTCTGAATTAGATTATTACTATTTTGTCTAGTAGTGTAATACTACTAAGAATATTATGAAAAAGAAATACAATAAATTCATTATTCCTTGATTTAATTATAATTATTATTATTTGATCAAAATCTTTAGACCTATTATTGGTAATGTTATAGATTCTATTTCGTAAATATGATTTATTATTTTATCATTAAAAAAAAGTTGTTTTAGAAGAGTAATTTTATTTTTAAAAATTGTACTATTACGATGATGATTGATGTTATTATAGGTCAAAAACTATAGGAGAGAATTAAAATATAAAAATTCTAGGGTTATGACGATAAATTACATTAAAACACTAGATGAAAGATTTGATTTAACTCTATGCTATCTATTACAATTCTTGATACAAAAAATTATTTATACTCACAATAAATTTGAGTTATGTTTGATTGTTTTAGTAATTCAGAATGCTATCTATGGATAGTTAATTCATTTAAAAAATGTAATCTTGTGAGGACATGCAAAAAGTATGAAAGATGAAACACATAGAACAAATTGATTCATCTAAATATTTTGATACACATAGGGTTTTTTTTTATCTCTATGCCAAGATCTCTCACCTTTTATTTTCTTGGTAATCGATTTAAACTCACAACCATATGATTAAAAATAAAGAGTGTTTATTGTCCAAGCAATTCTCTTTTGTCATATATTTTGGATATTTTTGAGATTCATTTTATAGGAATTAGATGATTTTCTTAAATTTTAGTGTGTAGACTCGTGAATATTTTGATGATATGGCTATTCGATATATTTTTTTTTGCAAAAGATTTATGTAACCCTCCATAGGGAGTAAGAGGAGTACTGCATAAAGTCTCACCATTTTTTCACATAGTTTGGGTGTTTATGATCAATTTATCGGAATTAAGTGATTTTCTCAATTTTTAAGTGTTATTACAGAACCTTTGTAGAGAGTTGTGGGAGAAGTACGTGAAACCTTATTATTTTTTGCACATAGTTTGGGCATTTAGGAGACGTTTTATAGAGGATAATTTTCTCAAATTTTTGTATGTATTAGCCCATAAAGTTTTGATATTGAAACGGTTTCTAACGTTTTTTTTTTTGTAAAACTTTTATCGTACCCTCTGTAGAGAGTTAGGGAGCAGTAAGTGAAGCCCTACAATATTTTGCACATATTTTTGTTATGACGGTAAATTAAACTAAAACATACGAGACAAAATATTTGGTTTTACTATATACAATCTATTACAATACATAAAGATAACTTGATGATACAAAAATTATTTATATTAACGATATATTTGAGTTAGGTTTGATTGTTTTCGTAATTTAGAATGAAATCTATGGAAAATTCATACATCCAAAAATTGTAATCTTGTGAGGACATGCAAAAACTATGAAAGACGAAACATATAAAACAAAAATAATTCATTTTAATAAAAAGCGTTTATTATCCAAGCAACTTCCTTTTTTCATACACGTATAGGCTCATGATAACCACTATATTTCATTAGATCAAATCATCATCAGTATGATCCCTTTAAAATTTATCGAAAAATCATGACGTCTTATAATCATTTATAAATTGAACTGAACAATATACTCTTATTAAATTTCTAATAACAAAAATTTCTCATAAAAATAAAAATCATCGTCAACTAAAATCCTTTAGTGGATTTTGGTTGTACTTTTTGGTCAGAATCCAATTTAGCTTTGCCCCGGTGAGTCATGATTTTGGAGTTCTCTACTTTTGTCCCTTTTTTCCTCGATGCCACAGAGGACGAGGTGCTTCCCACCTCAAAAAATTTTAGCTGAATATTATCAATCTCTTTAGTTTTGACTTTAGCACGATAAATCCTACCTCGAGTAAGAACACCATAATTCTTCATCATCTTTGATGCTGAAGGAAGCGGGACAGAGATGGTTAATTTTGCGATCTTCGATGAACGAGTGTTTGCAGAAGGCCCCAATTTGGCTTTGGCTTTTTTAGCACTACGAGTAACAATGGTGTAGAACTCCATATTTGTACTTTTCTTAAGAGCCATGGAGAAAACAGCTTCGAATTGATAATATATGATTATTTATCAATCACCCTTTTATGATAAAATATTGCAAAACTCTTTGATTTCACATTATTATAACTTACATTTTTTCCTTTTTAAGAAGATAAAAAATTCAATGGATCCATTCAAATGGGGAAAAATATTAAATGTGTGTTGTTAAAGTGCCAAAATATTAATTTGATCAAAATCTTTAGACCTATTATTGGTAATTTTATAAAATTTTATTTTTGTAAAAATTATTAATTATTATATTATCAAATAAAGAAAATAATTGTTAGAGAAGTAGTTTTACGAATGTAATGCTATAAATATGATTGTTAATTTAATGTTATAGGTAAAACAAATTATCATAGAGAGGTAAAATATCTTATGAGAAAAACTTGAGTATTATGGTAAAGTGTTGTTATATGAATGAATATATTATTAAAACAAAGTTTGAGTCAAGTAAGATCGTATTCATAATTTATAATGAACTTATGGAGAATATAGCTCAATTCAAAAAATTAACAGATCAATTTAAATAACTTTAACTTTAAAATTCTCTTTTCATTTATCTACCTATTATTTTTCTTTTTAAAAAACTTTTTGAATGTGAAAAAATTAATATCAATTTTTTTTTATAAAAAAAGAAACTTTATTCGAAATTAAACTATCACCAACAACATACATGACTTGCAGAATATTGAAATGTAGATAAATTGCAATTAACCATTTAGCCTTGTTTGATTTTGACAGTTATAGGTGATCAAAATTCAGTTTAACTTTGCATCTAGGTTCACTTAAGGCCTTCACTTTTGCGCATTCATCATCTATAGCTTTGGCTTTAGCACGATTAATCATACCCCGAGTGAGAACACCAGAACCAATGTCTTCACAACTCTTCGATTTTTCCTTGCCTTTTTTTGGTGGTGATTTGGTTTTCTCATTCTCAGTGATACCAACAGGCAATTTGAGTATTTCTTTGCCATCAGAGGTGTTTGTTTTTGCCTTATTTGCCCTTGTCTTGGGAGCCATGGAGAAAGAACTAAGATTTTTTTTGTTTTTTTTTTGTTTTTGTGATTCAATTGATAGTACTCACCCAAATATATGTATATATAGAGAGTGAAAATTGTTTGTGCAAAATCTATCCTTTCAAATGGTCAAAACGAAATTTAATGTGTTAGACTTTTGTTTTGATTTTATGGTCTCGACTCTTCAAAAATTAAAATCAGTCAAACTTTTTTATAACGAATTATTAATTTTAAGATTGGTAAAATAATTTCATGTTGATCTTATTCACCTTGTTAAAAGATGTAGTTAAAAATGTATAATTACTAAATTAATCTTATTAATGATGTTTTGAAATTCTGAATTGGATTATTACTACTTTAGATAGTTATTTGAATTTAAGGGAATAAAGGGTAAAATGTAATAAAAATAGTATTTGACAATTTAAATAAGAAAAAGATAATTCTACTGTTTTTACTTTCACATTACAATTACTTATATTTCTCCTTTTAAGAATATCGAAAATTCAAAATCAATTCATTTAAATTGAGAAAAAAAAATTAAGGTGTTATCTTTTGTTTTGATTAAAAGTAACATTTTAGACTTTCAAAATTAATGCATTAAAATCAATGTATTCGGTGAAACGTTTTTATAACAATATAATTAATTTTAAAATTTTACTAAATTAATCTTATTAATAATGTTTTGAAATTCTGAATTAGACTATTACTATTTTGTCTAGTAGTGTAATACTACTAAGAATATTATGAAAAAGAAATACAATATAATTCCCTTGATTTAATTATTATTATTATTATTTGATCAAAATCTTTAGACCTATTATTGGTAATGTTATAGATTCTATTTCGGTAAATATGATTTATTATTTTATCATTAAAAAAGAAAAAGTTGTTTTAGAAGAGTAATTTTATTTTTAAAAATTTTACTATTACAATGATGATTGATGTTATTATAGGTCAAAAACTATAGGAGAGAATTAAAATATAAAAATTCTAGGGTTATGACGATAAATTACACTAGATCATACGAGATGAAAGATTTGATTTAACTCTATGCTATCTATTACAATTCACGATACAAAAAAATTATTTATGCTCACGATAAATTTGAGTTATGTTTGATTGTTTTAGTAATTTAGAATGCAATCTATGGAAAGTTCATTCATTAAAAAAATGTAATCTTATGAGGACATGCAAAAAGTATGAAAGATGAAACACATAGAACAAATTGATTCATCTAAATATTTTGATACACATAGTTTTTTTTTTTTTTTAATCTCTATGCCAAGAGCTCTCACCTTTTATTTTCTTGGTAATCGATGTAAACTCACAATCATATGATTAAAAATAAAGAGTGTTTATTATCAAAGTATTCTCTTTTGTCATATATATTGGATATTTTTGAGATTTATTTATAGGAATTAGATAATTTTCTTAAATTTTAGTGTGTAGACTCGTGAATATTTTGGTGATATGGCTTTTCGATATTTTTTTTTGCAAAATATTTATATAACCCTCCATAGGGTCTATGGAGTAAGGGGAGTAGTGCATAAACTCTCACCATTTTGGCACATAGTTTGGGCATTTATGATCAATTTATCGGAATTAAGTGATTTTTTAAATTTTTATATGTTATTATAACATTAATATTTTGATGATATGGTTTTGGAACGTTTTTTTTTTTTTGCAAAACATTTACAGAACCTCTGTAGAGAGTTGTGGGAGAAGTACGTGAAACCTTATTATTTTTTGCACACAGTTTGGGCATTTAGGAGACGTATTATAGAGGGCAATTTTCTTAGATTTTTTTATGTGTGTTAGCCCATAAAGTTTTGATATTGATACGGTTTCTAACGGTTTTTTTTGTAAATTTTTATTGAACCCTCTTTAGAGAGTTAGGGAGCATTACGTGAAGCCCTACAAATTTTTTGCATATATATGTGTTATGACGGTGGTAAATCACACTAAAACACACGAGACAAAAATTTGATTTTACTATATACTATCTATTACAATACATAAAGATAACTTGATGATATAGGTTTGATTGTTTTCGAAATTTAGAATGAAACCTATGGAAAATTCATTCATCCAAAAATTGTAATCTTGTGAGGACATGCAAAAACTATGAAAGACATAACACATAAAACAAAAATGATTCATCTTAATAAAGAGCGTTTATTGTCCAAGCAACTCCCCTTTTTTATACACGTATAAGCTCATGATAACCACTACATTTCCTTAGATCAAATCATCATCAGTATGATCCCTTCAAAATTTATCAAAAAATCATGACGTCGAACAATATACTCTTATTAAAATTTCTAATAACAAAAATTTCTCGTAAAAATAAAAATTATCGTCAACTAAAATCCTTTAGTGGATTTTCGTTGTACTTTTTGGTCAGAATCCAAATTAGCTTTGCCCCGGCGAGTCATGATTTTGGAGTTCTCTACTTTTGTCCCTTTTTTCCTCGATGCCACAGAGGACGAGGTGCTTCCCACCTCAAAAATTTTTGGCTGAATATTATCAATCTCTTTAGTTTTGACTTTAGCACGATAAATCATACCTCGAGTGAGAACACCAGAATTCTTCATCATCTTTGATGCTGAAGGAAGCGAGACAAAGATGATTAATTTTGTGATCTTCGATGAACGAGTGTTTGCAGAAGGCCCCAATTTGGCTTTGGCTTTTTTAGCACTAAGAGTTACAATGGTGTAGAACTCCATATTTGTACTTTTCTTAAGAGCCATGGAGAAAAAAGAGCTTCGAATTGATAATATATGATTATTTATCAATCACCCTTTTATGATAAAATATTGCAAAAAACTTGATTTCACATTATTATATCTTACATTTTTCCTTTTTAAGAAGGTTAAAAAATTCAATGGATCCATTCAAATGGGGAAAAATATTAAATGTGTGTTGTTAAAGTGCCAAAATATTAATTTGATCAAAATCTTAGACTATTATTGGTAATTTATAAAATTTTATTTTTGTAAAAATTATTAATTATTATATTATCAAATAAAGAAAATAATGTTAGAGAAGTAGTTTTACGAAGAGTGAAATGCTATAAATATGATTGTTAATTTAATGTTATAGGTAAAACAAATTATCATAGAGAGGTAAAATATCTTATGAGGAAAAATGAGTATATGGTAAAGTGTTGTTATATGAATGAATATTATATTAAAACAAAGTTTGAGTCAAGTAAGATCGTATTAAATTATTTATAATGAACTTATGGAGAAAAAAGCTCAATTCAAAAAATTAAAGATCAATTTAAATAACTTTAACTTTAAAATTCTCTTTTCATTTATCTAACTATTATTTTTCTTTTTAAAAAACTTTTGAATGTGAAAAAATTAATGTCAATTTTTTTTTTATAAAAAAGACACTTTATTCGAAATTAACTATCACCAACAACATACATGACTTGCAGAATATTGAAATGTAGATAAATTGCAATTAACCCTTTAGCCTTGTTTGATTTTGACAGTTATAGGTGATCAAAATTCAGTTTAACTTTGCATCTAGGTTCACTTAAGGCCTTCAATTTGCGCGTTCATCATCTATTGCTTTGCTTTAGCACGATTAATCATACCCCGAGTGAGAACACCAGAACAAATGTCTTCACAACTCTTCATTTTTCTTTGCCTTTTTTGGTGGTGATTTGGTTTTCTCATTCTCAGTGATAGCAACAGGCAATTTGAGTATTTCTTTGCCATCATAGGTGTTTGTTTTTGCCTTATTTGCCCTTGTCTTGGGAGCCATGGAGAAAGAACTAAGATTTTTTTTATCTTTTTTTTTTTTTTTGTTTTTGTGATTCAATTGATAGTACTCACCAAATATATGTATATATAGAGAGTGAAAATTGTTTGTGCAAAATCTATCCTTTCAAATGGTCAAAAAGAAATTTAATGTGTTAGAATTTTGTTCTGATTTTATGGTCTCGACACTTCAAAAATTAAAATCAGTCCAACTTTTTATAACAAATTATAAATTTTAAGATTGGTAAAATAATTTCATGTTGACCGTATTCACCTTTTAAAAAGATAAAATTAAAAATGAATAATTACTAAATTAATCTTATTAATGATGTTTTGAAATTCTGATTTGGATTATTACTACTTTAGATAGTTATTTGAATTTAAGGGAATAAAGGGTAAAATGTAATAAAAATAGTATTTGACAATTTAAATAAGAAAAAGATAATTCTACTGTTTTTACTTTCACATTACAATTACTTATATTTCTTCCTTTTTAAGAATATCGAAAATTCAAAATCAATTCATTTAAATGGAGGAAAAAAAATTAAGGTGTTATCTTTTGTTTTTGATTAAAAGTAGCATTTTTAGACTTTCAAAATTAATGCATTAAAATCGATGATGTTCGGTGAAACCTTTTTATAAAACATTTTGAAATTTTACTAAATTAATCTTATTAATGATGTTTTGAAATTCTGAATTAGACTATTACTATTTTGTCTAGTAGTGTAATGCTACTAAGAATATAAAAAGAAATACAATACAATTCCTTGATTAATTATTATTATTATTATTATATTGTATTAATTATTATTATTATTATCTTCATCAAAATCTTTAGACCTATTATTGTAATGTTATAGATTCTATTTGGTAAATATGATTTATTATGTTATCATTAAAAAGAAATTGTTTTTTAGAAGAGTAATTTATTTTTTAAAAATATTGTACTATTACGATGATGATTGATGTTATTATAGGTCAAAAACTATTAGAGAGAATTAAAATATAAAAATTCTAGGGTTATGACGATAAATTACACTAGAACACACGAGATGAAAGATTTGATTTAACTCTATGTTATCTATTACAATTCATGATACAAAAATTATTTATACTCGCGATAAATTTGAGTTATGTTTGATTGTTTTAGTAATTTAGAATGCAATCTATGGATAGTTCATTCATTTAAAAAATGTAATCTTGTGAGGACATGCAAAAAGTATGAAAGATGAAACATATAGAACAAATTTATTCATCTAAATATTTTGATACACATAATAGGTTTTTTTTTTATCTCTATGCCAAGATCTCTCACCTTTTATTTTCTTGGTAATCGATGTAAACTCACAACCATATGATTAAAAATAAAGAGTGTTTATTGTCCAAGCAATTCTCTTTTGTCATATATTTGGATATTTTTGAGATTCATTTTATAAGAATTAGATGATTTTCTTAAATTTTAGTGTGTAGACTCGTGAATATTTTGATGATATGGCTATTCGATATTTTTTTTTTTTTTTTGCAAAAGATTTATGTAACCCTCCATAGGGAGTAAGAGAAGTAGTGCATAAAGTCTCACCATTTTTTCACATAGTTTGGGTGTTTATGATCAATTTATCGGAATTAAGTGATTTTCTCAATTTTTAGGTGTTATTACAGAACCTTTGTAGAGAGTTGTGGGAGAAGTACGTGAAACCTTATTATTTTTTGCACACAGTTTGGGCATTTAGGAGACGTTTTATAGAGGGCAATTTTCTCAAATTTTTGTATGTATTAGCCCATAAAGTTTTGATATTGATACGGTTTCTAACGTTTTTTTTTTTGTAAAACTTTTATTGAACCCTCTGTAGAGAGTTAGGGAGCAGTACGTGAAGCCCTACAATATTTTGCACATATTTTTGTTATGACAGTAAATTACACTAAAACATACGAGACAAAATATTTGATTTTACTATATACAATCTATTACAATACATAAAGATAACTTGATGATACAAAAATTATTTATATTAACGATATATTTGAGTTAGGTTTGATTGTTTTCGTAATTTAGAATGAAATCTATGGAAAATTCATTCATCCAAAATTGTAATCTTGTGAGGACATGCAAAAACTATGAAAGACGAAACACATAAAACAAAAATAATTCATTTTAATAAAAAGCGTTTATTATCCAAACAACTCCCTTTTTCATACACGTATAGGCTCATTATAACCACTATATTTCATTAGATCAAATCATCATCAGTATGATCCCTTTAAAATTTATCAAAAAATCATGACGTCTTATAATCATTTATAAATTGAACTGAACAATATACTCTTATAAATTTCTAATAACAAAGATTTCTCGTAAAAATAAAAATCATCGTCAACTAAAATCCTTTAGTGGATTTTGGTTGTACTTTTTGGTCAGAATCCAATTTAGCTTTTCCCCGGCGAGTCATGATTTTGGAGTTCTTTACTTTTGTCCCTTTTTTCCTCGATGCCACAGAGGACGAGGTGCTTCCCACCTCAAAAAATTTTGGCTGAATATTATCAATCTCTTTAGTTTTGACTTTAGCACGATAAATCATACCTCGAGTGAGAACACCATAATTCTTCATCATCTTTGATGCTGAAGGAAGCGGGACAGAGATGGTTAATTTTGCGATCTTCGATGAACGAGTGTTTGCAGAAGGCCCCAATTTGGCTTTGGCTTTTTTAGCACTACGAGTTACAATGGTGTAGAACTCCATATTTGTACTTTTCTTAAGAGCCATGGAGAAAAAAGAGCTTCCAATTGATAATATATGATTATTTATCAATCACCCTTTTATATAGATAAAATATAGCAAAACTCTTTGAATTCACATTATTATAACTTACATTTCTTCCTTTTTAAGAAATAAAAAAATTCAATGAATCCATTCAATGGCATTAAGATCAAACATATAAGACGCACCAACAGATACTGTCACGGCTAATTTAAAATCTTTAGACCTATTATTGGTAATTTTATAAATTTTTATTTTTGTAAAAATTATTAATTATTATATTATCAAATAAAGAAAATAATTGTTAGAGAAGTAGTTTTACGAAGAATGTAATGCTATAAATATGATTTGTTAATTTAATGTTATAGGTAAAACAAATTATCATAGAGAGGTAAAATATCTTAGAGAAAAACTTGAGTATTATGGTAAAGTGTTGTTATACGAATGAATATATTATTAAAACAAAGTTTGATGGTAATTATAGGTATTCTTTTTAGAAAGGAAATTCAAAGTGGTCTCTATAGATTTCACCTTTCATACTTCATTTATAAAATTTTATTGGATAAATAATTGTTATGATATTCGTATTATTATTAAATAATACTGAATAATAACATGAATATGGTTGACAAGACCACAACATATTAGTAGAAAGACAGAATGAACATTGGAAAATCTTTATAAAACCCTTCATAGAAAGTTTGGGGTTAGCAATGCGTCAAAACTCATTATTTTTATATACAATTTGGATATTTATAATTTATTTTACAGGAATTAGGTGATTTTTTTAGGTTTTAGTGTTTATTGGTCCATAAATATTTTAGTAATATGATTTTTAGATTTTTTTTTAACATTTATAGAACCCTCCGTAGGGATAGGATGGAGCAATACGTGAAGGCTCACCATATTTTGTGCATATTTTAGGAATTTAAAAGCTAATTTACAGAAATTATACAGTTTTCTATGTTTTTTTTATGTGTGTTAGTCCATATGTATTTTGGTGAAATGGCTTCAAGTTGATTTTCTTTTTAAATACCCTTTACGTTACTCTCCATAGAGAGCAAGGGGAGTAGTGCATAAAGCCTCACTATTGTTGCACATATTTTGAGCTTTTATGACTAGTTTATAAGAATCAGGTGATTTTCTCAATTTTTGTGTGTATTATCACATGTATATTTTGGTGATATGACTTTCGAATGTTTTTTTTTTTGCAAAACATTTACAGAACCCTCCGTAGAGTGTTGTGGGAGAAGTACCTGAAGCCTTATTTTTTGCACACAGTTAGGGCATTTAGGAGACGTTTTATAGAGGCAATTTTCTCAATTTTTCATGTGTGTTAGCCTGTAAATATTTTAATATTGATATAGTTTCTAACATTTTTTTTTGAAAAACTTTTACTGAACCCTCTGTAGAGAATTGGGGGAATAGTACGTGAAGCCCCACAATTTTTTGCACATATTTTTATTATGACGGTAAATTACACTAAAACAAAAAAAAATTGCACATATTTTTGCACATGATACAAAAATTATTTATCATAACGATATATTTAAGTTTAGTTTAATTGTTTTCGTAATTTATAATGAAATCTATGCAAAATTCATTCATTGAAAAATTGTAATCTCGTAAGGACATGCAAAAACTATGGAAGATGAAACACATAAAACAAATGATGATACACACACATATAGGTTTTTTTTTATGTCTATCCAAGAGCTCATACCTTTGCTTTCTTTACTAGAACTCATAACCAGTTAGAAATAAAAAAAAAATTTGCTTAATATCCAAGGAACTTTCATTTATATTAAGAAATATTTTTACAGGATTTAGACGATTTTCTCAATTTTTTTATGTGTTAGCCTAGTCCATTGAATAACTTTTTTTGCAAAATCTTTATAGAACCCACCATAGGAAGTTAGGGAGGCACTACTTAAAACCTCACAATTTTTTTTTGCACATATTTTGGCGTTTAGGATCCATTTTATACAAATTAGGTGATTTTCTCAGTTTTTTATTTGTGTTAACCATGAATATTTTGGTGATATAGCTTTTAGACGAATTTTTTTCAAAACATTTACAAACTCTCGGTAAGGTGTAGGGGGAGCACTACGTGAAGACTCACAAAATATTTTGGGCATTTAGGAGAACATTTTTACAATAATTAGGCGATTTTTTTAGTTTAATGTCTGAGTTACGCCATGAATATTTTGGTGATGTGACTTTCAGACTATTTCTATGCAAAATCTTTTAGGAACCCTCTGTAGAGAGTTGGGGGAGCGCTACGTGAATCTCACCGTTTTTGCAAAGGTTTTTGGCATTTACGATCTATTTTACATGAAAAGACGATTTCATAGTTTTTCATGTGTGTTAGCCCATTAATATTTTGGTGATATAGCTTCCAATTTTATTTTATTTTTGTAAAACCTTTATGGAACCCTCTATAGGAAGTACATGGAGTTGTACGTGAAATCTTACCATTTTTGCACATATATTGGACATTTATGAGTCATTTTACAGAAATTAGGCACTTTTCTAACTTTTTTTGTGCGTATTAGCCTTTGAATATTTTGTTGATATGACTTCCAAATGATTTTTTCGCAAAATCTTTAGGAAACCCTCTGTAGGGAGTTTAGGGATCAATAGTGATGTCTCAATAGTGATGTCTCAATATCTTTTGCACGTATTGAATATTTAAGATTCATTTTACATGAATTATGCAATTTTCTCTAACTTTTCTGTATGTATTAAGCCTATATATATTTTGATAATATGACTTTTAAAAAAAATACAACTCTTTAGCCTATGAACACATCATTTAAGAGAAAAACTCATTGATAGAAACTAAAATTACGTATTAACTAATCCTTAATAAATACCTTAAAAAGATGTAACTTTTTAATGCTTACTATTTCATTTTACTTAACTCATACATTAAAAATAGATGTTTTATTTATCCTTTTTAACAGATTAAGAGTGTTTTATTACTTTTTTATAATATCCTTAATATTAAATAACTATATAAAGTACTAACACTTGAATTTAGAATCTCAAAGCTTCATAAATGTTACTTCAATGAAATACTCATCTGAGTCAAAATTTATAAGAATTGTGTCAGGTCAATAAGGTCGTAGTAATAATATGAAATAGAGAGTAATTTGGTAGATATGTAATATTCTATTTATTTAAATAAGGATAAAAAATTGAAAGAATGCCATTATTTTTTTGTTACGTGAAAGTTGAAACAACATTTATTTGAAATAAAAAGGGATAATGCCCAAGTACCCCCTCAACCTATGCTCGAAATTTCAGAGACACACTTATACTATACTAAGGTCCTATTACCCCTGAACTTATTTTATTAATAATTTTTTACCCCTTTTTAGCCTATGTAGCACTATCTGGTGGACCCAACGATGATTGACTTTTTTTTCCAAACTAGTGTCACGTAGGCTAAAAAAAGGTAGAAATTACTTATAAAATAAGTTCAGGGGTAATAGGACCTTAGTATAGTAGTGTGTCTCTGTGATTTCGGGCATAGGTTGAGGGGGTACTTGTGCATTTTCCAAATAAAAATAAAAACGTCACGTGTTTTGAAACGAATGGAATATCATGCATCATCAATTATAAATAAAACTTTTAAATTATATGTTCATAAATCAAATTAAGGATATATCAACGTATCGAAAGATAAAATTAAGTAATTGGGATGAAAGAACGTAAGTCTTGCTTTATATTTGTTAGTTCACTTCTAATCTACACGACTAACTTCTTTCGTATCTTATCAAAAAACGGGAAAGAAAATATTTTTTTTTTAAAACAGACTAAACAATACGAAATATACAAATGAAACAAGAGTATGAAATTGAGAAGAAGAGCTACATGACTGCAAAATAACAAAAACCAGAGCATGCAAAACCCAAAACAGAGTAACAGAAACATGAAGTTGAATCAAATCAAAGCTTTCAATTCTTCATTAACAGTAGTATTTTTTTCGATTCCGATATGAATTTTACAGAAGATGAATGAAATTCAACAGAGAAAAGAATCAATTAAACCAAACAATACTCCCTAAGAATCAAGATTGAATTTGCAGTGATATCAGGAGAAAGTGACCTTTGCTCGAGTAGTCTTCCCATTTCCCTCTTTCTTGGGCGTTTCAGACTCCATTTTAGCTTTGCCCCGGCGAGTAAGAACACCGGAAGTTGGACTTACTTCAGAGATGGTTAATTTCGAACTACTGTCGTCTTCTTCCTTAACTGTTCTTTTGGTGTCCACATTTTTCCTTTTCTTGGAATCGATTGATTCAATCTGATCAGAAGGCTCCGATTTCACTTTTCGAAGTTTCCCAGTAGAGCTACCAGTAACAATGGCGTTCTTGGAATCAATTGATCCAATTTGGCCTGGAGAAGAAGGCTCCAATTTCACTGTTCGAAGTTGCCTAGCGTTCTTGGAATCAACTGATCCAATTTGGCCTGGAGAAGAAGGCTCTGATTTCACTTTTCGAAGTCTCCCAGTAGAGCTTTGAGTAACAATGGCGTTCTTGGAATCGACTGGTCTAATTTCACGTGAAGAAGAAGGCTCCAATTTCAATGTTCGTAGTTGCATAGTAGAACTTCCAGTAACAATGGCGGCAGACTCCACATTTTCCCTTTTAACTGAACCAATCTGATCAGTAGAAGGCTCCGATTTCACTTTTCGACGTTTCCCAGTTGAGCTTTCAGTAACAATGGCAGGAGACTCCACATTTTCCCTTTTCACAGAATCCATTGAAGAAGATGCGCCACCGCCGCTATCAGAAGTGTGTGTTTCAGGTGAGTGAGGAGGACCAGGTTCAGCCCTCATTCTTAGAGAAGTTCTTCGATTAACAATGGCGGGTGACTTCTTCTTTACTCTTTTCTTGGGAGCCATGGGAGAACAGAGCTTCCTTTTTCTTCTTCTTCTTCTTTGTTGACAGTTATGGCTATTGATAGAAAACAGAGCAAAGTTATATATAACTAAACTTTTTGGCGCCCAATTTAAATTGATAGAAACAGAGCAACTTATCATTCGAGTTGTGGATTGAAGTATCGGAGTTAGTCTATTGTTACGACGTATTAATATATTAAGTTTTGTTATGAAATTTCGAGATTTGAAACTTAGAAAACAATAACATAAGTTATGTAATTGATGGTATCATCATACTTTTTTAATATATGATGTATTATGATAGATAGTGGATCGAAATATCTTTTCGATAGATATTGTATCATGATACCTTTTTGATACACAATGTGTCATGATACAATGAATACGTGAAAGAGATCACATACATTTTTAATATTTTATGTTTGGAAGACTTTACTTCAGCGAGAGTTTTGTCATTAAAAGAAAAAATATGTATATACTCACACTTACTGTTAATTAAAAATTTTAAACTAATGGACACTTACTGTTAATTAAAAATTTTAAACTAATGGAGTCACAACGTGGGAGAGAAATACAAATAATATATATATGATACAATTTTCTTAAATCATCTCTAATTGTGTTTGAAATAGGAAATTGTGTATAATTGTAGCTTTTAGGTAATTGTTTTAAAATATAATTTTAAGGAGTAAATATGACTTATATATCTTTTGTTGCGTAGATTTTCCTTCTTTTTTTTCCTTTTTTTTTTAGTTGAAAATGCAAAGTTATTATTCAACCACTACTATAATGTTATTAACAAATACTATATTGTATGAACATATATCAAATACCAGTCCATTGGACTTACTCAAAGAAATCATAACATATACAAGTATAGTTTTAAGAGTTCTTTTAATCATTTTTTAATGATCTATATATAAATAATCGAGTGCCGTTGATCAATTATAAAAAAACATTATCAAAGCAAGCAATATTAAGATCGTCAAAAACATGCATTTGTGATTGCAACGAATGAAAAGTATAAAAGAATAGACCTTACGTAGTTTGAATTTGAATTAATCAAATATCAATATGAATATTAAATATTGAATTAAAAATAAAATAAAAATAAAAATATAGACTTAAAAAGAGTTAAAAGTTTTCAAATTTTAAATATTTGACTTCACATCTTGTTCAACATGATTAGTTGGCAGTGTGAGTCAAATCCATTTTTCAACAAAATTGAATATATATTATTTTTGCTTAGAACATATATATTATTTTTGCTTAGAACATATATATTGTCCGCATGACATGCAATTTAATTATTGGTGACAAAATTTTGGACCAACTTTCTCTAAAAAAAATAATTAAAAAATTAAGGATCATATATATTTCTGATTTGCTGATCTGTGATATATGAATGATTAATTATGGCAAGTAACAATTCATTGTCATAAACCTTCCAATTTGCCAACTCCATATTATTCCATGAATCATGAATCATGAATCAATATATATGTTTTGAGATTATTTTGTGAGATTCATAGTTAGGGCTAATATATATTTGTTAGCAATAAACGGTTATCAGATCACTTAAAAGATAATTATAAACAATTTTTTTACATAAATATTACCTAATTGATAGCCCCAAAAGAAGATTCTTTTTTTTTTTTTACATAAACTAAAATACATTGATATATATGTATTACTATCCATGCATGTACATGTAACTTAATCTTATTGAAGAGTATTTATATTTTCTTTAAAAAAACATTACTCTCTCTGTCTCATTTTATGTGACACTTTTCGCATTTTAAAATTCAAACAAGTCTATCTTTAATCGTAAGTTTGTCATATATCCTTTTAACATTTTGAATTATCATTTATTGTAACTTAAAGTAGTCTTTACGTAGTTTACAAATATATAAATTTCCTTTCAAATAAATTGAAGATTCCATACGCAAATGTCCGATCAAATTTAAACTGTTTAACTCTCAAAAAACGAAAAGTGTCACATAAAATGGGACAGAGAAAATATATCTTTTTAATCTATTCCTAAGAGCTCCTACTTTTTTGCTTTCTTGGTGACTCAAACTAATAATTTTAAAGTTGAAAGTAAGAACTACTTACCATCCGAATAACTCGTTAAAGAAATTTACTTACACAATCGCTAAATTTTTTTGTTTTGTCTTGAAAAAATTTTCGCTTTGATCTTATACTCCATCCAGTCACTTTTACTTATCCATAATGAATTTCACACTTTTTTTCTAAGCAAAAAAAGAAATAAATAAAGTAAATAGATAAGTTAAAAAAATATATAATACGATATCGATATCAAACATCACGTGAGAAAAGATTATATATTTACAACATATGTCGAATTAAACCATAAACAGTGACAAGAGCCATGACAAGTGAATGATCAACATGAGGCTCCACCACTAGACTTAATACATCATCCCCAAACTTAACTGCTGATGATGATTGCTTTTGTTTAACCTAAAACAAATAAATAAATAAAATCAAAAGTCAATATTATACTATAGTATTAACATTACTGTAATAAATTACACAAATAAAATAAAATTAAATAACAAACCTCAGCAATAAGTCTGTTTTCTTTGTTGATAATCTTGAAGCCTAATTTGCCTCTTAAAGCAATAATCCTATAGTTATTTGTATCACATCCAAAAATAACACCATAATTTAAATCTCCTATGAATAAATTGCCAATTTTTTTCACTTGAAAATATGGTGTCTCCTCATCCATCTTATAGCCATTCCAATGTCTAAAAATTGACAATTTCTGGAAAAAGAAATAATAATTAAAAATCATTCAACTAATAAGCAAAAAATTACAAGTGTCTTTGACCACACATGACGGTGCGTGTTGAAAAATATAATTGAATAAATAAAAGTATAGGTAATCCCACTGACGTTGAACTTAAGTTTTTAAATGAAATTGTCACGCAGTTTATCATACTGATGTTTATCATACTGATGTTTATCGCCTTACCTTTTTACGAAGAGAAAAGAGAATTGTTCCATGAAGATCCATGAGATGAACTTGTTTGCTACATTTTTTGCTATAATTGTCTATTCTATAAACAAGTTGACCTTTTGAGTCAAAAACAGCACATCCATTTCCATGGAATACAAGTGATTTCATCCATAAAGTAAATGTTTCTCTTTTTGTTGTCACATATTTACTCATACAAATTGAAGAACAAGAAGAAGAAGATGATGTTTGAGGATAAATTCTTGCCATTGGGAAAGCTTTAGAGAGAATAAAAATTGAGTTTGTGATAGAAGATACCTTTAAAGAGACTTAATTGTATATATATAGTGAGTATTTCAAGAAAAGTTGTTGAAAAGTACCACTAAAGATATTTAAACTAATTATTAGTATGCCCCACTTAAAAGTGAATAATGTCAAAGGTTTTATTTTTTAAAAATAAAATAAAATTGGAAAGTATGGAACGTAAGGTAGAAAATCAAAAACTTTATAATAACATAAAAGGTCAAAAATAACATAAAGATTTAATGCGATTCAGCTTTACCTAATCTTTCTAGCAAAAGTAGAGAGTCGACTACTGTAAAAAAAAAAGAAGAAGAAGAAGAGATATTTACAATGCTTTAAAGTAGGATAGTGTATTTCTTTTTCAAATCTATTAGGATAAATAGTTTCGTAGGATTATGAGTTCCCTAAAATATATATAAAAAAAATTTAAGACATAATTAACAAAGATTTGTCACTATTTTCCACTCTAGGAAATAATAACAATATCTTTATTAATTGTAGTATGAAATCCTTTTTAATTTAAAAAAAAAAAGAACTATTCTTCTTTAAATAGACATGCATGACTTAAATACACTTACAAAAAATTGATTTTGTATAACTATGAATTACTATTTACAACACTCCAAATTATTAGTTTATTTATTGATTTGTGCAAATTCCACAAACTAAAATCAACCCTTTTCTTTTGTGATAATAAAAATAATTAAAACTCTCCATCTTCTTTCTTTGATTAATTAAAACTCTCCATCTTCTTTCTTTGATGAATTAATTATTATTACTATTATTAGTATTTCTTTGTTCAATAAGGGTGGCCGCCTAAAAAAATAATGGAAAAAAGATTGTAGTGATCACGTTTAATAAAAGCATACATTTATTTATTATTTTGAGTAAATTAAAGGTTTATTTTGTCATTCATTATGTTGGCCATTAAGGTTTCAAGACAATATTAATCATTGTTAAATGTACTACATTTAAATAAAACCCCACGCCCATATAATGGTGTACTCTTTTGGTTGTTACTAATGGTGAATATTTTTTTAGGGCAGTGTAGTTATTTAATGATAATATATAGTTTTAAAAGAGTTCATGTCCCAAGAAAAAGAAACATTTATTTGTTGCTTTATCACCTTGTGCATTAGTTTTAGGAAATTATTTAACCTATTGTGGTACCATTGAGGATAACAAGTAGGACACAATACTTAAATAGAATGGAGCGAGGTGGATTAAATTTTTATTTTCAAAAATTAAACGAGTTAAAATATGCGATAGGGTTTATGCGCAAGCTTATTGTTTCTATCTTTAAGATACGTGATAAAGTTATATACTTTAATAAATATTGGACAAGACTGAATCTAAATGAAATCGAGCATTATTAGAAAATAAAAAACTAACGATAAATAAAAATTTTATAGTTAAATATCGAAAAATTGATGTTGATTATGGATTATAAGAGATCCTGTTAGAAATAAATGATAATAAATTTCGTAATAGTAAAAAAAAGGATGATATCAGTCCCTAGTTACACTTTCATGACTTGTATATGGATATTTCAAAAAACGTAAATAGAGATAGAACAAAGAAATATTAAAATAATCTCTTTTATCTTTTTAATATACGTGCACCTACCTTTTCCAAAGTAGAATTACAACAATCATATTATTATTGTTATTATTGTTGTGAATTTAACTTTGAACTTTTACAATTTGTTTTGTCATTCATTATGTTTGTCCCTATTAGTGTTATGGTTGGGAGACATTATTTTTTTCTATTTAAAGAATAGCTAGCCCCACTTTTTTCACTTTTGTGCAGCAGAAATGATTTATTTATAGTTTATAATTTTTGGTATGTTTTTATTAGTGTAATATATATAATAGACTAAAAGCTCCTTTTAGGGTTTTTTTTTTTTGGATTTTTAAAGCGTGTGATAAAGTATCGAGTAATTTTATCTATTCAAACTCTATAAATGATTTATTGAGTAATTTTTCTGTTTTTCTTTTGTTGGTATTTTCACTAGGTGTATTTGTGTCAAAAAAATTATTAAAAAGTGGAAAAACATTAAATCGATTTGTAATGTTGGCCAATCACATCTCACCTCGTATGGGGCGTGATATTTTGATTGAAGTTGAAATTTAAAATTTAAAATTTGAAGGGATTTTTAAGATTTAAAATTATATTTGGACATATATTTTATCACTGAATAAAAGTCTCTAAAATTCAAAAAAAGGTTTGGACTAGTTTTTTAAACTCGAAAAAGAATTAAAGATAGATTTTCAAAATGAGATCTTAATTCTAATTTCTATGATCAAACACAAAATTAATTGTTACTTCTTAAACTTCTTAATCTTCGATAGAAATTCTAAAAAAGGATTTACACTTAATTAGAAAATACTGAGGAGCCACTTAAATGATTATTATTTGAACATAAGTAATAAATAAACAAATAAAAATTGGTGTCATCATCTTAGTCCTCACCACAAAATCATTCTTTCACATCTCCAATTTGTATCGAAGAATATTTGACATTTTTATTTTCTCATTTCACAAAGTATATGAGAAAATTGTTTGATGGGTTATGCTGGATAGAGATTGTATATATTGTGAGAAAAAGAGAGATTTTTTTTTATATAATTTAAGAAAGTAAGAAAAAAATTGCTGAATTTTTTAATAGAGAAAGAACAAAATAAAAAAACTTTCAAATTTTATGGAGCGGAAGTAGAGATAAGGACAAAAAAGAAAAGATTTATTTTAAAAAAAGTAAAGAGTTGTTTTGTGGATAGAAATAAAATAAGATGAAAAAAACTTTGAAAGATCTAACGTGTCGAAAGTTATGTTTTATAGAGTGAGAGTAGAGATAAAAAAAATTGTATTTTAGATTTGGTATTATATGAGAAAATAAAATTGTTATTTTTACGAAGAGATAAAATAAAATAAAAAAAATATTCGATATCATCTAAATTAGAGATTGAGAGAAAAAAAATTTGATATAATTTAAGAAAGTAAAAAAAAGTGTCACGTCTTTTAATAGAGATAATAAGATGAAAAAGAACTTCGATATGATCTAATGTGCTGAAAATTATGTTTTATGGAGTGAGAACAGAAATAAGGACAAAAAAAAAAGATTTGTTTATAGATTTTAATATAGTTTGAGAAAGTAAGATGAATTTTTTCTTATATAACTTGTGGTAGAGATTGAGAAAAAAAAGAGAATTTTTTTTCGATATACTCTAAGAAAGTAAAAGAACTTTTATGCCGAACTATGATATAGAGATATATAAGAGAAATTTTTATATAATTTAACAAGTAAGAAAAAGAAAAGCTGAATTTTTTAGTAGAGAAAGAATAAAATAAACAAAAACTTTCGAATTTTATGGAGTGAAGTAGAGATAAGGATAAAAAAAAAGAGATTTGTTTTAAAAAAGTAAAGAGTTGTTTTGTGGATAGAAAAAAATAAGATGAAAAAAAATTGAAAGATCTAAGATGTCGAAGTTATGTTTTATAGAGTGAGAGTAGAGAATTAAAAGTTGTATTTTAGATTTGTTATTATATGAAAAAATAAAATCGTTATTTTTACGAAGAAGATAAAATAATATGAAAAATAATTGATATCATCTAAATTAGAGATTGAGAGAAAAAAAATCGATATAATTAAGAAAGTAAAATAAAATTGCCGCGTTTTTGAATAGAGATAATAAGATGAAAAAAACTACGATATGATCTAAAGTGGTGAAAATTATGTTTTATGGAGTGAGACAGAAATAAGGACAAAAAAAAAAGATTGTTTATAGATTTTAATATAGTTTGAGAAGTAAGATGAATTTTTTCTTATATAACTTGTGGTAGAGATTGAGAAAAAAAAGAGAATTTTTTTTCGATATACTCTAGAAAGTAAAAGAACTTTTATGCCGAACTATGATATAGAGATATATAAGAGAGAAATTTTTATATAATTTAACAAGTAAGAAAAAGAAAAGCTGAATTTTTTAGTAGAGAAAGAATAAAATAAACAAAAACTTTCGAATTTTATGGAGTGAAGTAGAGATAAGGATAAAAAAAAAGAGATTTGTTTTAAAAAAGTAAAGAGTTGTTTTGTGGATAGAAATAAAATAAGATGAAAAAAAATTGAAAGATCTAAGATGTCGAAAGTTATGTTTTATAGAGTGAGAGTAGAGAATTAAAAGTTGTATTTTAGATTTGTTATTATATGAAAAAATAAAATCGTTATTTTTACGAAGAGATAAAATAATATGAAAAATAATTGATATCATCTAAATTAGAGATTGAGAGAAAAAAAATCGATATAATTTAAGAAAGTAAAATAAAATTGCCGCGTTTTTGAATAGAGATAATAAGATGAAAAAAACTACGATATGATCTAAAGTGGTGAAAATTATGTTTTATGGAGTGAGAACAGAAATAAGGAAAAAAAAGAAAAGATTTGTTTATAGATTTTAATATAGAATGAGAAAGTAAGATGAATTTTTTCTTATATATAATTTGTGGTAGAGATTGAGAAAAAAAAGAGAATTTTTTTTTATATAATCTAAGAAAGTAAAAGAACTTTTATGCCGAACTTTGATATAGAGATATATAAGATAAAAAAAAATTAATATGAAGTAAGAACGTGAAAGTTATATATTTTTTTCTCACATGATATTATAGGCTACAAGTCTCCAAAAATAATTAGTTTCTTTTGAAACAGTATTTTTGACCTAACTTTAAATTAGTCTCGCTCGTCCCGCGTAGCAAACTTTAAATCCTCACCAATCGTATTTGTCCCACCTCATTATCTCATTCTCAACAGATTATTTTCAAATCCATGCCTTTAGGCTAATACTTTCTCCAACGAGAAGATCTTTTCATCCTCTTAAATTATTATTTTTTGATCTTATTTGATAAAAAATATATATTATTAAATATAATTTTCTTACGAAATTAATTTATTAGTAAATCGTAAACGGCTATAAACATATATAGTGTGAAATAAATTTCTTATTCGTACAAAAACATTATGAAAATATCAGTACACAAATAATGCACACTCCAAAGAAATAATCTCAAATGTATGTGAGGTCAATTGAGTTGACTTTCTATAATATTTAATTTTTATTTGTTTTTTATTCAATTGTTTTGTGTTCACAACACGATTTTCTCGTGATTTTGGTAAATATCATAAGTTTTTATAGCTTATAAGCATTTTAAATTTGATTTTTTTTAAAAAATAAAGTGAGAAATTATTTCAAAAATAAATAAATATAGTAAAATTTGTTATAATTTGAACCCTTATTAATAAGATAAAAGTTTATGTGACCAACCCCTTAGGTTATTGGATTAAATTTACATAATTAGTGACTTTTTAATTGTAATAACAAAATAACTATTATTTAATTGAGGTAGTCCGTAAGGACCACTAATTTATAGTTTTGTGTTTGTACGTTCACACATATGTTTAATCAAATTATGAGAAAAATTCTTAATTAACGTGCTTGTACACAATTATTTAATCATTGTTTATTATAATTAATTAATCATTGTTTATTATGTATGTCCACATTTCAAATTAAAAAGTGACTAATACTTCTTGAATTAAAGTCATTTTGTGATTAGTAGTGTGTACTTTGCTCAATTATATTTGTAATTCAAAGCATCTCTTATAATGGTAATATCTTTAATGTGACTCAATTGATTAATTTTTATTTCACTATTATCAATCAATTAGAGCATTAAATAAGACAAATTTTTCTATGACAAAAAGATCTTCGATTATTGCAAAAGAATTTTGATGATTATTATAAGTTATGAAATTATGTAGAACACAATTTTAGTTCATTCTCATAACCTAATACACAATAAATTGTATTATCTTATTTGATTACTAAAAGTAACAAATTGTTACGTATTACTTTAAAATTTCATATGAAAATAACTGGCCACGAGTTTAAATAATTTATATTAACCTGATTTCTAACTATATTTCCTAAGGAATGACTCCATCCTAGTTGGATTCTAAATATTTTTATTCATTAGTTTCATTATTAAGATGAGTTGAATGATAATTAAATGACAAAAATATGAATAAAAATATTTGTATGAGTTGTTATCTCAACCTTTTGGTTATTTTGTAACAAATAAAATTATGAAAGAGAAATTTTTAATGATTTTCTAAATATTCTGCTTGAGGATAAAATATATCTATCAGATAAATTTTAAGTTTTATCTTAAATATTGTTATGTTTCAACTAAAATTGAATTATAATGAATTAAAAAAAAATCAACGCACATATGAGATTTCTCATCCTGTCTTGGTATCAATATATTTAATAAAAACATTTCAATAAAATTAGTTATCAATTTCACATAGTAATTTTTTTTTTATAATATTGAAGATTAATTTAATTTTATAAGATATAACTACATGTTTGTAATACGTTACTTTGGATGTTGTCGTAAACAATTTATTAATTAATATAAAATTTACATAATTTGATTTAAAGTTCTAAAATATTTATGTTGAATAATAAATAGTTATCATTAATTGTCAGGCACATAGTGTATTACAATAATGGATAATAAAAGGGAAAATTGCATTTAAACGATACACATCCATGATAATCATAACTTTATGAAAAAAGGCTATAGATGTTTGCTCTTTTATGTTCTTACACTTTGTGTTATTTTGGTTATCCAATTACAGTAACAAATACATTACTTCTTCTTGATACACTATCATTAAATTAATTTACAATAGCTGAATGCAATTTAAACATCGATAAATGTCAGTATACGTATATAACATCACATCACTCTAGCAGCCATATTGAATTTTCAAACACACGTTATAGTTATAGAAAGATTTGATCGACTTGAAAATATATATACACATGGGCAAAATTGTCAAAACAAATGAATATCTAACATGGTTCATTGGATGATCAAAATAAATTTTGAACTTTTCACTATTAATATATCAAATTAAATAAAACAAAATAGTTAATATAATTTTTTTTTTAAAAAGGTCAAAAGTATAATCACTTTTTAACAATTCAAAATGATGATTTTTTTGTCACTTTGTTGAAATTTATAGCAACTTCTTGTAGATTTTTTCAGACCCCAAATTATTTTTTTCATCAGAAGTCCTTTTGTAGCTTGTCAATATGAAGGTATTATTGTGAAGAAGGTTTTGCATGTGATTTTTAGACTTTGGAATAATTGTATAATGTGTTTTTTCTTATAAACATTCAATCAACTTATTTATCACATCATACTATATTATCAACATTTAATATGAATAGATTGAATAACATGTGTTATTAAAAATTACGTAAAAGATATCATAAATTACAATAATTAGCAATTAAATTTTTTTGATTTGCTCTCTAATTTCATATGTACAATTTATAAGAAGTATCATATATTATTTGAATATGACGCCAAAAGTTATAAAATTCAAAGTAAATTAATAACTGAAAATATTTATGAGTATTCACGTTAATCGAAATGAGAGTAACATACATTATTTTAAAATAGCACAAAAATCACAACAAATTATAGCTTTAAAACTATAAACAAAAAACAAAAAAAATTAAAATGATCGATTTTTCAAGTTCCGCTTATAATATATAAACTGAGATAAAAATAATAATATATATTGAGATCGTACCTGACACACACCAATATTTAGTTTTTATGTAAGCATCTAATTATTATTGATAAAATAAAATTTCAGTATTTTACACTTGAAACTAGTCAACTAAACTTTTAACCAGTCAATCCAAATGAACCAGCAAAAGTACAAAACTTTGTATTTTATAAAAGAATTAATCAACTAAATAGACTATACATGAAAACCATAATTTCATCACTAGAGCAAAATTGTCAAACCATGAAATATGGGCCTTTGAGCTTGATTTTAATGGGCCTTGAATCAACAGAAGGCCCAAAATGAACATGAAAATCAAATATCCACCTTCTTTTTTCTTTTTTTTTATTAATATCTTCAAATCGATCTCTTGACTAAGTCTCACACATTGCACTGAGATCAAGGGACTGATATCGTACCATACGTGCTACCACCTTGACCTAGGATTTTTTTCTCACATCGAATTCTGAACTGAAAATTGAAAAATGTTCATTCGATCGCATTCACGCTTCATGGACACCAATTTTGATTTCAAGATTTATCTTGCAAAAGTCAATTTAGACTAATTGTGGTCTTTATAATTTGTGTTTAATCAAACCACATATTGTCACAAGAGCCACAATAAATGAGTAATCAACTTGAGGTTCCACTTCTAGATTTAACACGTCATCACCATACCCAAATCCTCTTGATGATTGCTTTTGATTTACCTATATAATATACACAATTTTACATAACAAAACAAAAAGAATATGGTATATAATGTTTTGTTTAATCATAAATACTCAAATTAAATTATTTGAATCAAATAATTACCTTTGCTACAAGTTGACCAATGTTATTTGAGATTTGAAATGATGATTTTTTGTCAATTTGTTGGATCTTATAACAACTTTTAATAGATTTATCACACCCTAAATTTACATCACAAATAACATCTCCTTTTGAATATTTCCAATTTCTTCTCACTTGAAACCATGGCTTTCCTTTAAATCCACCACTTAAATATCCACTCCATCTACCAAGTAATCTTAGTCTCTGTTCAAAAAATAAAATTAAACTTAACGAAATCATGAAGCTATGTTTAGTCTAACTATGTCATACTGAACACCAGATGAGAAAATAAAATCGAAAAAAGACGTAAGTATTTTTTGTTATTACCTCTTTTTTAATTGAGAAGAGAACTTGTCCACTAAGATCCATGAGGAAAACTTCATTACTATTTCTTTCTTGGTAATTATCAACTCTAAAAACAATATCACCATTAGAATTAAAAACAGTACAACCATTCCCATGATACATGTAACGACCTGTTTAGTCGTTTTGAGCAGCAGATTGAAATTCTGGAAAAACTGGCTGGGACGACGGAAGTGGTGCGGAAAGTAGTGCGGACCGTCGTAGCACGACGGCCCGTCATGGATGTTTTCGTCCCATGACACTTAAATTCTGAAATGGGGTACTGAAATCGACTCTCTGTAAATTGTGACGGACCTGCAGGACGTGCCGTCACACCCACGACGAACGTCGTGAGTTTCCGTTGCAAAACACTTCAACGTTTGAGAATTTGGTTCGAGAAGAGAAACGAGTTCTGACCGCCATGACGGACGTGCAGGACGGACCGTCACAGGCGTGACGGACCGTCACAGTGTCCGTGGCGACGATTAGGACTTTGGGCAGTGCGACGACCTGCGTGACGGACCGTCGCAGGCACGACGGCCCGTCACAGGTCACGCAGTCCCAGACAGTTTAGGATTTCTCCACACGTTTTAAGGGTCGTTTTTTGACTATTCTCCTTAATTATAAAGATTGAGTGGGTAACATTAATAAGTCTAATTACTTAGGGGTTAAAAGGGGTAACCTTAAGTGAATTAGTGGGGTTTTATTGTCCTTTTTCACACTTAATTACATGATTAATTAGGGTAAAGGAAAGAGGGTTTGGAATAAAACAAAGAGAAAGAACAGAAAGAGAAGGAGAAAGAAATCGATCGAGAGGAAGAAGTAACAAAGCTTGGGAGATTTCTTGTTGATTCCAATTCTTCGGTGGAGGTAGGTTATGGTTTTTATGTTACGATAATCGTAGTGAACTCTTGATAGTGTATGATATGTATTGATGATGTTGTAAACCTGTCTATGTGCTTAAATTGTATGCTTGCATGATTATGATTATGAAATTGTGATGAATTAACAAGCATGATGAAGCTATTGAATCCCAAATCTTGAAAGAACCCTAATTCGCTTGATATATTATATAATAAGATTGATGATGCCTTAGTATGAAAGAAGGCTTGATATATTATATAATGAGAATGATGACGCCTTAGTGAAAAAGAAGGCTTGATGAATTAGGGGATCGGGTGCCACGTTCCGGTACCAGGATAGAATGAATATGAGGATCGGAGTGTCACGTTCCGACACCAGGATAGAATATGAGGATCGGAGTGTCACGTTCCGACACCAGGATAGAATTGAGGATCGGGTGCCACGTCCTACGTCGGGTAACCAGGATAGAATGAATATGAGGATCGGAGTGTCACGTTCCGACACCAGGATAGAATATGAGGATCGGAGTGTCACGTTCCGACACCAGGATAGAATATGAGGATCGGGTGTGCCACGTTCCGGTCAGGATAGAATGAATATGAGGATCGGGTGTCACGTTCCGACACCAGGATAGAATATGAGGATCGGTGTCACGTTCCGACACCAGGATAGAATATGAGGATCGGGTGCCACGTTCCGGACAGGATAGAATGAATATGAGGATCGAGAGTGTCACGTTCCGACACCAGGATAGAAAGTAGAGGAGCGGAGTGTCACGTACCGACACAAGAGGAAGAAAAGATAATGAATCTTGAAAGATAATGAATATACTCAATCTAATGAACTTAATTCCCAATGAGTATGGTATTGAGGCTTGAGACCTCATGTGTGAACTTGACGGAAATTTTTAATGATAAAGTAATTGCTATTGCTACATGTTGAGTATGTAGCTGATTTACATTATTATTGATATATATTGTTCCCTATTTTGAGTTAGCCGATGATATCTACTCAGTACGTGTGGTTGTACTGACCCCCTACTTTTATGTTTTCCTTTTTGTTATTTGTGTAATGCAGCAAACGTTCCGTCAACTTCGACTCAGCAGTAGATCAAGCCAGTCTTCACTCCATCGGAAATTCAGGGTGAGCTAATGCGTCTAGCTTGGACTGGGTCTTCTTCTTCAAGTCTTGATGCCTTGAACTTCCGGCATGGACTAGCTTTTTAGTTATATTTTATTCTTAGACATTCCTAGTTTAGTAATTAGAGATAGATGTTCTTGTGATGATGACTTCCAGATTTTGGGGATAATAATAATAGTTTTGAATTGTTTTATTAATGAGTTTAAGTCTTCCGCATTTATTTATGTTGATATTGTACTAAAATGTTAAGGGTTAGATTGGTTGGTTCGCTCACATAGGAGGGTAAATGTGGGTGCCAGTCGCGTCCCCGATTTGGGTCGTACACTAGAGATTTCATCCATATAGTAAATATTTCTCTAGTGGATGTCACATAACAAGACGAGGACGAGGACGAAGACGAAGAAGAGAAGAAGAAGAAGAGTTCTTGAGTGTTTCTGGATATATTTTGGCCATTGAATGAACAAAGGAAGCTAGTATAGTATTTTTTTTTTCCAAACTTGTTTCCACCTAAGTATACAATGAATGACTATAGAAATATAAAGGGTATATATATACATATAATATATATATATGTTGATGTATTCAAGAAGCCCATAATAGTTACTAATAAAATAATATAATCCAAGAAACTAATAAAATGTTATCCATTGAAGCAAAAAAAAAAATGAATATAAAATATAAAGCATTGACTTGGATTGGAACACATTTTTTGCATTGTGGTGGGAATATACTTGAGAAATAAAGTAGAGATGACACTATTTTGTATATTAGCAAGTTGGGATGGCCTTGTCAGAATCACTTACCAAAAAAGATTCAAGATGAGTTTGATATAAAATAAAAATATATATATTTTTTGTGGAATATAAGTGGGGGTTTGTTTTTTACTTATTTTGTGGGATTTGATAGATAAGCAAGAAAGATACTATTCGATCTCAAGACCATTTGTATATCTTCTAGGAAAATGAAAATAACAAATTAAACTTGAAATGATGTTTCGTTCTTTAATCTACAGTCATATTGGACACCATTCGTCAGAAAATATGTCATATACATATATCAAATTCTACATTTAATATATATATATATATATATATATATATATATATATATATATATATAGTTAGACGTTTTTGACAAAGTTACGCCTTTAGTGCAATGGTAATGAGTGTCTATTTGAATAAAGACGTTTCGAGTCTGAATTCCAAATAACATATATTTTTATTTTATTTTGAAATCGTACGTCGTTATTCTTGGATATCCTTAATAAAATTTATAACTCCACCACTGCTTATACGTGATTTTAATTTCTTTTATTTTCATCTACCGATATTAATGTTAAATCAACCAGTATGCTCGACATGAATTTATATGATTTCAATATAAGAAGAACAAAAATGATTAGTCAAATAATAATTGTACTATCTCAAAAAATAACATTAAATAAAATGAATTTATCATACAAGAAATTATATTTTGCAACTACTATATTTCAGGTCATGAATTAGGTGAAAATTAAAAATAAATTACTTTGCAAAGTAGGAAATGATGATGTTTGGTTTCATTTATTTATTTATTTATTGCGAATTTATACTATTAAATAATATGTCTAGCAATCTTCTATTAATAATTAAAAATAAATAATAAATCAACAGCAGAAAGTACAAGCCATGGGTACTATAAAAATTCTTTAAGATATTTTGGGTCAAATATCATGGCCTTAAATATCTGAGCTGTCTTTTGAATAAATTTTCATTCTCCTTAATATTTAATAATAAATATAAATATATTTATTCTTTTAATTTACTTATGACTTATGAGTGTAAGCCAAGAAAATAAATAAAACAAATTTGAAATTAAGTACTTAACACTTTTAAATTTTAAAAGTCCATATGTATGAAAATATGTTCAACCTGTTATAAAATTAAGCTCATGGAAATATAAATATAAAGAGATGAAGACAAGAGAAGTAAAATGGAAGATAAGACTTTCTTCTTATTCAAGTGTATTCAAGTCTCATATGTATATATTACAATAGTGAATGAACAACCTTATTTATAGTGAGAAATCACTCCAAAAGTCACCATATTAAGTATCATAATAAATAGATTCATTCTTATCCAAAAAGGTTCATGTAACCTAGTGAATATGAATGGTTGTTCATGTACCAACCTTATGGACTATCCACTTAATTCAATGTATTTATAATACTCCCCCTTGGATGTCCATAGATAATGTGCCTCGTTAAAACCTTACTAGGAAAAACCCCGTGGGAAAAAATTCTAGTGAAGGAAAAAGAGTACACATATCTTTTGATACGCACTATTTGTTGCCTCATTAAAAACCTTGCCAAGAAAACCCAGTGGGAAAAAACCTCGGTCAAGGGAAAAAGAGTGCAACGCGTATTATACTCCCCCTGATTAAAACATCACTTAATTTCTTGTGATGATGTCTCCAATCTTCGTACATTGTGGTTGGTCTATTCTTTTTCAAAGAAAAATCACACCTTTCTTGAATATGGTGTGTCATTTATCTCAACCATACGCACTTTCGACATGCTTCATGGAGGACTTTTATTTCTGCATAGCACCATTTGCTTCATTGATCGTCAGGATATTATTGTGCCTCCACATGCAAACACATAGCGTGCTTGAGATAGAGCTTTATGCGGATCAGATAAATATTCTGCATCTGCGTAATCAATCAATTTTGTCTTGGATTCCTCGGAATAGAATAAGCCCATAACTATGGTCCTTCGAGGATATTCAATCATGTGTTCAACACCATTTCAATGTCCTTTTATCGGGGAGAAATTGAATCTTGCCAGTAAATTTACTGCAAAATAAATATCTAGTCAAATATTGTTAGTAAGATGCACTAGTGCCCTCATTGCACCAAGATAGAGTTTCATCACCAAGAAACTCATCATCCTTCTTTTGAGATCAAACTGAATCATCATTTATGTCAAGTGATCTCATAATCATTGGGGTACTCAATGAATGCGATTTATCCATATAAAATTGCATCAAATTTTTTCAGTGTATGTGCACTGTTAGACAAATATTTCATTTGTCAAATTATCAATCTGTAGGTCAAGACAAAATTTTGTCTTACCAAGACCTTTTCATAAAAATACAAGGACAATTAGGGTCATTCTTTTGTACCCTTTTTCTCTTTTTGACTATTTCAATCCATATAAGGATTCTTGAAGCTTTATTGGAAAAGTTTCTTTCATACTCTTATATGCTTCAGACACCTCAATTGTTTCAAGGATTTTCATATAACCTTAATTGTCTAGCTAGACATTACAATTATTCATTACATGCATTCAAGTTTTCATATGTTGCCAGATCAAAACAAACCTCATTGCATCCACTAAAGGAGAAAACATCTCCAATAATGTCAGGATTTCTGCGATAAACCTTTATGCCCCAAGGCACAAACTTTATTTGATATCTTACGGTTATACTATCGCAAAATAATTTATTTGTACCCCACTGGCATTATACCTTGATTTTTGGACTACCAGTCCAAAATGTCACTTTTCTAAGTGAAACAAAAAATACTTGAATTGTGCATTTTACTTGGCCAACCATTTATCTGTCCACACTATATGACAGATTTGAATTCAAGATCCTCGTCACAATTTATATCATTGAGCGCTACCTCATATCAAAGATATCGTCGACGGTTATTTGATATCGATTCCAACAAGACATAACTTATCGAGATCTCTTCACTTTTCATTATTTCAGGTACCTGAACCTTTTTCAAGATTTTATGAAGTGTTATGTCAATGTGCTCTTTTATAGCACTTGCCTCATTATCATGACCATATTGATCATTTGCTCATTCGTTCTTCAAGGAATTTTATATTTGGATTAGAGCATTTGCAGCTGAATTATATCATAGGGTCAGTGCATTCATCTGGCAACTGATTTGCAACATTATGCAACTGAATTATCCCTTGAACTTTAAGTTCACATATTTATTTAACGAGGATCTAGATAATTCATAATTAACCTCACACATAATTTTCAGCTGTCAATCATCTCTCCCCCTAATGTTAGAAAATCTAACATTCATTCCAACCTTATTTGGAAGTTCATCTTTGTGCGTGGTGGAGCAATTAAAATCATAACCGCACACTCAACATTTTAGATGAAAATTATATGGTCCTGACCCTGAACCAATTTTAATGGGGAAACCTTGTTGGTTTGATGCATACATGTGTTGCTACATGTTAAATAAAATTATCTCATACCAAATCTTATTTGGGAGTTTTGTTCTCATAACCATGATTTAGCTATAATTGGAGGCATACAATTTCTCCTAAATCAACCAGCATTATCAATATAATTTCATAGTTTGGAATTGTGCTCTTAATTTTAACAATTCGAGCAAACAACCTTACAAAAACCAATTTGTAAGTTGACAACAAAATACATGTGACCATCGCATAGATGCATTAATCATATAGTTGCAAATGATCCACATGACAGGTGAACGGGCCCATATTCACCCTTTTATATGTTCCAAAAATTTTAGGGGATTACATTCTCAACCTTAGCCGGTACAATGATCATTTTATCAAGAGAACAAGCAACACAAGAGAATTCTTGAAGAATTTTTATTTCTTCATCATATAAATCACCTGAATTCTCAATCACGTTTGCATCACATTTAATCGGAATGGTCAACCAGTCATGCCAACTGATCTTTATTTTAGTACACTTATAATTTACTTTTACATGTGATTTCATCGGCATGTTCATGTTTGTATGGAACAAACAAGAGGAAAAGTGGGGTAATCTTTTACATAAACATTTATAACCCTCTTCGGTTGTAGTGATTTATAGTCTCAATATTTATGTTCAATTCATCCGAAACTTAAAAAGTTTCTTTTGAGACTTACTACGACCCTTATTCCTCTGATAATAGCACAACTCGTTAGAGCTTGCAATTAATTTTGCGTACTATCACATATTGCATGACACCATCCCTATGGTGAGCATCTCCTTCAAGGAGGAAATTATATTATTATTGTCATGGTCAAAATCATTACGAGCAAGACGTCTTTCTTGCTTTACTTTTGTTGTACCATAGGCACACAACCAATGACAAATTTGTATTGCCACACAATAATGACCACAACCCTTATAGGCAAGAATTATTTCTTTCTTTTGCCCTTTCGGTAGTTCATACCATAGTGACGTATAAAACGTACAATACAATTAGCCATTTCTGCCAAATAAAATTTATTTCCTCTCAAATCTCCCGCAGAGATGAGAAGTGACATGTATCATTTTTTCTCAAACCTTCCATAGAGGTGAGTTGTGGCATATATCCAACCCATAATGATTTTATCACATCTGGACCCATTCTCTTATATAATGGTCGAGCATTCACGATACTCATTACAAGTCACATTCTCTTCAAGGATTGGACTAATTATTTATATGTACTTCATAAATTTGCATTATAAGCACATTGTCATGGCTTTAAAATTCATCATATTTCCATGACACACCTCAACATCACTTTGAAAGATTAAGTGTACCATCACTTTATCTTCTTGTATCATGATAGAGGATTTATAAATTTGTCAAATTATTGGGTTGACAACATTCACAAGTCTAATGACCTTTCATACCATTTTGATAATAAAAATTGCCTTCACATTTTGAAGGACTATTTGAAGAACTCATAGTGTTCTTCCTTTTATCATTACTACAATGATGACTATTATAATTATGTCCCTCCACGCCCTTATTCATATCATTAATCATTTGTCATCTTTCAGACTAACATTCATTGCTACCACATTCATATGAATGAATGGAGCAAATTAACAGGCGGATTGCAGAGTTATTACATGTTGCTACCACATTCTTTCAAGGAATGGAGCAAATTCAATATGACGAATTTCAAGACTTTTCATCAAAGCCTTAGTCATCATTATATCATCACTATGGTGAATTGACTCAAACTCAATGTCTTATCCATATAAGGCGTGTTACGCCATAATTCTATGGGACTTGAACCCAATCACGGTGCATTAAAACTCAAATTGATGTCTTACCCTTTTCGTGCGATAGAACTTGAATCTATCGTCTTATCCTCAAATATTTTTCATTATGGTGCATCCGGACTTTAACCTGATGTCTTACCCTTTTGGTGCGATGAAACTTGAATCCATCGTCTTACCCTTAACCAACGGTGTAATAAATCGAAGTACAACATGACTCACCCTTTGAGTCTTTCAAAACAATCAAAATAACATTCAAATTCATGCTATTAAAATCTTATACCTTCTTCTATTTAAAAAATTTTGTATAGCATGTCATATTCAACCAATAGTAGTATATGTCTTCGGTTCCTGATTTTATGCATATAATACTTCGATCTTCATAACGAGATCAACCAAAATATGAGCTAAAGAAAAACAAGAACTCACTCTCAATTAGATAGAGACTCGTGCTGATAACGTGTTATAAAATTAAGCTCATGGAAATATAAATATAAAGAGATGAAGACAAGAGAAGTAAAATGGAAGATAAGACTTTCTTCTTATTCAAGTGTATTCAAGTCTCATATGTATATATTACAATAGTGAATGAACAACCTTATTTATAGTGAGAAATCACTCCAAAGGTCACCATATTAAGTATCATAATAAATAGATACATTCTTATCCAAAAAGGTTCATGTAACCTAGTGAATATGAATGGTTGTTCATGTACCAATCTTATGGACTATCCACTTAATTCAATGTATTTATAACACAACCTGCCCTACTACGATTATTTTTCTTAAATAAATCAAAAATGGGAGGGAGATAAATATAAGCCAAAGACAAATTAATAGAAGACTTTCAAATAAATGTATGTTGAAAAAAAAATAGAAAAAAAAAAGGTTATGTTGATGTCATCTATAAGTATTATCGCTTACTTTTTCTGTCTCAAAATATTTATTACGCTTTTTTTAAAATAAACTTTTAGAGGTAAATAAAATTAAATTCATTTAGTATTTCAAATTAAAACTTAAATATTTATAAACAGCATAAAAAAAATACTATAAATTGTAATACTTCTCAAATTAATATAATTTCCAAATATTAAATAAAATTTATATAATTTAACTCGAAAGAAAAACAACATTCAAGATAAAAAGAGTATCAAAAATCGTTTAATCTGCGAATAAAATTATTTCGAAATTGTAATTTTGGTGTTTGGACTAATGTATCACACCTAACTCCTTAGTGGATAAAATATAAAAAATTTATCTTGAATTTAGTTATACCTTCAAATAAAAATATAAATTTAATCTTGTGAATATTCCACCGTATCCATTGCATCATCATTTGCATGTTTATCACTTTGAAGATCATAAATTATTAGGTCTAATTAATCATAATTGATAGTGACTAACTTTCAGAACAAATAACATATAGGCATATAAAGATGTTTTAAAATTTTTATTATAATTATATAATCGATCAAAGACCTTTTGTGTAAGAATAGTTATTTTTGTGATACTATAATCTCTTTTTGGTAATTGATATGTCTACGTCGAGCCAAATAAATACTAATTTATCTTCAGAAGATCATTTTTTTATGATATTCAAAGATCGTTTGGTATATTATATAAGAATATATTATAATATTGTGATTAATAATATTGTAGAATAAATTGTGTTTGGATTCTTCTTTATCCACCATTTGATTTGGTGTGTTAGGGGGCATTTTATTTTATCTTTTATCTATGTTTATCCATATATTAATAACTCTTATATTAAAATAAAGTTTTTTTTTTTGCGCCAATTCTTTAATTTTAATTTTTATTAATAACTCTTATTTTAAAATAAAGTCTTTTTTTCATCAATTCTTTAATTTTAATTTTTCACATCACATATTTAAAAACTTTAAAATTATAGGACATTTTGTTACATTCTACATATTTTAAAGATCACAAAATATAAAAATCATTTTTGTATCAAGTCAAAATTCGGCAAAACATAAGTTGAAATGAAGGAAATATCGTGGTTTACAATGTACGTACTCCCTCCATTACATATTACTTGCCCTTCTATTAAGAATAGTTATTTCAATTTACTTGTTCAATTTATAAAATCAAGATAACTAGTTGACGCCTTTCATTGAAAAATTAAATTTTTATTTTTATACATATTATATATTGACACCTCTTGATTTTATCATAATTTTTTTTAACATTTATTAGTGAAAATTTTAACTCCATTGCTATTATTACAATCCGATTCTACGTAAAAGGCTCCCTCATGGCCTCACAAATACAATTTTATATTTGAAAGGATTCAAAATTAAAATTTCTTAATTAATAATAAAAAATTATTTACCACTCTACTGCTTCAACAACTTAATTAATTACATAAGCATCATTATTGCTGGCGAGCTCTTGAAAAATAAAAAAAATACACGTGCATGGTTGTAATATTTCACACAACTCATAAGAATATAGAAAATATATCGTCAGGTATTAAACGTGACATTTTGTAAAACTCTAGAAAATGATCATTCAATTTGTATATTATTTTTTATTTTAATTTATTTGTTTTATTTTAATTTAATAAAAAAATTTAAAAAGCAAATGGTTTTTATGAATTTTATTGTCCAAAAGAAAAGATATACCAAATATATTAAACCGTTTTTTTATTTTTGTCTTAAACATTTGATATAAAAAATTAAAGTTAAAGAACTATTATACCAGAAAAAAACATGAGCTAATTAAAAACGTGTTTATAATTTCTAGATAATAATCGGTTGCTAAAATACTTCCATCTAATTAAATTTTCTTATAATCCTTCGTTAAACAATAGCTAAATGGGATGAATTTTTATATGTTTAACTATGATATTTTGTTACTCGTCAATTTTTTTTATTTTCTAACAGTGTTAAAAGGGAAATAGACTTTTTCTATACATAAAAATTGATTAAAAAAACAGGATAAATAAATTGAATGAGAAAAGCGTTAGTATATGAATTGGATTATGACTAGATAGTAAGACAGAATTAGAGGATTTTTTTTTTAAAGTACGGATAAGTCTAATCATAATATTAATTACGTTGATGCATTCACACTTTTCTTTTAGAAAAAAAAAAGATTTGGCGTTAGATAGTCCACTTGCAATATTTCATTAATTTTGATTCATCAGCAAGATTAGGTACAAATCCACCTTAATTATATATTAGAGCTTTAAAAATATGTTAAAGATTGAAAATATCATGTGTTTATTATTAGTTATTGAAATTTTTTTTTAGGTCCTCGTGTGGCATGCATGCATGCATGTCAATTTGTGAGCCAAATATATTTTCTTTGTTTTATTTACCAAAAAAAAAGATCTTTTAATAATGTAATCTTAACTTAGAGGTATATGAGAAATAGTCGTTTAATAATATGATTTTAAGCATGTCATATAAAAAAGTTAAGAATTTAATAACTATTGCCAAAAAAGAAGAAGCAAGCAGTCTTTTTTTTAACAAAATAAAAAAGAAAGTAAGACAAATAAATTAAAATGGAAGAAATATTAATAAGTCATCTAAAAGATAAATACATATAATTATCTATACAAAGTCCGACTGGTCATAGATTGAATATATAATTAAGTAAATAAATAATATATTTTCTCTAACAATTTAAACTTTTAGGCAAACAATAACTTTTCATGTCATAGGCGAAGCATCTTGCTTGTGAACCATGACGTCCAAAGTTCAAATCTTACTTTTAAGGAAAAAAAGTCTGAAATTTATCCGAACTTTGAACGAAATTGCTGTAACAATATGGAACTTTGGAAATGATCTTTTACCCCTTCACTATTTACTAGTGTATTTTAAAGTTATATATGTTCTCACGGGACATAATAAATATTGCATAATTATAAATAATAAAGTGTCCACATGGACAAATATAAACCTTTTGAAATACATTATTAAATAGTGCAGGGATAAAAGACCATCAATAAAGTTTGATATCGTAACAATAATTCCGATCAAAGTTAAACTATTTTTCAGACTCTTCTCTTTACTTTTTTTTAAAAAAAATAAAAATTAGATGAGATGGACAACACAATTAATTTAACATGGTATATCAAAACCGTCAAACATCTTACATTTGAATCTCATTACCACACATCATTAATTTCTTTTTACATGTTTTACCATAAAAAAGAATCAAATATGCACATAAGAGGATATACACAAAATATATATAACATCAATGAGCCCACTGCTTATGTATATATAAATAATTCTACTTTTAATTACAAAAGTGAATATTTTTTCAACTTGTAATAAAGTATAAAGTAGGTATCCTTAAATAAAACAAGATAAGTGAACCCACTTATCTTGTTTAATCATCAAACGCAAAGGAATACTTAGGGATGACAATAGGACGGGACGGAACTGATTTATGTCTTTGCTAACGTTTTATCTTGCCTTATTTAACTCTTTATCTTGTTTAGATCTAGCTTTGTCCAATCTTATCGTGTTTAGTATTTATTTATATATTAATTATTTTTGTTGTCAAAATTTAGTATTTCTTTTGATTTAAGCTTTTAAGTATCATTTTCGATTTTTTTTTTTCATTTTAATAATTTGATTTATTACTTGTTGATTATTTTGTAATGATCCTTTTATAATGTTTATACAATTTGATTTTGTAACCATTCTCACATGGATTATTTTACTAAGCACATTTTTGTTTAATTTTGGTTCATAGAAGCTTTGTCATGTCCTGTCCTGCCTTGTCCCGTCCTACCCGAGCGCATTGATAGACAATATATTGCCATGGTAGGTTTAAATAGAGCTACTTTTTAAAAACTAAAAATTGGGGTGCAAACATATATACATAGAGCTATCAAAAGAGGAATTAGTGGCGGCAAAAATAAAAAATGTATTAACACATTGTATATACATGATATACATTGTGGATACATTTGATATACAAAATAACTCCTTCCAAACACCATTATAATTCCATTTCAATATCATAATTACAAAATAAAAAGAAACAGCAGTAGAAATTCAAACTCAAAACTCACGTTAACACATGTAAAAGGGATTTAAAGACTAAATATTTAAAAAAGTTGTCAATTAGTATGGGGTATTTTGCGACACATATATTAACGACGACTTATGTACGTAGCTAACTTTGTTCTAATAATATAGTGTCGTACAAAAATGTGATGATTAAGTAATTAACTCACATGCTATTCATCACGAAACTTCTGATTAAAGATATAAAAGTCGCAAACTGTTACTTGCATGAGCATATCAATTTGGAGCTTTCATTTGTAATTTCCTTTTGATTCATTGTTGAACTTTGAACCACCTAATTTGAAAAAGTGCAAAATGTGTATGCACATAAATCCAACGTGTAAAGAAGAAAAATAAATATAATGTCGATGCTTTACACAAAACAACAGCAATAAAGTAGAAATTAGGTATCCTTAGATAAAACAAGATAAGTGAACTCACTTCTTGTTTAATTATCAAACATAATGTAGAAAATAACAGAGTTTAAATAGGGAATATTATGTTGGATAAGCAAATATGTATACTGATTAATTAGTTAACATAGTTATAATTTGTTACAATTCGCGATCTACTTTTAGCTATAATTACAGGATTTAACTTTTTAGTTTTGTATAATTCGTACAATTGTATAATTTTGAATTTGTATAATATAATTTGTATAACTTTTGTAATATGTTTAAAATAATTTGTATAACTGTTTAAGTTCAGATGTTTGTGTTTTTATAAATTCATCATTTCGAGTTCATACAAAAATAGTTGAATTATACAAATGTACCCGCGAATTATTCAAACGAGACAACTTAAATTGTAGCTACAACACGTAAATATGCAAACTATAGTTATGATGCATAATTAAGTTTATAATAATGGCTATTTGCGAAAGTTTCCAGAAAAGTATAACCAGATAGACTTTTTGCTAGTCCAAGATTGTTGAATAAGATTGTGAGATTCAACTAAAGAAGGGGAACTTAGAATGAACAAAGAGAATTTTAGATAGGAAAACTTGATTATGAAAGAAGTCTCTTTGATTTGAGTTGTATACAACTCTTTTTTTGACGACAAGGGGAACCCACAACCGCTACTCTTTTGGGTGCGCATGGGGTAAAATCCCGCTTCTATGTAATATCTCGCAAATCACACATGAGAGATAATCCGCACCAGGCAAGCCTGGTGCGACGAACTCGATCAAGAAGGCAAATCCCTTGCTTTCGAACTTGAGACCTCCAACATGAAAGTCTCAAGCTCAAACCACTGGCCACCCCAAAGGGTAGGGTTATCTACAACTCTGGGTCTACGACCTCCTTCCTACTGTCCACGGGACTTTCCTTTTCAACTACACTTTTCAATTTTCGAGGTGTTACAATTTAAATGTCTACTTAGTTTAGATCCAGCTTCACCTTCTCCTGTTTACTCTTTATGTACATATTTTTTTGTATTCTTTAATCAGTATACTTTTTTTAAGTTGATCTTTTTATATCATATTCCAAAAAAAAAATAAAAATGTTGTAATAACTTTTTAATGTATTAGTTGATGATTATTTTGTAATGATACTTTTATATGTTATACATTTTGATATTGTAACCATCCTCACATGAATTCTCTTACTAAACACATTTACTTCCGTTCATAAAAGCTTTGATTCGATCCACTCTGTCCCTTTTAAGCATCCACAATGTATAATACATACATTGAATATACATCTTATACTTTGTGGATACACTTGATATACAAAGTTTCCATCATAAAACTCCTTCTAATCACCACTACACTTCAATTTCAAATATTATAATTATATATTTTAGAAAAGAAACAAGAGAAAAATAAGTATCTTTCGACTTGCATTATTTTCATTTTCTACAACTAATATTGCTCGTAGTAGAAAATCAAACTCAAAACTCACGTCAACACATTTAAAAGGGATGTAAAGACTAAATATTAAAAAAGAATATGTTAAATAATTAGGAGGTATTTAGCAACATATTGATGACGACTTTTTTCTTATAATATAGTGTTAGTCTTACAAAAATGTGATGATTAAATAAATTGATTTATACTCTTAAGATTCCTTTACATATAGTTTGAGGGAAAATGTGATACATTTCAATACAGCTATAGTTGTTGGAATTTTCCTTTCATTTTATGATACATAATTTGACTCTAAATATGAAATGAATACTCGAACATTTCAAAGTGAGTATATAATGGGAGTTATCAGGTTCACGTAAATTTATGTTTCTGTTTTATTATTATATAAAGTAGTGTTGTATTTTTCTTAAAATGAAATACTTAAATATAGATGTGTGAATTTATGATTCTCTTCCGACATCAAATATAGTAATTTTGTATATTTATCAAATAAATAAATACATATGAATTCACGTTTGAAGTGTCATAATACGATGATAATTTGGTACAACTATCTCAATAACGTTAGAAATTTAAATCTTTTACTATCAATGTTGTTCTCTTTCTTTCTAAATTTGAGTGTCACCTCTCTAAGTAGTTGGTATTAGCACTTTTTACATTTTAATCAATATTTTTTCTTTTTTAATCTTTAAAAATTTTCAAGGTTGTCATATTGAAAATTCCTATTTATTTTTTTTACCAATATAATTTTTTTATAAAATTAAACCAAATGTGTATGTTAGAACTAGTTGTACTAAATGATCTAAAATCCATTCAATAAGTTCAACCGGTTTTTTAAAATCTTCGATACAAAATATAATTATTCAAATTTCAATAATTACTACTAGAATAGATAATAATTAATTTTAGCCCATCTTGGTTTAGACACTACAAAGTATAAAGGGAAAATTGTATATAATAGCAAACTAATAACCTAAAATAAATGGAGTAGCTAGGGTTTGATTTAATTGTGCTCCATAGCAAACGTTAGTCAAAGTGTGTCAGGCGCCTCTCTCCCAAAAATCTCGCTCGCCACTCTCCCTTTCTCGCTCGCCACTCTCCCTCTACTCGCCTCTCTCGCTTTATACACAAAAGTGTATAAATTATGTTTCTGTTTTGTATAAAGCGAGAGAAAATTATATATACACATGCAAAAACATATCTTCGTGTTATACACTTAATTATACAACTAACAAACATTTTACTTCAATTCAATTGTAGACAAATGCAACTTTTATACAAATATTGCAGAGAAAAAGGCCAACGAATTATACAATTGTGAATTTTATACAATTGCAATGAAATACAATTTTCTCTAGCTTTATACAACGGGAGTGTATATATTGTGTTTCTGTTTTGTATAAAGCGAGAGAAAAACATATATCTTCTTGCTATACACTTATAATTATGCAATATACATACATTTTAATTCGATTCAATTGTATGCAAAGTAAATTTTATAAAAATATTGCAGCGAAATAGACAACGAATTATACAATTGTGCATTATACAATTGCAGTGAAATAGGATAGCGAATTATACAATTGCAGCGAAATAGGCCAGCGAATTATACAATTTAGGCCAGCGAATTATACAATTGTATATGTACAGCGAATTATACAGTTATATGTTTACTATGGAGCGCAATTATGCTAATTTTGCTATAGCATACAAATATGAATTTTTTGTTTGCTAAATGTGAAAGTTGCCCAAGTATAAACCCATAGTTCCTAATGGGCTTTGATTGGATTTATGAATTTGTTCTTCTGTTGATACCATGAACAAATGATACATATTAAATCTCATTGCCTTATGTTCGGAAGTAAATGACCAAAGAAATTTTAATTCAAAATAATATCGCAGTTTATAATTGTCAATGACTTATGTTTGTATGATACAATGATAAGAAATAATTAATTAATTTTAAGATGAATTTATCCCATATTTGATTAGGACAAAATTATAGAATATCTTATTTTAAAATTTAATATTATTTTATTTCATATTATCCCATATTTGATTAGGACAAAATTATAAAATATCTTATTTTAAAATTTAATATTATTTTATTCCATATTAAGAATAAAATAATAATCTCGAAGTAACTTATCCTCGGATCAATTGCAACAACAAAGGGGATGATGTGTACTAAACAAAAAATAAATAAACAAAAAAACAGACGTTGCTTAGGAGTTTTAATGACCTTATTATATTATAAATTGACAAAGACATGAATTGTTTATTTTGTCCCATTTTCCATTTTCAAATGACATCAATGATCCCAATAGTTTCTTTCTTTTTCTTTACTCTTTTGCCTAATTGACACAAAAAAGAACAACCATGCAAATCGATACAATAATATATTCCGTATAATTTTTAAAAATTAGTTTTGAACAAGGTGTTGCCTATACATTCTTTTTTCATATCTTGTGAATAGTGGTAAAGTCACGATTTTAAAAAAGAGATTTAAAATCTAAAAAATAGATATACGGAGTAGTCAAAAGAGGTTCGACATTTATATACTAATATACTTAAAATATTATTTTAACCATGTATAAATAATATAATTTTCCATCGAAGGGGTTCAAATGAACTCCCAAACTATAAGGTGACTCCGCACTAGGGCTGTTCAAAATCGATAAACCGAACGGATAAAAAAGTTATTGGTTGATAGTATTAGGTTATTGGTTTAGTGGTTTTGATAACGCTTTTAATTTTTTTTTATATCAGATTATCAGTTCTTAATGGTTTGAAGTTTTCTTAACTGGTTAACCGATAACCCGATAGTAAATTAAATAATTATATTTATACCATTTTGTATATAAAGTCCTTGACTTAGAGTTTGATTTCCCACTTTTTTTTTGTTGTCTCAAACACTTGATTTTTCTACAATGTAAAAGTGTTTGCTTTTGAGCAAGATATGAGTTGTGAACACAAGTGCATAATTTATTTGGTTTGTCACCTTGTTTTAAAGTGATTTTCAATGTTTTTTCTTTTGTGTCAAATTAACGTTAAACTGATAACGATCAAAACCGATAAACCAATAACCAATAAGTCAGTATCCTAATGGTTGTATGACGGTTTAACATCTTCACAAATAACCAATAAGTCAACCCGATAAACTTCAACACCGAAACGAACCGACCAATATGCAGCCCTACTCCGCACTGCTTGTGAAGATAAAAATATTATTTTCAATAAATCTCCAGGCTAATCAAAATATTTATATCAAAATAAAGTATGAAAATACAGTAGAAATAATAATAATAATAATAATAATAATAAATAAAGGAAATAATTAATTAACCATCTTGAGATAATATGCATTTATACTTTTTAATTGGAGAAATTTCTTGCGTTTTAGTTTTTTCTTCTTTTCATTTTTGTTTGTGAAAGGGATAGAATATCAAACTTAACCCTAGTATTTTTACAATATGAACATTAATGGAAATACTAATCATTAAATGATTTAGAGATATTGAAGGACAAAGACAATTAAAACAATAATTGGTTATCTGTTTAACGCTTTAATCAGTATGATTATGAAAAATTTAATTAGTGTATGTGAAATCATAAATCATAATTAATGTCTTGCTGGATCACACAAAGAGTTATCAAATGAAAACATGTCAACTATTTAAATAGCAACAAAAGTGGGTTGGGACTTTATCTTATTTTAAAAATTTAGCTACTCCTAAATTAAATTAACTTAAATCAAAGTAAGTTATGATATAATTATGTAGTGGAATTTTGATTATACTGCCCAACCATTTATTTTTTTGTTCTTAATTGAGTGGTAAAGAGAATTGGGTTAAGATATTTCACTTACCGTTTATATTAGGAGCTTATCGATCTCCAGTCAAGAATATACGTACAAAAAATTCTAAAATTTGAAACGAAAATATCTCATAACAATATTTTATGATTTTCGAATATTTCACTACATCGTCCAATTATTATTTTTTCTTATTTAGGGTGGTGAGAAAAAGAATCGATATCATTACACTTACCATTTATATTTGAATTGAAACTTATCCGTTGTTAAAAACACATGTAAAAAAATTCTGAAATTTGAATCGAATATTGAATATCTAATAACAGATGGATCTTCAAGTTTGATTAGAATAAATTATAATTAAAGTATTTAAATAAAATATAGTAGCTAATTTAAGAGGGTTGTTGAAGTCAGTGGCATAGCCACATAGTGGTAATGGTGTCCAATTCGTAAAAAAATAAATAGTATATATACACGTAAAATAATATAGAAAATGATAAATAACATATTTTGGACATCCTTAACATAACTAACTGCTATTTCTAAATACTCTTTAAGAAATCCCTGACTCCGCCAATGGTTGAAATATTTTATCTTTTTTTTTAAAATAAAAATGATAAATTTAATTCTCATTATTTTATTAAAATATAAAAAGCAAGAGTGTGGTTTGAAATTCAAACATCCCCACACAAGACATCATGTCCCCAAAACATGGGGTGGGTGGAAATAATGAAATGTTATAGATATTGGAAAAGACAAACTATAAGTGGCCCAAAACTAGAAAAAGATAGAAATTCTCATAAATAAAAATTTAACTATTCATAATAATTAGGGAAAATACCCAAGTACCCCCTCAACCTATGCCCGAAATCCCAGAGACACACTTATACTATATAAGATTCTATTACCCCCCTAAACTTATTTTATATGTATTTTTACCCCTTTTTAGCCTACGTGGCACTAGTTAAAAAAAAAATCAATCATCGTTGGGCCCACAAGATAGTGCCACGTAAGCTAAAAAGGGGTAAAAAATTATTAATAAAATAAGTTCAGGGGGGTAATAGGACCTTAGTATAGTATAAGTGTGTCTTTGAGATTAGGGCATAGATTGAGGGGGTACTTGGGCATTATCCCTAATAATTACATAAATTACATCTTATATGTAATTTTAGGTCTTTTAGACTAACTTCATCTTATTCTCCTCATGCATAATTTGATAAAAATATAATATCTACCAGCAACATATTTGTCTTTTATGAGAGCCAAAAATGTAAGACCAAAATGCTTCCTATTTCTTTCAATTCTTTTTTTTTTTGCGATCATAAATTAAAAAAATATAAAAATATTTTTTAATTTTATGAATTTAAACATGTAATGTGAAAAATTAAAATTAAAGAATTATTGTAAAATTTTAAAAAAATCTCCTTTTTAAATGAACTAAAAAATATGATAAATAAATTAAAAAAGACGTAACACTTTTTTTTCTTTCTTATTTTGATAACTTATAACGGAAACAATATTTTTTTTAAAAAAAAATGAATAATTTTGTTTCCAAAATTTTTCTAATAAATTCATATGATTTCATTTTATTTTTACCTTAAAATTTAAAGTCTTTTAAATTTAGTGTAAACATGGATTAATAAGTTTCTTCTAACTTAAAAAATAATCTACTTTTTTTGTTATAGAAATGTCACTTTTTTTTTTGGTATTGTTTGGCTTATAAGCACTGTCAAGGAGGACCCTCCATGTTTAATTAATAAAAAAATATACTGTCTTCTGTCCCAACTACTATTTAATTTACCCTTAAATTTATTTATATTAAAAAAAATAAAAATAAAAAGAGATAACGTACAAGTATTCCTTCAATTTATGTCCGAAATTTCAAAAATATACTTATACTATACTAATGTCCTATTACCCCCTGAACTTATTTTATTAATAATTTTTCTACCCCTTTTCGGCCTATGTGACGGCACTATCTTCTGGCCCAACGCTGATTGACTTCTTTTTAAGCTAGTGCTACGCAGGTTGAAAAGGGTATAAAATTACTTATGAAATAAGTTCAGGAGGTAATAGGACCTTAGTATAATATAAGTGTGTTTCTAAAATTTCTGACATAGGTTGAGAGAATACTTGTACATTTCCTTCATCTCTACATTCTTTATACCATTCAAACAATAAATAGTATTTTGAACAAAGATTTTCTTTTTTTTTTATATTTTGAACAATTTTTTTTTTAATGTATATAAATATGAAAATGATTTTGTCTTTTTTTGTTTTATTCTTTTCAGTTTTCCAATAATGATGTCTATGTAGGTACATAGTACATACTGTTTTTTTCACTGCATTTTTGCATGTTTGACCACAAAAAATATTAATTATTTCAAATTATTTTTCATTGTACTTGAAAATTAATGCTGGTCATGAAAATTTTAAACAATTTAAAGTTAAATTTAAAAATTTGAAGAATAGTTTGATACTATATTTGTTTTCCACCTCATTTCATAATTTTTATAAATTGTATCTTTATTTTTTTTAGAAAAAATATAATGAAATAGAGAACTTCATTTTTAATTCTATTTCAAAATTTAAATTAATTTTTTGATCAAACAGTTTAGGGTTTAGGATTTTCTACTAAATATCTTGAGCTGATAGATCATAGCCATGAAAAATGTCCTAGCCGCTATATGGTAAAAGGTGGACTTTTTATGCTCATTCTTTTTAATTTTATTTTATTCTGTTTCTCATTTAATCAAAGATTAAGATTTTAATTTTGATTCATTGTATGAATTTTGCATTAAAAATTTAATTGGCGATAGTAATTTTTTATTAGTTTGAATGTTATTTTTATCTAAAATATATATGTTTGAAGAGCATTACCATAAATAAATTCTATTCAATGAATATTTGAATCATTCGAATTTCAATATAAATAAAAAAAAATACAACAAAATTTAAGATCACGCTTGACCATGATTTTTTTTACTTTTTTTTTAGGTTGAATAAAAAAACGTGTTTGACCATAAATTTATGAACCTCAAACTTGAAGTTAAATATTGAAATTTTCAATAAAAAAACCTCAACTCTTTTCACTTTGAATTGCTTATAAACAAAAATTTATAAACAACCTCAATTTATATTTATAGCGATAAATATTTTTTAATTTTAATCAAGAAATCTCAATTTTCTACTCCTTTATATATGGAGTGACTTTTATTAAAAAATATTTTATTTTTTAATATAAAACTTTTTAATTTGATAATCAAATATATTAATTTAAAATATTTTTATTTTACGATAAAACATGACCAAACGATTTGACGTGGGTTGAATCAATCCAAAACACAAATTGAAGTCAATTCACCACATTTCACGATCCACATACCAACCTTGTTCTTTTCCACTTCCTTTTCCCCGCCGCTCTCTCTCTCTGTACATTTTTTTTCACTTCGAATCTGCATTTGCACTTAAATTTCTCTTTTTTTACTCCCATTTTCTTCCATTTCCTCTATCAGAAAAATCTTTATCAATTCTTCTAATGAACTGTCTCTGTTTTTGTCACCAAAACTCTCTTTGAACTCAAGTCTTCCTGTTTTGCTATTACTATTTTCTAGTTATAAGTAGGTTTCTTTCAACTTCATTCTCTTAATTTGAACTTTTCCATTCTTGGGGTTGTTATATTTTGTACAATCTTGGATTCATCCTCAAGCTTACTCTCATTTTTGTTACTGAAAACAAAATCAAGAACTCATTTTTCTGTTTTTTGATTGACCCATTTCTCCAACTTCTGTTGTTTTCAAGTACTTCTAATGATGGGTTCTTTCAGTTTTGGGTTTTTGTAGAAAGCATTGTTCTTTTTTGTTGTTTATGGGGAATGAGTACAAGAAGAGGAAAAATGAGAAATTGGGTTTTAGTTGGAGTTTTAGTGACTGTTGGGCTGGTTTTTCTGAAATGTGATGCTTTTCCAGCTAATGAAGGTATATGCTTATCAATTTCATAAACTTGTTATGTTGCTTAGATCTTGATTTGATTGGTTTGTGAAGTTTAATTTGTGTGAGTTAGGACAATGTAGGGAGTTATATGATGTTGTTTTGTAAATTAGTGACAGGTATTGTAAGTGGCAGAATGGTCTTGCTTACCTGATCCATTAAGATTCAGTCGTTTGTTGTTCTGAGTAGTAGAAAGAAAAGAAAAAGTATATGACGTATAAATACGCGATTGAGTATTGTAAGTTGCAGAGTGGTTTTGCTTTTCTGATCCAATGAGATTTAGCCAATTGTTGCTTTGACTAGTAGTAAGAAAAACAAGTTATATGATGTTGGTGATAAATATGTGATGTGATATTGTAAGTGGTAGAGTTTCCTTGTTGCCCCGATCCATTAAGATTCAACCATTTGTCACTCTGATTCGTAGCAAGAAAAGAAAAAGTTATATGATGTTGTTTAGTAAAGATCTTGGCTTTTTTTGTGTTGAGATACTGTATTGATGAAATGCTAATGCAATGTAAATGGTAGTTGATATTCATAACTGATATCAGGTTTCTCACTTGGGAGTAATTTGGTTTTGCACAGTTCATGCTCTAAATAACTTCAGGGAAGCTATATATGAAGATCCACATCTGGTATTCTCAAATTGGAATGCCGTAGATTCAGATCCTTGTGGATGGTCTGGAATTTTTTGCTCAATGGCACGAGATCATGTCATAAAAATGTGAGAAAAGTGCCTTCTGCATATGGCGTTTTCGTTTATGTTCTATCTGTTTGTTTGACTGATTTTTCTCAATTTGATGTGACTTATTTCATTACTTTTCGATACATGTTAGTAGCACAACTGAGCCTTTACTAATGCGTTTACAACGTCTCCTATGTAATTTTGCAGTAACATTTCTGGTGCTTCTTTGAAGGGTTTTATTTCGCCGAATTTGCATTTGATTTCTTATTTGGAAGAACTGTAAGCTATTACTTCCGTGAAAAACTTATACATGTAAATCCGGTGCGTAAAAGAATTGGTAAAAGCTTAATGCTATGTATTGGTGATGTGCAGGATATTGCATGGAAATGTACTGATTGGTACAATACCAAAGGAGATTGGCTTGTTGAAAAATTTAAAGGTCTTGGATTTGGGTTCTAATCAGCTCGCAGGACCAATTCCTCTCGAGCTTGGCAATTTGTCAAACATTATAAAGATGTCAGTGCAATTTGAGTGTTCATTGTTGTATGTGTACTTTCCTTTTTGACTTCCATGAAGCTTCCTCATCTCATCTAGTTTTGTTATGTCTCTGCAGAAACCTTCAATCCAATGGATTAACAGGTAAATTGCCCTCTGAGCTCGGTAAATTGATATACCTTCAGGAACTTCGTGTGGACAGAAATAAGCTCAAAGGACCACTGCCTGCCAGTAATGGCTCAAATTTTATATCCAGTGCTTATGGGATGTAAGTCGAATATGGACCAGTGCTATTTCTTCAATTCTATGCATTCTTAATCTTTGGATTTGCTGTCCTGTAGGTTTTACAGTATCACATTGGTAGAAGATTTATTGTTGCAATGCTTTATAGATGCGGTTCACTAGATTTTTCGATTTTGTACACTTTGAAGCTGCCTTTTGGTCTTTTTGAGGGAGCGGGTGGATATCTGAAACTTGAAATCATTTTTTAAGCCGTTAACTATACCCTTACTAAGTGATTCTCTCTAAAATGTAATGTTGCCAGGACTTAAGAGCATTATAGTATCTCAATTAGCATATGATTTGCTGCAACATTGTTGGCTGCAGTTTGTCTGGACATTTACAGAGTCTTAAAATTGAAAGATTATGGCTAATGTTCTATCTTTCTTTCGTCTTGATTGATAGTGGTAGACTTCTGTTGACATGTATGTCTTTTGTACTTGAACTTGAGTTTAATACATTTGTTGTTCTCCTAGAAACTTCACAATTACTTAGTGTGATGAAATCTTAAAGAGTTCAACATGTATATTGAAAAGTCATCACTGACGTTTCTGCAATATTCTGTATAGTTTTCTGGAAAAATCAGGAAAAGCCTCCTATGCTTGCTTGAACTTGTAATTGTTCTACATAGATCCCTTTAAGTTTTAACTCACAGTTGGTTCCTGAGTAATCATCTTTTATTTTTGCTTAGGAATGCCTCTGGTGCCAAACCTACTGGTCTTTGTCGTTTATCTCAACTGAGAGTTGCTGATTTCTCCTTCAACTTCTTCTTTGGTAGCATACCAAAGTGTCTGGATTACCTTTCAAAGTATAGTTCTTAATTTTGATCCACAAGCATTTTTTATACTCTTTATATCAGTTTCTGAGTGCCTATTATTTCGTTCTTTCTGTAGAACTAGCTTTCAAGGAAATTGCCTTCAAGCAAAAGATCCCAGGCAGCGTTCTACTGCTTTATGTGGTATGTGTAATCTGCTAGACAACTCTTACACTTTAGCAGAATCACTAAACAAGCCTTTGAATCTTTTATGCATACATAAATGTGCAAAAATGCAAGCTGGTCATGCATACTTTAGATTTATATCCTAAAGGGGCTTCTGCAAATAAGTTTGCCCATTTCACTAACAGTCGCAGTTGAACAGATCAACTTTAAAATAATTGAATTGATTGTTGTAACTTTTGCATTATAGGAGGCACTCCACCTGCCAAAAGCAATCCAGCACAGAGCAATAATAAGCACCGGACTGTTGAAGGAAGAGCCAAACATAAGTCTGCTTCAAAACCTACCTGGCTTTTTGTGTTAGAACTGGTAACTGGAGTTATTGCAGGTTCTCTCTTCCTTGTGGCTATTCTGGCTGCCATTCAGAAGTGTAAGAACAGATCTTCAATTATCATCCCTTGGAAGAAATCAGCAAGTATGAAAGACCATTTGAAAGACCATATGGAAGTTTATGTAGGTGAGTACCATGCAATTTCAGTTAAGAATTATTGACTTAGGAAAAATGGTTTCCTTGGAAAACATTTTCCAGAAAATGAGTGGATTTCTTACTTATTTTCTTGTGTTCGGTGCATAAGTAAACAACATCACCCTAATAGGATTTGTATATAATCTAGACAAATACTATGGCAGGTGGGGTAGGGGTCCTGGGTGGTGGCGATGGGGCTTACGGAGTGGGGAGTGGGGGGTGAAGATGAGGTGTGTTGGAGGGCGGGGAGGACACAATTGATGTGAAATACCACTTGTGGAACTCGTTTTTACTACCTCCATACTGAACACACCTTTAATTCTTTCTCATATAGGATCTGATTCTTCAATTTAGTACAACTAATGTTTCTGTTACTTCAGCTATCTTTACTATTATTGTTGTTTATAAGCAAACTAACTTGTCCTCATTCACATTTATGTCCTCCAACTTTGAGTGTGCACAAGTAGGCACCTAAACTTGTATAAAATTGAACAAATAAACACAAACGTCCTACATGACATCCTACGTGACAATTTGTATCCTACGTGGTGTCCTATGTTTATTATGCCACATTGGACATGTGCCTACTTGTTCAATTTTATACAAGTTTAAGTGTTTGCTTGTGCACATCCAAAGTTAAATGACATAAGTATGAAATGAGGCCAAGGTTAAGAGCACCTAATGTATTATGCCTTCTTTTCTATGATATTTTCACAATAACTTCTTTATTCTTATATTTTTCGAAACCTGTTTTGGAAAATATTTTTTCTAGAACCGAGGGTCTGTCGGAAACAATTTTTCTACCTCCAGAAATGTAGTTTTAATGTCTGCATACACCTCACCCTCCTCCGACCCCACTTGTGAGGTCACACAGAGTATACAATCACAAGTTCAGAAGCATTAATTGTAATTTGAATTTCTATTGGTAACAAATGTTTATTTGTCAGATACTGAGATGCTAAAGGACGTTGCAAGATATAGCAGACAAGAACTTGAGGTAGCTTGTGAAGATTTCAGCAACATTATTGGATCCTCACCAGACAGCTTGGTCTATAAAGGAACTGTGAAAGGCGGACCTGAATTAGCCGTAATTTCCATTTGTGTCAAAGAAGAGCAGTGGAACACCTATCTAGAGGTTTATTTTCAGAAAGAGGTGAAGCCTGTTCTCTCCTTAAAATACATGGCTACTGCTGAGCTCTGTCCGCAATAAAAATTTCATCTTTGCTGCAATGCTCTAACCTGTATGGCCTACAAACTCAGGTAGCAGAATTGGCCAGAATAAATCATGAGAACACTGCAAAACTTCTAGGTTACTGCAGAGAGAGCAGTCCCTTCACAAGGATGTTGGTGTTCGAGTATGCATCTAACGGGACTTTATATGAACACCTCCATTGTGAGTGGGAAAAACTATTTTTTTACACATTTGCTTACTGTATGTTTTAGAAGCTGAAATCCTAACTCTCTGAACTTATCACAGATGGAGAAGGATGCCAACTTTCTTGGACGCGGCGAATGAAAATAGTTCTTGGCATCGCTAAAGGACTGAAATATCTCCATTCAGAACTTGATCCCCCATTCACTATATCAGAACTGAATTCAAATGCTGTATATCTCACAGAAGATTTTTCTCCCAAGGTAAGCGAAAGATTTCAGTATTACTGCTGCAAAACCAATTCGCTGTTAAACTTTCTGGTCAATCTTACTGTCAGTTATGCTCATCCATAAGACAATTTTAGTTTACTCTCCACAGTTTCTGCTCATTTTGTCTTTGAACTTGCCGAGTTTCCTTACAAACAATTTGGGCTTACATTTTTCCATTTTTGTTTCCTTCAAGCACAACCCTTTGTGCCTTTTAACCCGATAATAAAAAGCTGATTTTCCATATCCTTTTCTCTCAAAGTTTAATTTATCTGGTGCACAGCTTGTTGATTTTGAAAGTTGGAAAACAACATTTGCCAGATCAGAAAAGAACTCGGGTGCTATCAGTGGTGAAGGAACAATGTGTGTCCTTCCAAATTCTCTACAGAGCCGTCATCTTGACATGCAGGGTAACATCTATGCATTTGGAGTACTACTGCTTGAAATAATCAGCGGAAGACCTCCATATTGCAAAGACAAAGGGTGCTTAGTTGATTGGGTAAGCATTTCTTTCCATGTGAGAAGTTTTTGTATATGATAAAACTCTCTATGTAGAACACAGACTCGTGCTTTATGGAAACTCAAGTTGACTTTGATATGGCAGGCCAAAGAATTCCTTGAATTGCCAGAGGTATTGCCATATGTTGTAGATCCCGAGTTGAAACATTTCAGATACGAAGACCTTAAAGTGATATCTGAAGTGGTCAATCTCTGTATCTGCCCAAATTCGAGTAGCAGGACTTCGATGAAAGATTTGTGTGCTATGCTGGAGATCGATATTGACACATCCATAACTGCAGAGCTCAAGGCATCGTCTTTAGCATGGGCTGAGCTTGCACTCTCATCCTAACCGCCAAAGCTAACCGTATACATACATACATATATCATAGGTGTCTAGTACATTTTCAATCCTTTTTGTTATTTTCTTTGTAATTTCTTGATCCATTCTCCTTTCTAATATTTTGGAGTTATGGTAAAGTTCATGCAAATTTTGCATGCTGGTAGAAAGTATTATGTAGAGTTCAAAAGTTGCTAGTTTTGATCCTTTGTATACAAACTGGAACTACAATGACTTGAGTGTTAAATAGTGAATGAAAGTCCATTTAGCAATTGTCCTACTCAAAAAATTTCAGCTTACGAATTATAAATCAAAAGACTTGAAACATTGAGAAGATTTTATATCTAAAATTTAGGAGTGTTTAGAGGTGATTTTGGATTGATTGAGATTGAATCATGATTGTATATTTCATGTATAATCAGCATATGAATTAAACTATGTTAAGTTTTTTGAGTATACTATAATAACTGTTGAAGAATTTGCACTATGTATTATGTTACTCATGATCTTCTTAAGCGGGAGAAATACACACTACTTATTTTCTATGTCAATTAAATGCATGATTAACGATATTCATCAAAATTATTTATCTTCTTTATAGAGAATTCATATAATAAATTTTCTTATTTATAATTTTCATTGAGAATGTTTAAAATCTAAAGAAGTAATGTCATGACCCAAAAATGGACGTGATGGCACTCGTCTTATCCCACCAAGACAAGTCAGCCTAAAACTCAACCATTACAATAAAGTGCGGAAATAAAATATAAGTAACTTAATAAAACCCCCAAAACCTGGTAGTCACGTGTACAAGCCTCTAAAGTATTACAATTGATTCAAAAGAAAAACTAAAGTCTCAAATGAACTTGTTTCTAGAATAGAACAAGATCATAATTATGGAGAAGAAAGTCTGCTGAGATGGAAACAACTACCTCACAAATCTCCAAGAAGTCTCGGAAAAGAAGAGAATGACAAGTACAACAAAAATCCAGGCTCATAACCTACAAAAATTTGTAGAAGCAAGGGGTGAGTACCAAACCACACGGTACTCAGCAAGTATACCTCTAAACACAAGCTAAGGGGATGAAATACGGGTACTCCTACCACCCCTAACCGAACCTCCACAACTACAACCTACATTAAAATCAACCCAACCTAACAACTCACAGTTTACATAGCACGTAGCTCAACAACAACACTTAGACAAATTACATATCCTCAACAACAACACTTCAACAAATTACATATTCTCAACAATAATACTTCAACAAATTACACATCCTCAACAACAATACTTCAACAAATTATATATCCATAATAACAAGCTCATATTGATCAATCACAAATTCCGCAGAAAGGCAATCAGAAGATCAGCAAAACACGATATCAAGTTCACTAATGATAAGTATGTACAATGCAATGGAATGCAATGTCAAGTATAATGATGCATGTCTGACCTAGTGATACACACCCGCTGTCTCTCAGTCCGGGACCCATGGGGGACATATCTGTCCATGCATCTGTCGCGGCGCACGACACGACCCTTGATAATAGTAACCATCGCGGCGCGCGATACGTCCCTCGAAATATAGTATCCATCGCGGCGCGCGATACGTCCCTCGAAATATAGTATCCATCGCGGCGCGCGATACGTCCCTCGAAATGGTACATCCTCTTAAGTACCCATTCTTTCTCAATGCACATAACACTTGTCATAACCAATGTCTCAGAATAATGCAGATGACAAGTTCACACAAAAAAATGAGGAGATGACCATTTTCATAACATCGCACAGTTCACAACCACACAAACATGAAGTTACATCAATAATGATTCAACAAGACTTCAACCCTTTCTCAACACAACACACATAAACAATTAATCACATTGCTTTTTGTTATCCCATTCTTTTCATCATTAGAATTAATCAATGTGGGCAAATCACCCCATCACCAATCCCGTTACTTCCAAACATATACCACAAGGACATACACACATTTCATACACTTAACAAGAGTTTAGAAATCCACTTGCCTCAATTTATCGAACAATCACTTCGGGACTTTAGCCTTCCTCCTTTGTTGCACTTCCAAATAAAATCTAGTCTATTCAAATAATTAAACACTATAAGGTTTCGAAGTTAACAACACACATATTGCACGTGTCTAGACTAAATCAAAAAAAAAACTCACACAAATTTATAATTAAGTTCTTAAGTTTCAAGATTAGGATTAAATTTTTAATTTCTTTTCAATATCATAAATCTTAAGACATTCACTTAATACCATATACCTAATACTTAATTATATATATTAATATATCAAAACTTAATAATAGTATGAAAACTATTAAAAAGATCTCAAATTGATCCCAATTTATATCACCCATATTTGAACACCAAAATAAAGATATTTCATGAAATACTTTTATACGGAAGGCTTCTTGCATGTCTATTTACCTCCCTTCCCAATAATTGTTTCATGATCATCAACAATTGGTCATAATTACTTAATGACTAAGGTGAAATTTATGCTAAATAACATATGCATACATGTACACAAAATTAAAAATTAGTTTCACATATTAGTGTAAATTATACACGTTTTAATCTAAAAAATCTACTTCTAATTACATAAAAACTTAATAGAAAGAATGAAAATAATTACGTTGACGTCTTGAGATGAAAATATTGATTTTTCTCCTCCTTTTCCCTTTTCTTTTGTCCCTTTCTTTTCTTTTCTTCTCTGCGTTTTTTTTTTCTTTTTCTAATCATTCTTTTTCCAATCCTCATATAAGCCGTCAGAGGCGTTAAAAGGTTAGGGCACTTTGCCCCTTTTCTTTTTATTTTATTTATTTATTTATTTAATTAATTTCCTTTTTTTCCCCATTATTATTAGCAACAAAATAATATTTTATTGAATCTAAAAATCATGTCACTCATTCTTATAAGTCATATAAATTAATTATAAAATCTACTAAAAAGGTTAATACAAAAATAATGGTTGAAATTTCTAAAACGACTAAGAGGGTCGTTACAAGTAAGCACATAAAGAAAGTTTTACATCAATTGTATATATAAAAACAATAATTTAATTACATATAAATAATTTTTTGCTCAAATGTTGATAAGTGTAATTAACCCAAAAATAATACTTATGTAACCCTCTCTACAATCATGAAATCTATTTTTTTTTTTCTAATCATGATAACGAAAATTAACAAAATTGTTTATATTGAATCTATATATAAAAAATGAATTTATGATAATATGGGTGATTGTTGAAATAAACGTTTTTAAAATAGGACTAAATATTTATTTTTTGAAACTTAAGGACCCAAAACGACATATACTCTTCCTGTTTCTCCCACATCGAGCTCAAAGAGAAGCTTGGAGGAGAATAAGAAGAACAGCGAAGCAGTATAGTTCGTCCCTTCGGGGACATCCGATAAAATTGGAACGATACAGAGAAGATTAGCATGGCCCCTGCGCAAGGATGACACGCACAAATCGAGAAATGGTCCAAATTTTTTTGCCGGCCGTCGGCGCTGATGCTCCGGTCAGTCTGTATTTTTTTTGCCGGCCGTCGGCGGCGGTAAGCTATTCGGAAATTCAATAAGTACATAGTGATTCTGTTTTACTTCCTTCATTTAGATTTAATTTGCATCTGTAGTTTTATCAGAATCCCCAAATTCATGTTTTTGCTAATTAGGTTTATTAGCTATGTGATTGAATAAGTTTTTTTTTTTTTTGTAATTCTGTTGTAGTTGATTACAATCACAATCATTTTGGTTTAGATGTTGAATCGAGCACCGGTCCGAACAAATAACTCAGCCTTCATTGCTATGAGTGCTGATGAGGTGATTCATTATTTAATCTTTCATTAATAATCAATATGTATCTTTACAATTTGAATCTGTTACCTAAAAGTAGTGGAGGTCAGGATTAGGTTAAAAGGTTAGTAGGCAAACAGAGTGTTGTGGCACTTCCTTTCCTTTTCTTCTATGTCTATTAGTATTAGTTGATTTCATTTCATTTGTATCTTGCTGGTTTGCCTGTCATATTTTCTTGCTACCACACTTCAATGTATGTTTTCTTTTCTGTCGAAACGAGGGTCTATCGTAATCAACCTCTCTACCCCACAAAGGTAAGGATAAGGTCGTGTAAATCCTCTACCCTCTCAGACCTCACTTGTGGGATTATATTGGGTATGTTGTCGTTGAATCGTTGTAGTAAATGATGGTGTGTAAAATTTGATTGTGTCATTGGATTGAATATCTGGTTGGCATACTCCTCATTCCAGCCAGTAACTTCTAGTTCTTTGTGTATTTGGAGTATTTTCCTCACTATCCATGAAGCTTGAGGTGCTAGAACATCCCATTAGGTTCCTTGTTTCCGATAGTACATATGAACCCATTTCACCCATAGTCTATCTTTTTTAGTACTCAAACTCCATTGTAACTTGTTTATTGCAGCCTTATTCCATGTTTGGATATCCAGTAAATTGAGTCCGCCTGCAGTTTTAGAACTACATAGTTGCTCCCATGCTATTAATGCCTTCCTGGATGCATCTACCCTCCTCTCCATAGAGATGTCCTACATAATATTTCAATATATTTGCTTACTGCTGATTCTATCAAACTACAAAGTGGAAATAGTAGGTATCAAGTATACTGGTAGTGTTATGGCCCCTTATCAACACGTCATGTCCTTTTATCATATTTCAATTACAGGGAAGTTGGAATTTTATATTCATATTCTCATTAGCGTACTTAGCGAACTTGATAATGTAGGATACAATCACGGAATTTTTACTAGCAGGAGTTGGCAATGTTGATTTGAGGAGGAAAACTAAATATATGATTGTCGATTCAAGTATGTTTTCAACTTTTTGTTCTCTCTAATGTTGAGATTTCGTAGCTGAAAAAATTATGGAAGAAAGAAAATTGAGGTTGCTTGATTAGGGTTGTTAAGTCCTTGTGAGGTGATGGAGCTTTTACATTTTGTATCACTCTAATTTGTTTTTTTAAGAATGAATGTAATGTATATTCCGTTTCTTATGGTTTAGATATATCAGTGAAGCAGATTGGAGATGCATTTATAGAATTCACCACAAGAGAGGACATTGCTATACCGTTAATCAGCCAATGTGAGTTTTTATTCTATTTTGCCTCTTGTTTATGGCAGCAGCCGTAACATCATTTCGACTGCTGGTTTTAACTTTTACATGGAGAATGTAGAATAATTAGCATGTTAGTGCTGATTGGAGGTAAGACAGTGTAACTATGAACATGTGAAGTTGCTCATCACAGGGAAAAATTTAACTGTGCTAGACCCAAAGGTAGCTTGACGTGAGAAACCTGATTGAGAAGCGGAAAATAAATTAATCAGAGTTTGAAATAGGAAGCTAGGCGTCGTAAAAAAAACTTTCATGTGATAGTTCCACCACTTGCCTGGTTTACTTGTATTTGCAAAGTCAACCTTGAATGGTGTGTGGCCCTCGAAGGGGGAGCCTTGGAGCAATAATAAAGCTGTCTCTGTATGACCTATAAGTCATGGGTTCGAGCTGTGGAAGCAGCCATTAATGCTTGCATTAGAGTAGCCTATCTGTAGCGCTTATTGATGGAGTGTGTATAGAAGGACAGAAATGTAGTGTGTGCTTATTGATATAATGAGTCAAGATTTGGGTTGGTGTTGCGTCAATGCATTAAAGTCTTAAAGGTAAACTTACACAATGATTTTGTTATTCAAATATTAAGAAACAAATTATAATGAAAAACACTTACTTTTCCAGCATTGTTTGAAAAGCCATTGAAGAATTCTTGGTGACATTACTATCATTTTTCTTTTAATATATATATATATATATATATATATATATATATATATATTTACTAACAATTTAAATATCCTCTATTTACAATAAAAATAATATATTAGTGGGAAATTAATTATGTTCCCTTTACTTCTCTTTACCTTCCCATTCCTAAAGAAATTAGGAGAAATAACAAAATAGGAAACTTTTTGTTTACGCCTTAAGTTTCCAAAACAAAGCAAAAATAGGAAAATAAATCCTTAAATAGTAGGAGAAGTAAATAAAATAGGAAATAAAACCCTCAAAATCGTAGGAGAAGTAAATAAAATAGGAAATACAACCCTTAAATCGTAGGAGAAGTAAATAATTAAGTTTCCAGAAAACAAACTAGGAATATCCATCTCTGTATATACTCTATTCCTTTCAAAAAAATAAAAAAATCGTAGATAGAAAATCTGGTGTTGAACAATGAGTAACTCGCAACGTAGAGTTGGAAATAGGAGTAGGCCATTCCCCTATGATCGTTCTTCCATTAGAAGACAACGCGATCATCCCTCGTTTCTGAATTACTAGTTACAATTACTCCACACAGTCGCGAAATTACAATTGTTTATGTCAGTAGTCATGATTTAGTGGAAAGGACCGTAAGGCAGCAGTATGCAGACTATTTCAATGGCGGATTATCAGATGTTTCTCAACTAGTAAGTGAACTACTGTCTGATGATGAACTACTGTTTGTTGATCAAGAGGCTAATACCGAGGAGAAAGAGGACGATGCTATATTATTGAGCTATTTTAAAACAAGAACTCATCGTCTTGCTGATGGTGTAAATAATCCCACTGAAACTGAAGAAATTTGTGCCATATGTCAAGCAGGATTTGAGCATGAAGAGTCCATTGGGACACTTGGGTGTGGACACGAATATCATACAAGTTGCATCAAACAATGGTTGTCGAGGAAAAAAAATTGTCCCATGTGTCGAGCTTCTGTTTTGCCCTGAAATACATAAGCATATAGAGATCTGTTTTATTATGAAATTCTGTCGCATTGATCTCAAGTTATGGGTGTAACGTACTATACATTTTTTTTATATATACAAGAATAATTTGTTTCATATCCTAAATTTTGTTAAGAGACTATGAATTATCAAATCATATATATTGATGCTTGTATAATGTTTGTCAATTAGTTTATTTCTTATAAAATATTTCCAAATTATCCACACAGAATGATGTAAAAGAGAACATGTCAGTGGTTACATGTCATACAATTATACTAACAATTCTTTAAAGATAATACAAGTTCACATGGTAACGCGCGTTTTTGGGCTCGGTGATGTTGTATCCAAGGTACAAACTCGTGAGTTCTACGTGTTCAAAGTTAAAAATACAAATTATAGGCTTGGGTCATGGCAGATATATATTGTCGCGCCCAAGAGATAGATCCGTTAGCTTGTTGAGTGAAAGTCGATAATACATGTCATTAACTTGAGTCATAGCATCTTCACAATACTATATGAGAATTGTCTAGGTAAATATGACTAAAGAATTAGTAATAAATCAAAAGTAAAACTTTTGCTACTCATAAATTGATTTTACAGTTAAAAAATATAAAGTTATTGGAGGAACAAAATCATTAGAAAAAATAGGCAAAAAATAAGATTTCTTCAAGTCATATCAACACTCAAAAGAAGGGTAAAGGGATTGGAATGTAATAAAAATAGCCTACCTGATCTATTATATGTTTTATTTTATTTTTTAAGAAGTATATCTTTTTACTTTTCTAAAGTATATCTTTTAACCACATATTTTGTTAAATATTTGGTATCTATCAATTTAAAAGATCAAAATCACACATTTTAATTAATGAATTAAGTCTAACAGAACCTTTTAAAGTTGTTTGTATATTTCACTAAAACACATCAATAAGGACTGATACCTATTGAACATATTTACCCATTTGAATTTGAACCTTTCAAAAAAAAAAAATTGACAATCAGTGAAAAGTGTTATGTGTAATACACTCACGATGACATGAAAAATTAACGAATTCACAACAAACATGTGTAGTTTTGAGCGGGGAAATAGAAAACTATTTTGAAACCATGAACGACCTTCAATTCGTTCACAACTTCAATCATATATTAATGGAGTATAGAGAGATTTATAATCAAAGGGAGGAATAGAGTAGTGACAGTTATGTAGGTATCCATTTTTTCGGGTGAATAAGATGATAATGATTGCCAAATTTTAAAGAAAATGAAGGTGGAAATGTAATGGTGTTCTCAAGATGAAATTGGCAATAGTAAGGGAGAGGGAGAGGGAGAGGTAAGGTCGTCGAGTGGTTTAGTCTTGAGACATTCATGTTTGAGGCCTTCGATTTGAAATATCTTGCCAGCGAAAGCAAGGTTTGTCTTCTGAGTCGAGGTCGTCACACTAGGCTTGCTTAGTGCGGATTACATCTCCTATGGATTTGAGAGTTATTGCATAGGAGCGTGGATTTTACCATGTGCACATCCAAAAAACAACGACTACGAATTTCCCCCGTCATAAGAAAAAGGGGAGAGGTGGAGGAAGAAAAGAGATAAAGAAAAGGTTATATATAAGAATGTTGACAAAACTAAAATAAGTCTAAGGTTGAAAGTAAATCAAATCAAAACCACATTCTAAAAAAGATAAAATTTCCCTACAAGTACAAGGCTGCAATCTTACCTGTTTTTGCATCTAAAGCAACGAATATGAGTTGAATGTTGTGGAGTTGTGCTACTCCAAAATTTTGATTTGTTTAGTGTGAGGCCTCTTCAAACTAGGATTGGGACCATCTGCAAAGTGAATTTTTTGTTGGGGAGCCCTGAAAAGAAAAGGGAGAGAAGGTGAAGTGAAAAGGTAATTTTTTATAAAGTGGAATAAAAAGTTTCACTTCATAAAATGGAAGAAAAAGTTTCGTTATATATTAAAAATAAACGTTATGATACTAACGGAAAACATTTAGAAAATTGAATATAGTGAAACTTTTTTTCCACTAAGCTTATTTTAGTTACTTACTAAAATAATAGCTTATTTTAATGGCTTATTTTGATTCCAACTCTCTATCTTCCTTTCAATAAGTATTCACAAATCTCAAAATTGTTTGTGTTGAACAATGAGTTACCCCGAATCTTTTACATATAATGTGCAATCGTTGCACGATATTCGTTCTAGGCGATTCCCCTATGATCAAGCGGCTTATAAGAAGGCAAAAGACGACGATGCTATATTATTGAGCTATTTTAAAACAAGAACTCATCGTGTAGTTGTATTTAAAGATAGAGTAAAAGATCCCGAAGAGAATTGTGTGATATGTCAAGCAAAATTTAAGCACGAAGAGTCCATTGGGACACTTGGGTGTGGACATTAATATCATACCGACTGCATCAAACAATGGTTGCTGAGAAAAAAAAAATTGTCCCATATGTCGAGCTTCTGTTTTACCTTGATATGCATAGCATTCAAAGATTATTTTGTTATAAAATTTTGTTGTATTAAACTTAGTAAGACAGTTACTTATTTTGAAGTAACGCACTATATATGTTTTTTTCCTCTGCAATTGGACTATAATGAGGACAAAAATTACCTGTTAAATAGCGCCTCTATTTATAAAAAAAAATAGTTATATCCTCCAGATGATTTTCTAGCAGCAACTGAACTGATTGATGATCAAGAGGAGGATGCGATATTATTTGGATATTTTAAAACAAGAATTTATCGTGTTGCTAAAGCAGTAAATAATTCGACAGATTTGAAAGAAATTTATGTCATATGTCAAGCGGAATTCGAGCACGAAGAGTCTATTGGGATTCTTGGGTGCGGACACGAATATCATACACGTCTTATCAAACAATGTTTTATTATAAAATTTCGTTGTCTTTAACTTAGTAAGACAGTTAATTATTCTCAAAGTAGTGAATGTAACTAATTATATATTTTTGATAATTACAAAAACAATTTATTTCCTATTCCTAAATATTGTTAAGCGACTACAAATTGTCATATCATCTACATTTAGTTTATGCTTGTATTTCTTATAATGTTGGCAACTGAAAGCATGTATGATTACAAAACTTTTAACATTCTCATATTTTGACTAATTTTTCCTAATATTTGGTATGATAAATTCATGACTAGAAAAATCTTTACACATTCCTTTCGGAATGGGAGGAAAATAATGAGTTTTATATGGTAAAACAAGTTCACATGATACACACGCTTTTGGGTTCGATGATGGTGTAGCTGAAGTTACAAACTCGTGAGTTCTATGTGGTCAAAATTAAAAATATAAAACATGGCTTGAATCGTGTCAGATATTATCAAACCCAAGAAACAAATCCGTTAGGTTGTTGGGTCAAAGCGGACAATATATGTCATGTGTTGAGTCTTGACATTTTTACATGAGAATTGTCTAGGCAAATATGACAAAAGAGTGAATAATTAACGAGAAGTAAAACTTTTACTACTCATAAATTTACGACGAAAATAACGTATCTCTAAAATTCTATTTTTCATCTACAAGTCCTATTTTATATATATAAAAAAACAGTTGAAGAATTTGCATTATGTATTATGTAACTCATGATCTTTTGTAGCGGGAGAAATACATTTTATTTATTTTCTATGTCAATTAAATGCATGATTAACAATATTCATCAAAATTATTTACCTTCTTTACAGAGATTCATACATATAAATTTTTTATTTATAATTTTCATTGAAGAGGTTTAAAATCTTACATCAATTATATATAAATTGACTACATATAAATAATTTTTCGCTCAAGAGTTAATAAGTGTAATTAACCCAAAAATAATATTATTTATGTAACCCTCTCTGCGATTATGAAATCTATATTTTTATCTTTTCATGATAACGAATATTAGCAAAATTGTTTATATTGAATCTATATAAAAAAAAGAATTTATGATAATATGGGTGATTGTTGAAATAAACATTTTTAAAATAGGACTAAATATTTGTTTTTTGAAACTTAAGGACCCAAAACGACATATACTCTTCTTTTACGTTTCTTCCACATCGACCTCAGAGAGATGCTTCCAGGAGAATAAGAAGGGAAGCGAAGCAATGGAGATCGTCCCTTCGGGGACATCCGATAAAATTGGAACGATACAGAGAAGATTAGCATGGCCCCTGCGCAAGGATGACACGCACAAATCGAGAAATGGTCCAAATTTTTTTGCCGGCCGTCGGCGCTGGTGCTCCGGTCACTCTGTATTTTTTTTGCCGGCCGTCGGCGGCGCGTAATCTATTCGGCCGTCGGCGCTGGTGCTCCGGTCACTCTGTATTTTTTTTGCCGGCCGTCGGCGGCGCGTAATCTATTCGGCCGTCGGCGCTGGTGCTCCGGTCACTCTGTATTTTTTTTGCCGGCCGTCGGCGGCGCGTAATCTATTCGGAGATTCAATAAGTACACAGTGATTCTATTTTACTTCCTTGGTTTAGATTTTATTTGCATCTGTAGTTTTATCAGAATCCCCAAATTCATGATTTTGCTAATTAGGTTCAGCTATGTGATTGAATAAGTTTTTTTTTTTTTTTTTTTTTCTAATTCTCTTGTAGTTGGTTACAATCACAATCATTTTGGTTTAGATGTTGAATCGAGCACCGGTCCGAACAAATAACTCAGCCTTCATTTCTATGAGTGCTGATGAGGTGATTTTATTATTTAATCTTTCATTAATAATCAATATGCTTCAATATGTATCTTTACAATTTGAATCTGTTACCTAAAAGTAGTGGAGGTCAGGATTAGGTTATAAGGTTAGTAGGCAAACAGAGTGTTGTCGCACTTCCTTTCCTTTTCTTCTATGTCTATTAGTATTAGTTGATTTCATTTTCATTTGTATCTTGCTGGTTTGCCTGTCATATTTTCTTGCTACCACACTTCAATGTATGTTTTCTTTTCTGTCGAAACGAGGGGCTATCGTAATCAACCTCTCTACCCCACAAAGGTAAGGATAAGGTCTTGTAAATCCCCTACCCTCCCGGACCTCACTTGTGGGATTATATTGTGTATGTTGTTGTTGAACGGATTCGTTGTAGTAAATGATGGTGTGTAAAATTTGATTGTGTCATTGGATTGAATATGTTCTTAACTCTTATTGCTGATTCCTTTTTTTTCTTGGTAAGTAAATAAACATTACAGATCAGTAACACAAGCAAACTGGACAGCTCCCAGTTTTGCAGCAACTTTCAATCTCTACTATCTTTACAACCAGTTCCTTGCTACAATATCACTATCACAGGGTAGAAATTCAGAGTTTACAATATATAGCTTAGTCTTGGTTTTGTTCTTCCTCTTATATGTACCTCTTGAACAACCTGTTTTGCCAGCATTGCAGGGGTTCTTGTTATCTTTCTGAAAATTCGTTGGTTCCTCTCCTGCCAAATAAGATAAGCACTTGCACCCAGTGCCATCCTATATACCTCAGCTCTTGTTTGCTTGCTTTTGCATTGGGGATTTACTCAAGTTATTTCCTATTCCCATCCTCGAGCCCCTCCCTATGGATACTTTGCCAACAGAGTACCTTCTGCCACACCTGAGATGAGAACAGACACCGAAAGAATATACAGTTATGGCTCTCATCTTCAGTTCCGCATACGACACAGTGAACATCTTCTGCACAGCCCCATGTTGCTAATCGATCCCCTGTGAGCAGCCTGCTTTGTAATGCTAAGTATAATATGGAAATCCGCTTAGGACAAGCTGCATCATTACGAGTCAGTTTCCTCCACTCCACCTTCTGGTAATCTCCTCTAAGAGCTTTATATAGTTGTTTTATAGAAAATTTATCAATCTGGTTGGCATACTCCTCATTCCAGCCAATAACTTCTAGTTCTTTGTGTATTTGGAGTATTTTCCTCACCATCCATGAAGCTTGAGGTGCTAGAACATCCCATAAGGTTCCTTGTTTCCCATAGTACATATGAACCCATTTCACCCATAGTCTATCTTTTTTAGTACTCAAACTCCATTGTAACTTGTTTATTGAGTCCGCCTGCAGTTTTAGAACTACATAGTTGCTCCCATGCTATTAATGCCTTCCTGGATGCATCTTTCCTTCCTGTCCATAGAGATGTCCTACATAATATTTCAATAAATTTGCTTACTGCTGATTCTAACAAACTACAAAGTGGAAATAGTAGGTATCAAGTATACTGGTAGTGTTATGGCCCCTTATCAACAAGTCATGTTCTTTTATCATATTTCAATTACAGGGAAGTTGGAATTTTATATTCATATTCTCATTAGCGTACTTAGCGAACTTGATAATGTAGGATACAATCACTGGATTTTTACTAGCAGGAGTTGGCAATGTTGATTTGAGGAGGAAAACTAAATATATGATTGTCGATTCAAGTATGTTTTCAACTTTTTGTTCTCTCTAATGTTGAGATTTCGTAGCTGAAAAAATTATGGAAGAAAGAAAATTGAGGTTGCTTGATTAGGGTTGTTAAGTCCTTGTGAGGTGATGGAGCTTTTACATTTTGTATCACTCTAATTTGTTTTTTTAAGAATGAATGTAATGTATATTTCCGTTTCTTATGGTTTAGATATATCAGTGAAGCAGATTGGAGATGCTTTTATAGAATTCACCACAAGAGAGGACATTGCTATACCGTTAATCAGCCAATATGTGAGTTTTTATTCTATTTTGCCTCTTGTTTATGGCAGCAGCCGTAACATCATTTCGACTGCTGGTTTTAACTTTTACATGGAGAATGTAGAATAATTAGCATGTTAGTGCTGATTGGAGGTAAGACAGTGTAGCTATGAACATGTGAAGTTGCTCATCACAGGGAAAAATTTAACTGTCCTAGACCCAAAGGTAGCTTGACGTGAGAAACCTGATTGAGAAGCGGAAAATAAATTAATCAGAGTTAGAAATAGGAAGCTAGGCGTCGTAAAAAAAACTTTCATGTGACAGTTCCACCACTTGCCTGGTTTACTTGTATTTGCAAAGTCAACCTTGAATGATGTGTGGCCCTCGAAGGGGGAGCCTTGGAGCAACAATAAAGCTGTCTCTGTATGACCTATAAGTCATGGGTTCGAGCTGTGGAAGCAGCCATTAATGCTTGTATTAATGCGGGAGGCTTTGAGCACCAGGCTGCCCTTTTACCTTGAATGGCGTCTAAATAGCAAAATTAAGGAGTCATTGCCATATAATGCCAACTTCTATGTCTGCAAAAAGGAGGACCGTTTGTCTAAAATGACTCTGTCCTCCGCATACAAAAATCAATGCTTCGATATGTCTTCTGGGGAACTAACTGCTCCTCTTTTGCCTCTACTTGTAGTTGCTCTAATAAAGATCGAATAAAAGCTTCTCCCAATTTATATCAAACTTATAGATAATATGTCCACTGTTTTTCATATTCAGGTGATGGAGTGTGTATAGAAGGACAGAAATGTAGAGTGTGCTTATTGATATAATGAGCCAAGATTTGGGTTGGTGTTCCGTCAACGTATTGAAGTCTTAAAGGTAAACTTACACAATGATTTTGTTATTCAAATATTTAGAAACAAAACCATAACATGAGCAATATCAAATTATTGCTCAAATTATAATGCTAACACTTACTTTTCCAGCATTGTTTGAAAAGCCATTGAAGAATTCTTGGTGACATTACTATCATTTTTCTTTTATATATATATATATATATATATATATATATATATAATATATATATATATATATATATATATTTACTAGCAATTTAAATATCCTCTATTTACAATAAAAATAATATATTAGTGGGAAATTAATTATGTTCCCTTTACTTCTCTTTAGCTTCCCATTCCTAAAGAAACTAGGAGAAATAACAAAATAGGAAACTTTTTGTTTACGCCTTAAGTTTCCAAAACAAAGCAAAAATAGGAAAATAAATCCTTAAATAGTAGGAGAAGTAAATAAAATAGAAAATAAAACCCTTAAATCGTAGGAGAAGTAAATAATTAAGTTTCCAGAAAACAAACTAGGAATATCCATCTCTATATATACTCTGTTCTTCACCCTCATACTCTATTCCTTTCAAAAAAATAAAAAAATCGTAGATAGAAAATCTGGTGTTGAACAATGAGTAACTCGCAACGTAGAGTTGGAAATAGGAGTAGGCCATTCCCCTATGATCGTTCTTCCATTAGAAGACAACGCGATCATCCCCTCGTTTCTGAATTACTAGTTACAATTACTCCACACAGTCGCGAAATTACAATTGTTTATGTCAGTAGTCGTGATTTAGTGGAAAGGACCGTAAGGCAGCAGTATGCAGACTATTTCAATGGCGGATTATCAGATGTTTCTCAACTAGTAAGTGAACTACTGTCTGATGATGAACTACTGTTTGTTGATCAAGAGGCTAATACCGAGGAGAAAGAGGACGATGCTATATTATTGAGCTATTTTAAAACAAGAACTCATCGTCCTGCTGATGGTGTAAATAATCCCACTGAAACTGAAGAAATTTGTGCCATATGTCAAGCAGGATTTGAGCATGAAGAGTCCATTGGGACACTTGGATGTGGACACGAATATCATACATGTTGCATCAAACAGTGGTTGTCGAGGAAAAAAAATTGTCCCATGTGTCGAGCTTCTGTTTTGCCCTCAAATACATAAGCATATATAGAGAGATCTGTTTTATTATGAAATTCTGTCGCATTGGTCTCAAGTTATGGGTGTAACGTACTATACATTTTTTTATATATACAAGAATAATTTGTTTCATATCCTAAATATTGTTAAGAGACCATGAATTATCAAATCATGTATATTGATGCTTGTATAATGTTTGTCAATTAGTTTATTTCTTATAAAATATTTCCAAATTCTCCACACAGAATAATGTAAAAGAGAACATGTCATACAATTATACTAACGATTCTTTAAAGATAATACAAGTTCACATGGTAACGCGCATTTTTGGGCTCGGTGATGTTGTATCCAAGTACAAACTCGTGAGTTCTTTTAAAGTTAAAAAAACAAACCATAGTCTTGGATCGTGGCTGATATATATTGTCGTACTCAAGAGATGGATCCGTTAGGTTGTTGGGTTAAAGCTGATAATACATGTCATTAACTTGAATCGTAACGTCTTCACAGTACTACATGAGAATTGTCTAGGTAAATGTGACTTAAGAATTAGTAATTTATCAGAAGTAAAACATTTGCTACACATAAATTTACAAATGAAAATGACCTATCTCTAAAATCTCATCCTTTTCATTTACAAGTTCTATTTTACAACAACAACAAAAAATATTGAAGAATTTGCACTATATATATGATGTAACTCATCACGATCTTCTCAAGTGAGAGAAACACAAGTTATTTATTTTCTATGTCAATTAAATCCGTGACTTTAAGATATTTAACAAAATTATTTATCTTTTTTATAGAATTTCAAAATAAATAAATTTACTCATTTATAATTTTCATTAAAAAAGTTTAAAATCTAATAAAGTAAACGAAGGAAAGTCCACATTAATTATATATACATAAAAATAATAATTTAACTACGTATAGATAATTATTCGCACAGAAGGTTAAAATGTGTATATATTTTTTACTAATAATTTAAATACCCTCTATTTACAAAAAAAAATAAAAAAAAATTAGTGGGAAATTAATTATGTTCCCTCTATTTCTCTTTACCTTAACTTAAATCCTATTCCTAAAAGAAACTAGGAGAAATAAATAAAATACAAGGAAATTTTTTTTCCCGCCTGAAGGAGTAAATAATCCGACGACAAAAACTAAAGAGATTTGTGTCATATGTCAAGCGGAATTTGAGCATAAAGAGTCCATTGGGACACTTGGGTGTGGGAACGAATATCATACAGGTTGCATCAAAACAATGATTGTTGAGGAAAAAAAATTGTCCCATGGTCGAACTTCTATTTTGCCCGGCAATACATAGTGTATAGAGATTGTTTTATTATGAAATTCCGTTTTATTAAAGTTGTTGATGTAACACACCATACATCTTTGATATATACAAAGAACAATTTGTTTGTGTAGACACTAGTAATGTGATATATTGATGGTTGTATCTCGATTAGTTTAATTTCGATTGATTGTCCTATATTCAGTTTATGTAGTCAGTAATATTTTTCGTAACAACTAAATTTCATCCCTAACTGATTAGTATTAGATGTATAGATTCTTTAGCATCCATTTATGTTGCCTTTAAGAGGTTGTTAATATTTAGGCATTTTGTGTCATACTTGTTACCTTGCATCGATACAAGTATCAAAATAACATTTCAAACAACACGAGGAATTAATACAACAATTTATTGAATAAATATGTTCCCCGAAAATTAGATATTTAGGTAACTAAATTTGAAATGTCACGATCCAAGCTCATAACATATGTTGTCCGCTTGGACCAAACAACCTAATGGTTTTGTCTCTTGAGATAATATCTGTGACGACAGACGAATTAAGCCCATGGTTCGTATTGTTAGTGCATAAACTAAATACAAGCATAAACTAAATGTCAATGATAAGGTAATTCGTGGTGTCTTAACAATATTTAGGATAGGAAACAAATTGTTATTGTATTTATAAAAAATATATAGCGCGTTACATCCACTACTTGAGAATAACTGTCTTACTAAGTATAATACAACGAAATCATATAATAATAAAACAATCTCTATATGCTATGCTTTAAGGGCAAAACAGAAGATCGACACATGGGACAATCTTTCTTCCTCAACAACCATTGTTTGATGCAGCTCGTATGATATTCATGTCCGCACCCAAGTGTCCCAATGGACTCTTCATGCTCAAATTCCGCTTGACATATGGCACAAGTTTCTTCAGTTTCTGTGGGATTGTTTACACCATCAGCAGCACGAAAAATTCTTGTTTTAAAATACCCCAATAATATAGCATCGTCCTCTTTCTCCTTCGTAGAAGCTTCTTGATCATCAAACAATTCACTCTCTTGATCATCAAACAGAAGTTCATCATCAAAATCATCTGAAGAATTTGGTGATGATCCGCCATTGATATAGTCTGGTACATGCTGCTGCCTTAATGCCCTTTCCACTAAATCACGACTACTAACGTTAATAATTGTAATTTCGTCACTGTGTGAAGTAATTGTGGCTTGTAATCCCAAAACGAAGGGATGATCATATCGTCTTCTTCTGGAAGAACGATCATAGGGGGATCGCCTACTTCTACTTCCAATCCTACGCGAATTCACAAACATAAATTGAGAGCTACTCATTGTTCTACGCTAGATTCCCTAACTATGATTTTTTTTTTTTTTGAAGAAACAGAGTATGAAGGTGAAGAACAGAGTATATATAGAGTTTGGTATTCATACTTTCTTTTATGGAAACTTAGTTGTTTCCTATTTTATTTATTTCTCCTACCATTTAAGGATTTAATTTCCTATTTTGTTTAGGAACCTTTTTTTTTTTTTTCTGTTTTGGAAACTTGCGGAAACAAAAAGTTTCCTACTATTTTATTAATTTCTCCTACTTTCTATTGGAATAGGATTTAATTTAAGGTAAAGAGAAGTAGAGAGAACACAATTGATCTCCCATTAATTATTTTTTTCTAAATAGAGGCTATTTAAATTATTAGTTAAAAAAATAATGGAACATATAGTAATGTCACCAAGAATTCTTCAATGACGTTTCCAACAATGCCGAAGGAAAGCGGAAAAAACTTACCTGCACTGGGTGTTTACACCAAGTCAACGGAACCTCCATTAGTATGTAGTGTATACACTTTCTCCAATTGCTCAACCAACACAGAAGAAATGGTCAAGCCAAAACAGCACACCAAGCCTGGACACCCTCTAAATCAAAAAACAACAAGTGTAAATGTGTTCGTTGGTATCTAACATGTTGTCAATAAGTCATTGAAGTCGATACAACCGTTATGTTCCTTCCTCTCATTCTTACAGCAAATGTAGCCACGTACCACCTATTCTAATCGCTCCATCCCTTGTTACTGGTATCACTTCATCGATAGAGACGTCAACACCAGCATCCTTTTTCACTGTCCAACGAGTATTCTCTCTGCCACTAAGATCAAAACAATCCTTACAATCATCAAAGTCTGTGATCAAATAATCATAAGTTTTACAAGTATACGCAGTCCATACAACAGAAAAAATCTGATGGTGTTTTGCATAAGCTCTCAGGATAAGGCTCAACATATTCTTGTGGAGAAGCTACATGACATCTATGTCGACGAAGTGGCCACTACCTTTAAGTAGCAACTTCTAGGCTAAAAGTTCATCATCGGGACAAGAATGTTAACATTTTATGGCATGTAACGATCAAGAAACTCAAAACAGGATACATGGATGTAAAATTGGAGACATGATTTCATCAGAATCAATGTTTTTTTGTTGAACCAAGTGTTTCTTATGAATAATAGTATATTTTCCAATTGCGAGTGGAGATCGAACCACTGATAGGGAACATATTCTGGCTATCCCTCAATGATTTTGGCACTGTACAGGAAAAGAAAATCAAAAACGAAATCCCCATTGCAACCTCTGGCTATCCCCCCATTATAAACTATGTAGCTCTCATCGGTATTAATCTTGACACTTCTCAGATTCGGCATTGTCCAAAGGACCATCCTGCTAATGGTATTTGGCCTGAGTCTCACTACAATGTCTCAAATTTGGACCCATGGATAGTCTATTTTAAAGCAAATCCTTAACCACTTTTGCTATATAAAGTGTTTCACAAATTCAAAGCTATGGCGTCATACCTCCAATAAGCACTAACATGCTAATTTATTCGACATTCTTCATGTCAAAGTTAAAACCAGCAGTTGAAATGATGTACGGATTCTGCCATATTGCCCAATGTCCTCCCTTGCGATGAATTCTTTAAAAGCATCTTCAATCTGCTTCACCATTACTTATAAACGATAAGAAACGGAAATATATATATATATATATACACATTACATTCTTTCTAAAAAAATTAGAGTGATAAAATAAGCAACCTCGATTTTCTTTCATTCATAAGTACTTCAGCTATTAAATCACAATAATAAGTTGAAAACATACTTGAATCGACAACAAGATAGTTAGTTTCCCTCATCGAATCAACATTACCAACTCCTGCTAGTAAAAAAATTCCTGTGATTGTATCCTACATTAACAATTTCTAAGTACGCTAATCAGCTGAAAACAACATGAATTTAAAATTCCAATTTCCCTGCAATTGGAATAAGATAAAAAGAATTGACTTGTCGATAAGGGTCCATTACACAACCAGTATACTTGATGTCTACTTATTTCCACTTTGGAGTTTGTTAGAATCAGAAATTAGAATTAAGAACATATTCAACCTCATAACACTATCAGTTTCATACACCATCATTTACATCAACGAATCCATTCACAACAACAACATACCCGGTGTAATCCCACAAGTGAGTTCCGGGGAGGGTAGGATGTAGACCTTAACTTTGTAGTGTAGAGAAGTTGTTTTCGATAGACCCATGGCTCAACAGAGTGAAGGCTGAGTTATTTGTTCGGATAGAAGCTGTATTAGCCACCTAAACTGAAATTACTGTAATTGTAACCAACAATTACAACAAAATAGTAAGTCAATCAAACTGCTTAACCTAATTAGCAAAAACATGAATTTGGGGATTCTGATCAAACTTCAGATGCAAATTAATTGGGGAAGTAAAACAGAATCACAATGTACTGAAAAACTACAGATCCAAATTAAGTCTAAACCAAGGAAGTAAAACAGAATCACAATGTACTGAAAAACTACAGATCCAAATTAAGTCTAAACCAAGGAAGTAAAACAGAATCGCAATGTATTAATTGAACTAGGTTTTTTTTACGAGAGGAGCCATGGAAATCAAATGTTGATAATATACTAATTGAATCCAGAAGAAACAGAAAATAAAACTGACTGAAAGAAACTACAAATAGCTTACGCGCCGCCGACGGCCGGCAAAAAAAATACAGACTGACCGGAGCACCAGCGCCGACGGCCGGCAAAAAAATTTGGACCATTTCTCGATTTGTGCGTGTCATCCTTGCGCAGGGGCCATGCTAATCTTCTCTGTATCGTTCCAATTTTATCGGATGTCCCCGAAGGGACGAACTCCATTGCTTCGCTTCATTTCTTATTCTTCTGTAAACTTCTCTCTGAGCTCGATGTGGGATAAACGTAAAAGAAGGATATATGTCGTTTTGGGTCCTTAAGTTTCAAAAAACAAATACTTAGTCCTATTTTAACAACATTTATTTCAAAATCACCCATATTATCATAAATTCAGTTTTTAAATACTCAATACTGGTAATTTTTGTAATTATGAAAAGCTAAAAAAAAAAAAATAGATTTCATGATCTTAGAGAGGGTTACATAAGTATTATTTTGGGTGAGTTACACCAAATATATTTACGGACCCCCAATACTAAAGAATCACTCTTGAGCGAAATAACTATTTATATATAGTTAAATTATTGTTTTTATGTATATACAATTGATGTAAAACTTTCTTCATGTGTTTGCTTTTTTAGATATTAAACCTCCTTAATGAAAATTATAAATAAGAAAATTTATTTATATGAAACTCTCTAAAGAAGATAAATAATTTTGATGAATATAGTTAGTCACACATTTAATTGACATAGAAAATAAATAAAGTGTATTTCTCCCACTTAAGAAGATCATGAGTTACATCATATATAGCGTAAATTCTTCAACAACTTTTATATGTATACAAAATAGGACTTGTAGATGAAAAAGAGGAAATTTCAGAGATAGATTATTTTTATTGTAAATTTATGAGTAGCAAAAGCTCTATTTCTCGTTGTCCGCTTTGACCCAACAGCCTAAAGGATTTGTCACTTAGCGTGTGTACCATAGAACTCACAAGTTTGTACCTTGGCTACACCATCATTGAGCCCATAAGCGTGTATACCCATTGAACTTGTTTTATACCTTATAAAACTCATTATTTTCCTCTCCCATTTGAAAGAAATGTGTAAAGATTTCCACTCATATTAGGAAAAATTAGTCAAAATATGAGAATGTTGAAGCTTCTGAATTCCAATTTATAACAATGCATGCTTTCAGTTGACTAGTTTTCACTTTCTATTAAATCTATTTTGAGCTAAAATTTATAAAACATGATGTCATGACTCAGTAAACAAGAATTTGTTAATTCCACTTTCTTGATGCAAAGAAGAAGATGAACAACAACATGAAGGAATTGATAGGAGCAACACTTTGTTGCAAAGAGGATGTGTTACTAAGTTCAATACACAAACAAGTATTGATCAAAACTCGAGATTAATACAATAAAATTTTATATCAGGGCAAAACAAAAGCTCGACAAATGGTACAATCTTTTTTCTTCAGCAACCATTGTTTGATGCAACCTGTATGATATTCGTGTCCACACCCAAGTGTCCCAATGGACTCTTCATGCTCAAATTCCACTTGACATATAGCACAAATCTCTTTACTTTCTATCTGATTATTTACTCTATTAGCAACACGATGAATTCTCAAAGAAACAGAGAACGATTTTGAGAGTTTGCTTGAAGAAACATAATATATGCTATATAGAGATCGATATATATTCCTAATTTGTTTAGAAACGTTATAATCCTTTTTGGAAACTTAAGGTAAAATTTCCTATTTTATTTACTTCTCCTACTTTATTTAGGAATACGATTTAATTCAAGGTAAGAAGAAGGGGAGAGAATATAATTAAAATATAGTAATTAATTTACCACTAAATTTTTTTAGAGAGGGTAATTATATTATTATTACAAAATATATATATATATATATAATATATATATATATATATATATATATATATATATTAAGTAGAGAGAGATTGTTTCTGATAGACTCTCGATTTAAGAAAGTAGAAATAACTGAAATGATGACGGTCATAATAAAATGCTAAGACAACCTAACAAATCATTTTAAACAACAGTGATGATAAATCACTTCGATAATTAATGTATAAAAAAATTGAGACCATTAAATGAACAATTTTGCAGGTAAGAAGTAAAACCATGTTTTTGCTCTCTTCTATGTCACGTAGATAGGTGACCTTAAGATTTTCATCTCAACATCAACTTCACCAATTCTTATGGATTTTATTTGGGCTATCGAGATAATATTAAATTAATTTAGGAAAGAGGACTAAAAATATTTTTCGATTTTGTTTTATTAGTTAAATATATTCTCGTCGTTAAAATGAAGTTATTTTTACCCCGCCGTCTACAAGTTTGTAGATAGCAGAGGTAAAAATAACTTTATTTTAACGACTAATAAAATAAAGTCAAGGAGTATTTTTTTAACCCTTTTCCCATTTATTTATTTTCATATATTCAAATCTTGTTGAGCAAAGTAATCCAATCGAGTAAATTAAGGTGCTTGCAAGTTAGTCAAAATATCGTGATTGGAAAAAAAAAATAAGTTACGTAAAAATAGTAATATAAATCAAAATAATTAACAACATACAATATTTAAAAATATATTGAAATTTTTGTTGACTCTCAAAGTTTCACAAATGTCACATAAATTGAGACAAATTTGAGTAATTTGCCCTTTTGTTTCAATTTTCTATATTTATTTTTAGTATTTTCTCCGTTTCATGTTATGTATTTAAAAATTATAGTAGTAATTCATAATAATAAACAACTTAAATTTCATATGTGGGCCATATAAATTGCAACACAAGAAAATAACATATATTATTTAAAAATTACGTACTATAAATCACATTAACAATTTTAAAATACTTAAAAATTTATATACAAACTCGATCAACTCTGCTACGTCCAATCGAGTCATATAAGTTCGAGAAAGATGGAGTAATATATATAAGATGGAGGCCCAAAATTGGCTTTTGGTGCCCAAGTAAACTATATAGACTTTTCTTTTCAAAAAAAATCTTTCAGAAGTCCCAAATCGCAATTCTCCGTTAAAAATACTATAAAGCACAAATTGCGCTTATCCCGCCCTTTTCGCTCTTCCAAAATTGATCGGCGTCCGACTTCCGGTTAGGGTTTTCTCAACGCCGCCGGAGTTAACGGAGAGCTGGCTTCTCGGAAGAGTTGTTCTTCACAAGTTTTGCACTTCAATTTCCGTTTTCATTTCTACTCAAGTTTTCGGTAAACTCACTGCTGTGCTTATGTGTTTTCTCTGAATGTTGATTTTCCGTTTGTTTGCAGTCGATCTATTACAGTTTTAACGGAGTAATGATGCTTCAATTTTTACTTTATGGAATGTATGTATTGGTATAATTTTGTATTTGGAACTGACTAAACGGATCGATCATTCCTAAACATAAAGTATTGGCGCATGTGAGTTTATGAAATTTATAGAATGCTTTTGAATCTTTGTTGTTTTAAATTAACGATATATCGAATGTACCAAATGTACTTTAATTTTTGTGATTTTGAGCATGTCATGGTTAAAATTGAAATTGAAGAGTTGATTGAAATGGAATTCAACATTCATTTTGAAATGGACTAAAAGGAAAAGGAGACAGACAAATCGAAATGGAAGGAGTACTATAATTTGCCTCAATTGATCATACCGTGGTAAATTCACATAGTTTGGTCTAGCTTCGGAGCTAAAAATTTATCACGGGGACTAAAAGAGATGTAAAAGTGTCATGCCTAAGATATGAAACTAAGTCAAGGGGAATGGGATTTTAATCCTCTAGGACTTCTGTGGATCATATGGCGAGAGAGAAATAGAAGAGCTTTTGAGGGAGTAGAGAAAGGCTTTTTACACTTGAGGAATGACCTATTTTTCCTTATTTCATTTTGGTGCACCCATGGGATTCCTACATGTATAGATGAGTGGGTGTTATTTGTAGAAAACCATGTCCTCTTGTAAGGTTTTCTACTTCTGGAGTTCTGGTATACTTCTTGTATACGGGTGAACTTATTACTTTATAAAAAAATTGAAGCTAAGTCAAGGGGATTCAATAGCTTATTTATATATATAAAAAAGGTAGCTGCTGGTTTGGTCCGTACGCGAGGTTTGAGTCTTTTCATTTTGGGATTGGTCTACAGTTTTGTGTTAAGACTTAAGAAACACTGTTATGTCTTTTTTCTTCTTTGTTCTAGGTAAAGGCTAATGTAAAAGATTTTACTAGGGGCATCAAAGGTCTTATAATAAATAATGGGTTTTGAGAGTTGTAATGTGAAGTCCACTTGTAAGATGAGCAGATGATTTCAGTTTGATCACTCTTAGCAATTTAGGATTCGAATAGTAAACCAAAATCTCTAAATGAATGTCATTTTTTAAAACAGTGCACAAAGTGAACTGTTTCAAAAAAGAAAAATACTAAAGTAAAGCAGAGTCAATAATATTAGCTTTGCGTACGTATTATGTAGGATTAGCAAATGTTGTGGTGTGATCTAACTAAAGAATCTGACAAAAAAGGCTTGTAGGTTTTTGTTCTATTGGATTCCAATATTTAGCACAATATACATGTATATATTTGGACAGCAGTACAAATATCTACATGTATCTTTTTTATACACACTACGTTATTTTTGGATTTTGTGATATGCTCCAATTATGTGGTACTAAACCATCGATGGGATTTCCTTTGTACTAAACCATGTTGCAGTGAATAGTAATATTGCAGAAGACTTGAAGATTCTGTGGTGATAGGAAGCAGAGTGACTATTTGCCTCATTAATCTTTCCTAATTCTTATAACGAATGGTTCTTTAATATGTAAAGTTGGTTCGTTTACATGACATATCTCTCGATAACTACTTGATTTGGTACTCTGCATAAAGGGATAGCTGTTGTTCTTCTTATTATTGTAAATGAAGGTATGAAGCCTTTGTTTGCAAATCTTAGTGATACGAAGTCATGGCATCGTAATCAAAGTCATTGAAAATGGGAAGTGCTATCTTGACTGAATGGCAATATAGATATATAAGGTTGTCAAATTTTTCTAGTGATCTATGTTGTATCTACTTGTTTCTCTCTCTCATAGGTGCCACACTCATAATTATTGTTTTTCTCTTGATACAATTAGAAAATTAATTCTGTCTTTTACAGGTTATAGGAAGCATGGAGCCTGACTATGCTTCACGTAAACCTCGGATTCTGCTAGCTGCAAGTGGAAGTGTGGCAGCTATCAAATTTTCAAATCTATGTCAATGCTTTTCTGAATGGGCAGAGGTCAAAGCAGTTGCAACAAAAGCTTCTCTTCCATTCATAGACACAGGGTCATTTCCAAGAAACGTCGACCTTTATACAGATGATGATGAATGGTCCGTTTGGAAGAAGGTGGGTGATGGTGTGCTACACATTGAGCTCCGTAGGTGGGCTGATATCATGGTTATTGCCCCTTTATCAGCAAATACGCTTGGAAAGGTGATGTCTCCTTGTATCTTCTTACTTATCATTCCATGACATTGGATACTAAGTTGCTTGGACTCTCCAAAAATGTTGCCGCACCCATGTCAGATCCTTCAAAAATACACTGTTTTTGGAGGATCCGACACACACACCTCGACATTTTTGAAGATCCAAGCAGCATAGATTGGATGTACATTTTCACTGCAAGAAATTAATTCATTTCCTTATATACTACTAGTTAACCATAGTGATATAACTAAGTTCAGATAAATGTTCAAAAATTACTAATTTGACTGAGGACCTAGACTTAGTAAAGTTATCATGGAATTTGGTTCCCTGGATACTCGTGTGTCCATGGCATGTATCCTGAAAGTGAAAAGATCTGTGGCAAATGTGGAAATTCGGTAAAACAGGCGTCCGGAATATTCAGATATTAACATAAAATATTCGAAGGATCTGCATCTCTAGTTATACAGTCATTTGAGTTACTAGATTACTCGTTTCTTTTTATGGCACATATAAATTGATATGTATTTTTATGATGTAGATTGCTGGTGGATTGTGTGATAATTTGCTGACCTGCATTGTGCGAGCATGGGACTATAAGAAACCCTTTTTTGTGGCACCAGCGATGAATTCATTTATGTGGTATAACCCATTCACAGAACGTCACCTTATGACAATTGACGAGCTTGGCATCGCTCTTATACCACCAGTATCAAAGAGGCTTCCCTCTGGAGATTATGTAAATGGAGCCATGGAAGAGCCTTCTTTCATCTTCTCAACTATAAGACTCTTTGTAAAGTCCCGATCACAATCAGGGGGTAGTGGATCATGAGAGTTCATTCACCATTTCATCCGTGGCATAGAAATTGCTTTTTGAAGTTCGCCACAAGAATTTTGTCCCAAAGATCCTACCTGTATCTGGTACAATCTCTTACATGTTTTGGCATGTCGTTCTTCTCCCCTGTACTTTTGTGTCTCCCCGGCTGTATCGTTCATACTCTTTAGAGCTACTTGACTTACATTTTTTGTGGAGATATTATGCAACTCCAAGTAGTATTAGCTGATAAAAGTGGATGTAATCATGGGATGGTATGTGCCAAATTGATGCAGCTTCTTGATTAGCGTAGCGAATGATGCTGGAAACTCAAATCTATTTTTAGAGTAGGTTTACTTGTATAAATTTGTTGATCTCACAGGCTTATTGAACTATATAAAATGAGTGATTTTACAAGCTTCATTCAGCAAAAGAAAAAAAAATGCACCAGCCGGGAATCGAACCCGGGTCTGTACCGTGGCAGGGTACTATTCTACCACTAGACCACTGGTGCGTTGGTGTTGTGCATGCAGTGAAATATCATATTGCTTTTTGTGAAACACATGACATGCATACTTTTTTGTGTATAATTCATCCTAGATCTTTTTCTTTCTATTCAATTTCGTTTCCATTTGCATATATGGTAACATGTTCTATTTTATTACTCCTTCCGTCCCACTTTACGTGACACTTTTCGCATTTCGAGATTCAAATAAGTCTATTTTTTATCGTAAATTCTTCATATATTCTTTTAATATTTTGAGTTATCAATTATTGTGACTTATAGTATTTTTTACGTAGTTTACAAATATATAAGTTTCATATCAAAAAATTTGAAGATTCCATGCGCAAATGTGCGGTCAAAGTTAAACTGTTTGACTATTGAAAAATGATAAGTGTCACATAAAATGGGACAGAGAAAGTATTATTTTTTAAAATATTGTATGTGATTCTTTTAAATTGCCTTAATTTTAGATTGAATTTTAAAGTTTGGACGAAAAACTATATTTTTCAGTCACTTATTAATAAACTCTGCTTTCTGTGATTTGATTAATCAGCTTGAGATTTGGCAATATCACAGATTTATTGTAGAGCTTACATCTGTACCAAGATAAAGATACTTAAATCTTACTCCTAATTGTACAGTTAATGTTAATAATATTCTTTTAATTTTTGTGTACAACTTTATACCCTATAGTACTTTTTTTTCCAGATATAATATTTTAGAGAAAGTCAACTAAGCAACTTATTTATTTTAATAGGCAATTATGTAGAGAGGCCTGCATTAAAACAACATAGGTTAGCAGACAAGTGTGCATGTGGGACCATGTGACGACTGCCAATTAATTTTGGTTTTGAACTTTGAAGTTCAATTAGGATGTGTTCAATAGGGTTTGAAAAATGTAGAAAACTATATTACATTTTACCAAACTTTTAAAACTTAACAGAATAAAATTGTCAACCAACATCAATAACATATCTAATGTTATTCTATTTAAGTAGGATTCGAGAATGTATTTAAATGACGTAGATATATAGAATAACGGGTACTAGCTAGTTGAATATCCGTCGTCGATAAATTAATTTAAAGTTGTTTTATAAGTAGGGTTGGAGGATGTATTTAAATGGCGTAGACATATAGAATAACGGGTACTAGCTAGTTGAACATCCGTCGTCGACAGATTAATTTAATGTTATTCTATAATTAGGGTTCGAGGGTGTATTTAAATGACGTATACATAGAATAACGGATACTAGCTAGTTGAATATCCGTCATCGACAATTAGTTTTTATACGTATATTAAACTTTTAACACCTTTAACGCAATTTTTAACTTTACCATGGTAAGATGCAACCTTATTTTATTTTATATTTTAAAAAAAGTCAAAAGCCAATAATTAAAAAAAATAAGTAAAATTAACAAGAAGAAAGAGAATTTATACTATGCACTGAATACTTGAGTGGTAACTATTAAAATATTGGAAAGGCAGATGCGAATACTTCCTCTCCTCAAATTTAATTTGTTCCTATTGATTATTTTTGTCTGTTGCAAATTTTTTTTTTTTTTTTTTACAATTTATTAAAAAAAATTAGCAATATATTTAAAATCATAAGATTAAATTATGTTTTTCTATATTTAACATGGTTTAGTTTATGATTAAATTATGATAGCAGAATCATGATTTTCATTAAAGAGTTTAAAATATGAAGAAGTAACACACGGTAAAAGTCAAAGAAATTCAACATCTACCATATATATGCATAAAAAATAACTTTAACGATGTATAAGCCTGGAAAACAAATTTTAATGGAGAGTGAATATAAGTAGGAAAAATTACATAAACTAATTCATTTTAAAAAATAATTACTGATTTTAGCGATACTTTTTGTTTATTACCATTCATAGCAATATTGTAATAAATCTGTAATATGTATTAAAAGTGAATTATGTATGCAATATATTTGAATTATAATTGTTTTTTGAAATATATTATGTTTGTTTGGTAAAAAATTGTCACATCGTATTATAAGTATATTAAAATGTGTGACAACTGTATTATCCATTAATAAAACTTGTATTATATGTGAATAATAAATTGTTCTTTGTAATATGTATTAACCTTGAATTATAAATGAATTAAAAGTGATTAAGTGAAAAAAAAATTATTGCTATAAATAGTAAATATTTTTTTATTATAGTATATTTATGTAATTTTCTTGTATAAGTAGATGGATCGTATTAAACGTGCCTACAATTAATATTGGTATTTCATATTTGACATGCTACTACGTGCTTCCATGTTAAGTCAACTCAATTAATCCTCTTGATGACACAAAAATTAACAAATTATTATTAATTTCAAAGTCTACAAGTAAAAAGCATTGTAGAAGAGAAAAAATTTAAAAGGATCTAAGAAAATCTTTGTTAGTAGTCACCAAAATGACTACTACTTTTTCCAAGAGAAAAACTAAAATCTCCAAAAATGAACTTTTTAGCTTAGCTAAACTTGTATTTCTTATACCTGTTACAATCGTCATCTTCCTTCTCATATTCTTATGGACGTCATCGTCCACCATTATCTCTGGTAATGTTATCCATCTCTGCTTCCAATCGCGTAAACTCAATGATCTCTATTGCATTTCTGCAGGCTCACACACGAATCTTGAAGCCTCGAGTTCCCTTTCATCAAATCTTTCTACTAGTGCAGCGAAATTTGTTGATGACTTGCAACAAAAATCAACGCGTCTTGGTATACCAATCCCTCCAGGGTACCATGCCTTTAGAAATGGCATGGTTAAAAGTGATGAGGAGTTGCTTGTTGCTTATAACGACGTTGAGGACCAGTTAGAAATGCATCGATCATGGACATCAACGATACAGAATCATAACGCAACGTTATGTGATGGCAGGGGAGTTTATGTGTACGATTTACCAACAAAATTTAACAAGGACTTGATGTCTCAGTGTGCTGATATGGTTCCGTGGGTCGATTTATGTGATTATTTCAGCAATGATGCAATGGGTGAACCAGTACAGAAGCTAGGAAAAGGATGGTATCAAACTCATCAGTATTCATTGGAGTTGATATTTCATTCAAGAGTTATGAATCATCCTTGTAGAGTACATAACATAAGTGAAGCAGATCTTTTTTATGTTCCTTTCTATGCTGGACTTGATGTATTGAGATGGCATTTCAAGAATGTAACAAATGATGTCAAGGACTCTTTGGGGCTAGAACTTGTCAAATGGCTCGAATCGCAACCAACTTGGTTTAAAAGATCAGGTAAAAACAGAGGCGGATCAAAGATTTAAACCTGAACTATAGTGAGTTTCACATTTCAACTATCAGTTGTTCACTTTCCATACTTGAATGAACTATCACTTTTTTTCGTGAGTTAGTCATCTCAACTATTATTTACGTGTTAAAAAACACATAGTTGAGTAGATGGTGATAGTTCAGGTAGGAAAAAGGAACAACAGATAGTTGGTCTAGTCAACTTTGATATGTGTTTCAACTTTTAATACATAGATACTGATAATTCAGATAGGAAAAGAGAACAACTGATAGTTAAAAGATCGTATCTTTGTTATAACGTGCGAGCTACATGCAGGTAAAGATCATATCTTTGTACTTGGGAAAATTTCTTGGGACTTCAGGAGATATAGCAACTCGAATTGGGGGAGTAGGTTCTTGGAGCTAAACGAAATGCAGAATCCGGTGAAGCTATTGATAGAACGACAACCATGGCACCTCAACGACATAGGAATACCTCATCCAACTTTTTTCCATCCACAATCAGACAATGACATAACAACATGGCAGTTAAAACTCCTCAACGAAAGTCGAAAAAGCCTGATAAGTTTTGCTGGTGCAGCAAGGCCTGATGCACCAGAAAGCATTAGGTCAATCTTGATCAATCAATGCACTTCATCAAGTGATCAATGCACATTTATGAATTGTAGTTCAGGTTCATGTGATCAACCCGAGTCCATCATCGAGTTGTTCATTGAATCAGAATTCTGTTTACAGCCTCCGGGCGATAGCCCTACAAGAAAATCAGTGTTTGATTCACTTATATCAGGTTGTATTCCAGTAATATTTGATCCATTTACAGCATACTATCAATATCCTTGGCATTTACCACAAGATTACAAAAAATATTCTGTTTTTATTGATCAAGAAGATGTTAGGGACATGAAAGTTAATGTTGTAGACAGGCTAATGAAAATTCCTGCAGGGGAAAAACAGAACATGAGAAGATATATAATTTATGAATTGTTGCCTGGATTAGTGTATGGAGATCCAAAATCCAAGCTGGAGAAATTTCAAGATGCATTTTCTATAACTATGAATAATTTATTTGAAAGGTTGACTAGATTGGAAGTATGATAAATATGTTAGGTTTCGAAGGGGAGCATCGATCGTAACAGGTAAAGTTGTTGTTGTCATGTGATCAGGAGGTCAGGAGTTCGAGGTGTGGAGACAGTTTCTTGTTATGTAGGATGAGGTTGTGCACAACAGACTCCTGTGGTTTGGTTTTTGCCAGAATATCCGCACATAGTGAAAGCTTAGTGCATCGAGCTGTCCAATATTAATGTTGGTTTTGTTTGCTTAAATTAATCATATGTATCTTACATTAGTCAGAATTTACTAATCTTTTTTACATGTTCATCACTTGTAACTCAGTTAAGTCCTACTTTTTCCCATCCTTTAAATAGAATTGATAGAGAAAGGAATGATGAAATTTTCAATGATTTTGTACAAGTATATATACACAAAAAATAAAGAAAATTGGAGTATTTCTACTCGTGTACTTGAGTCCTATTTCTAGTTGTGTATAAACTTGTAAAAAAGAAAATGTCCTTTTGAAGTTGGTGATTACTCCGTCCAGTGGCGGATTCAGAATTTTCATTGAGGGGTTCAAAAAATTAATGTGTTAATTGTTAAATAAGTCTTTAGAAATGAGGCCCTTGAATATATATATATATATATATATATATATATATATATATATATACTATATAAATATTTTCTTTCTTCTACTAAATGATGAAAAGTATTTTTAAAAAAAATAGTGTGTTCAACCTAATTTTAAATCATGGTCACAAAACGATGAAAAATTTGTATTGAAAGTATTTAAAAATTTTCAAACTCAACAATAAGAGATGTTTTTTTAAAATTAAAATGATAAAATCTTTCTAAGTTCAGTAATAAAATCGAATGGATTAATATACTATCAATTAAAAAGAAATGGAGAAATCAATTAAAAATAATTATTCGTAACTTTGCATCTAACAATTTGACTTTAGGACATCAATAGTATTGAACAACCCTAAATTTAGGTATATTACCTTAGATTTAGTCTTTCAATTTTATTCATTTTTTTTATAAAAAAAATAATAATATGTGATATTTGTATTATTGGATACCCTTCAATCTTCATTTGCATCAGAAAGAATATTTATTTAAAAGAAAACAATATTTTTAAATGATAAAAATATAATTTCTTAAATAAGAAACAAAAATAAGATAACTAAAAAACCGAAGGAAATATCTTTTTTTTTTATTTCCTATTCAGTGATCAAAGTCTGTACTAAAACTCTGATTAAGTTTAATCGTACACTATAAAGCTCATTCGGGGATGACGCTTTCAACATGATTTTCTCTACACCCAAAACTCGAATTTAAAATTTCTAATTAAGAATAAAACAATCTCATTATTACACCATAATCTCACACTAATCGTCACTTTTAATTGTTTCCACGTTATTTGATTAATAGTACTATCGTTAAGATTCCTCTGCCTCAACGTCATTGAATACATATTATTTGCCCAATGAACAAATGGAAACACATTTTAATAATTTTGCACAACCTTTCTTAGTTGGAATATTATATCATCACCAACAATATAGATCGAGATCTTTTTATTTTTAATTAAAAATATTAAATTTTAATTGAAAATATTATTTATTGGAAGCCCCAACTAAAAATGGATCAAAAGTGTTTTTTAAAAAATAAAATATTTTATCAAGTTTTTAAGAGAGTAAATATTTCGAAGAGTAACAATAACTGTGTTTTAAAAACTACAAAAATTAGTTTTTCAAAAAATTTGTACTTTTAAAAAACACCTTTTAAAAGTTTGACCAACATTAATAGCGGCTAAGAGTGTTTTTTTTTAAATTTAATTAGCCAAACACAATATTTTTTAATATGTTTAGTCAAATAAATATGGCTTTTTATCAAAAACAAAAAATACTTTTTTGAAGAATATTTTAATTTCTTTTTATAGTTGCTTGTAAGCTACAACCCTTTGTGATTCTTTCGTGATTTAGTCTCACAACATTAAAATTAAAAATAGAGAATATTTATCGTTTAAGCAATCTTCTCTTATTCATTTTTGAAAAATGAGTTAGTTTTAAAAAGATTATCAAACAAACTATAAGTAAGATCCAAACACGAATATGTGACACCAACACAATATTTTGAACATATACCCTTTTTTAACTTCTTTGATGATTTAAATCAACGTTATTAAAATTGAAGATTAAAAATATTTACTATCTAAACAAAACTATTTATCTACTTTTCAAAACAAATCCATTTTTTGAAATGTGAAAAAACAAATGCATTATTGGGTATTTTGGCATCGGATATTACTCCTTTATTAAAACCTTAAATTTCACACTTCACATCATCCCTTACGTAATAATAATTTAGTAATAAACAAAACATATGTTCACACTCATCCATAACCCAATGTGAAACCAAGAAGACGTCTTTTTAATTTGAAAAAAAGCTCACGTATGTCATCATTTTCCTTCTAGAAAAGATTTATCTTTGATATTGCTTGTTAACGAAAAATAGTTTTTATTCTATAAAATTATTTTTTATATGTGATCAATTATGATTTCAATCACATTATTAATTAAAGGGAAAATGGATAAATATATCTCCGAACTATTGTAAATGATATGCAGATATCCTTCGTCAGACTTGTGGAATATTGATGCTCTTGCCATCCAAAAACTAGCATATATATGTCCTTCGCTCTAACAGAAAACTAAATAGGGACACGTGGCGCAATCTTATCCGTTGATCTGATATGTAATAAATATCGGATTATACATGCTCTAGTTTTTGGACGACATGTGCATCATTGTCCCAAAGTATAACGAAGGATATTTGCATACCATTTACGATAATTCGGGAATATATTGTCCTTTTTCCCTTGATTAAATTATTTTTCTAAAGAAAAAAAAAGGCTCAATGTCTTTGAACTTTGAGAAAAAAAGTGTATATTTCATTAATGAAAAGATTGACTCATTTATATTATTTCAGTTAACTCATCCCTCTCCTGCATTTGCACTATATCCCCGCTCTGTCCCCACCCCATAAAGCCAGACCGCGCCCCGTCTCGCATGAGACAAAATCCGCCCCACATCACTCCTTACCATTTGTCATCCCTAAGTGTTTAACATTCGAACAACTCAATTTACTTTAAAACAAGGAGAGACATCATATTCTTGTTTGCATATAAATATTCATTGCCACTTACTTATGATCAAGTAATACGCATTTGTTTCAGATATAATACACATCTGATTCAATCTCAACTAATATTATATCTTTCAATTTTAAACAAATAAACACATTTCGCCTATAAATTTAACGAAATTTATCATACAGAGCGGGATCCATCACACACAATTTAAATAGAATAAAAATTTGAGAGTAAATATTTTTCATTAAATTGGGTCCCTACCACCTATCAGAACTTGCCATTGACAATTTTTCTTCCCCCAAAACAGTCGGAATTAAATGCCCAAACCCCAAAAAAAACTTTAAATAGAGATTCATTTCTCATACAAATTCACTAAAAATCGAATCAAAATCTCAAATCTCATCTATTCATACATTATGTCTCTCAAAGTTTACGTCGATCGTCTTTCTCAACCTTCTCGTGCTATTCTCATCTTTTGCAAGTAAATCTTATCTTCTCATCAGTTTTTTTGTTACTTATTTTCTCTTAATGATCTTAATCTTGTTATCGTTTTTTTTTTTGTTTTTAAGATTAAATGGAATTGAATTTGAAGAGGTTAATATTGATCTTGCTAAAGGTCAACATCGCACTCCTGAATATCAAGGTTCGTTTCTTTGTTCATACATTTTGAAGTTGAAACTCGAAATATTAGAATTTAAAGTTTTGTCTGTGAAAGTCCCAAAGTAAATTTCACGGCCAAACAGATAAATTTTCAAAATCTAGATCAGAGTCAATTATTAGATTACTTTTTTTTAAAATAGTGTTTTTTTTTTCATTTGCAGAAGTTAATATCATGAAGCAAGTACCAGCCATAGTTCATGATACTTTTAAGCTTTTCGAAAGGTAATTCTAATTTCTTATATAAATTACTGATATGCAGGGACGGAGCTAGAGATTTTTTTCGAACTCTGTTTTTGTTTGAAGAATATGTATAAATTATTATTAGAATCTAGAGATAATGTAAAAGTATCTCTCAATCTGCTCAAAATCTCAGAGACACATTTATACTATACTAAAGGTCCTATTACCCTGAATTTATTTTATTAATGATTTTCTATTCTTTTTGGACTTATGTGGCACTATCTTGTGGGCCAACAGTGGTTGACTTTTCCTTTCAAACTAGTGTCACGTAAGCCTAAAAGATAGAAAATTACTTATAAAATAAGTTCAGAAGAATAATAGTATCTTAGTATAGTATAAGTGTGTCTCTGTTATTTTGGAGATAGGTTGAGGGCTACTTGTGCATTTTCCCTAGAATCTACTAACAATTTCAATTGAAGAGGGTAAAAGTGGTTGTGGAGGTTCTGTGTATCTGGTATCAAAGATACATATATATACGAATTCCTATTTGTCCATTGTTAGATCTCGCTTTTGGTTGATGTTAAAATGATTTATACATGCACTAGAAATTTCTTTAAGTAATCCATTATGATTGAAGTTGTGTGTGACAATTATTCCAGTGATGTAATTTATGGCTTGTTTATAGTGATGTAACATAAATTTTCTCTGTGTTTTGTATAGTCATGCGATTCTTAGATATCTAGCTTCTGCATTTCCGGAAACTGCTGATCATTGGTAAGTTTAGTTCTGTCCGCTTCTTAATTTTCGATTTTAGTTTTTAATGTAAACATTGGACTATAGATTAATAGGATTGTGATCTACAATATCCTCAGGATTTTTTTGTTTTATGATGAAGGTATCCAAAAGATCTGCAGAAAAGAGCAAATGTAGAATGTGTCTTGGATTGGCACCATGCTAACTTACGTCGTGGTTCAGGTACTTCTTTTGTGTGTTGAAGATACTCTTTGCTCCCATTTGTTCATTGCTGGGTGGTTAATTTGCTATGAGGTTTTGAATTTGTTAAAGAGGTACTTAATCAGATCTAATAGGGTTATCACACATCGGATTGGGTTAGGCCTGAGGTCTATTTAACATAGTATCATAGTCAGGCCTATGGTCCGATGTGAGCCGTTGTGCGGGGGTAGAGAGGGGGGAAGGGTGATTATATACCTTGGTTTATGATTGTTCATACTCCATTTCGGACAGTGTTTGGGCGTGAGGGCAGGTAATGAGAATGATCCTAGAACGGGATGAGATGCCTGGACTCCTTAGATGACTTGGGCAGTCCTTATCCCTTTGAGCTAGCTTTTGAGTGGCGGAAGGTCCATTTAATAGTTAGGGCACCACTCGCTATGTATCCTTGGTGGCTTCAGCTAGTTTGCTTGTGGCCTCTTCATTTCTACTGAAATATACGTACGTCTTTTGTTGTTTCTCAAGGATCATTCTTCTGTTTTCAGCGGGATATGTCTTTAACACTATACTGGCACCTGCATTTGGATTGCCTTTGAATCCACAAGCTGCTGCAGAAGGTAAAAATCTCCTTTCTGCATCTCTTGCAACGATTGACACGTATTGGCTGAAGAAAGACGGAAGCTTTTTGCTTGGAAATTCCCAACCTTCCCTTGCAGATCTTAGCTTAGTTTGTGAGATTATGCAACTCGAGGTATAAAAAGACGTTTCTTGTTTTTATTTTGCATAATGATTAGAAACTACACAATACATGTTAAACGTCACTATGCTGATCAGGAACGTGTTCCTGAATATCATGTCCATTAAAGTCCGGTTTCTCCTTGTTGAATACAGTTTCTTGACGAGAAGGATCGTGAGGGTCTATTAAGCCCGCACAAGAACGTGTTGAAGTGGATTGACGATGTGAAGACTGCCACAGCACCTTATTTCGATGAAATACATGCAACTCTCTTCAAAGTTAGCGAGATCTTTCAGAAGCAGCGAGCTGGTGGAGCAAGCAGCTAGACGTATCCGCAATTGAAATCTATTACAATGTTGTACTCAAGGCCTGCATTATGACATTTTGTGTGCTTTAAAGGATGCATATTTCTTAGTTTGATGTGTGGTATGCTTTGTATTCTTATTTCTTAAGACAATTCTGAGAATGTTGAGTTGTACTGTACTATCTTCTGAATAAAAGCAGTTCTTATTATTTTGTCTATCGAGACTCCGCGATCTTTAAGGTTGGAGGTGGAGGATGCTTATAACCATCCGAGCCGACCATTTTTATCATTTGATATGTTAGAAATAGTCGTAATAAGGAAACACACTGATTTTATTAAGTACCTGTTACTTGAAAAACTATACACTCAAATTTGTTATGTGATTTAAGAACACGTGAATCACCAAAATTAGACCGCATATATGTTAATTGGGGCCAAATTAAAGGGCATATTTATGTATTATGTCATCTCCTTTGTGTAAGTGGAATAACTTGTCGATTTATAAACAACAAATGAAATTGCTCTACTTGAACCATGTAGTATTTGTTTAATAGAAACATTCCATATGGACATATTGTTACACACACCAACTATAAATTCACCGCGATGTACTGAATCTTATACGGACTTAGCTAATGTGTGTGTCCTTTCTTTCTTCTGACATAAATCGGGCTTAATTGTTTATTTATTAACCCATTCTATTCTCACTCGTCCAAATTCAACTTAATCCGTTCATTTGCCACCTCTATAACCACGGTCATAAAAGGTAACGTTAGGCTTCCTAAAATGAAATAATGCAAAAGCATAGAATCGTCCAAATTGACTTTTGGTACTCAATTAGTCTCCAAAAGAATAGATACCAAAAGTGAAATTAAAAAATCAAGGAAATTAATGGACACAATTAGTTTGAATAAAGAGGTGGTCTACCTTAATATTTTCTAAATCAATCTGGTAGGTCCAAATCCCCCTAATCAATATAAAACATAAAGTAAAAGCATTTAAAATTCTAATTTGCTTCATTATAATTGGTGGGTCCGAACAGGCAATAAATATATGATAAATATTTATATGTACATTTTTAGCATTTTATCGTACTCCCTCCGTCCGAATTATTTGTCATAGTTTCTATTTTTAGAGTCAAGTTATAAAAACTTTGACTAACATTTCAAGATGTATTTTTTAATCATATTATTATGAAGAAAAAAAATGTAATTTATAGTATTTTTCATATAATTTTAGAATATTTAATTTTTTGTGTAAAATATCGAATTAATGTGATCTAATTTACCTTTAAAAATTAGTCAAATTGACTTTCGATAAGCGCAATATGACAAACAATTCCGAACGGAGAGTGTACCGTTTCCATCTATATAAGTCGTTTGGTGGAGTGTCTCAAAAAAGTAATATATGTATTAGTTTTATATATTATTAGTACAATATATAATATACTTTTTAAATCTATATATAACTAATGTATACTAATGATATCACTATATTTGATATTAAAGTATATAAATGATATTAATAATGTAAATGATTTTATAACATGGTAAAAGACATATTTATTCCGCATAATCTTTATCATATGTGTTCGATTATATTTTTTTAAAAAAAAATATTTTTCATCATATTTGTGGAGTATATTTTTACAAGTAAATATTTCTTTAAAAAATTATGTCAATACATGATATTTTTGATATATCTAAGTTCAAACAAAATATTACATAAAAAATAATCTCAGCATAAAGGGTAGTTAGTTGCAAACTAGGTCAAATTTATGTATTATTCAATTTTATGCTAATTATAAAAATTAGTGGAAACTTTAATTTTTTTATAGAATATTCCTCAACTTACTAGCATGAACCATGTAGTGTTTTCATTTTTAAAATAAGAATTAGTTTAAACCTTATAATTTCTTCTCATAATAAAATAAATATAAAACAGATAGTCGGGTCGGGTATTTTTAGTTTTGGATTTGTGAATTTCGGAGCCAAATTTGAGCAACGACAATGGCCGGCCAACCGGAGAAGAAGCCACAATCTGTCTATGACTTTACTCTAAAGGTAAATATAAACTGAAATTTTATTACGCGTTTACCTAATATAAGCTCCTTTTCGTATAAATTTTGAAGTTGAAACTTGAAATTTTTTTAAAAAAATTTGAAGTTGTGCTTCAATATGTTTGAAAAAAATTAAAAATACCCAAAAGCTGGGCTGAGCTTGTATTTAAGATATTAAAAATATTTGAAGATAAGACGGATCAATATATATTCGGGATAACTCTAGCGTAAGAGGAAATCACCTAGCGTTTTTGTCTCTACTGAGGTTTAAATGTTGGTCTTTAATTGATTTAACTCACTTAATTGATTATTAGGGCACACTTTTAACTTTTTACTCTAAGTAGAACCATGCTTCTTGGTGGATTTAAGGAGTCTACATGATGGGATAATGACACATTGAATTTGGAAGAACTGAACTTGAGCCTTTTGAGGTGAAAATTTCATTTATGGTAATTAAACATTATTGTTGAAATCACTAGATCTTGCAACACTGCTTCGAAAAATTATCTTTTGAGCCGAGGGTGTATTGGATGTAACCTCTCTATCCACGTAGACAGGGGTAATGTCTGGGTACATCTTACCCTTTCCAGACCTCACTTGTGGAATTACACTGGATATGTTGTTGTTGTTGTTGTTGTCGGTTGAACCCAGTAGACGTTCCTTTATAAGGCTCAATCTTTATGTAAATATGATTTACTATCTTAACCGTCTCTCCGTGGCTCTTCCCTATGCTTAACTCGCCCCTCTGACCTTGGCCTTGTAAATATCGAGATAACTCATACTCCTTTCATTTCAGTTTGTTTGTCTGGTTTTGATTGACATAAAGTTTAAGGAACTAAAGAAGATTTTTTGAAATGGACTAAAAAGGAAAGTAAGCCAAACAAATTGAAACAGAGTGAGCAATTCAAAGTTTGAAGTAACTTGGTACTTTTCCCATTTAATTTTCTCAGTATACTCTCTCCTTTGCTCGCAGGACGCGACAGGAAATGATGTAGACCTTAGTATCTTCAAAGGAAAAGTACTACTTATCGTGAATGTTGCTTCCAAATGGTAGACTCATTTAATTTCTGCCATCATATTTGTAGTTGTATGCATGAATCTGTTACGTTTTATAATATCTCTGATACCAGTTGAAGTCCAGGGAATGGAACAATCTCTGTCCAGAAGATAATCACGACTTTAAAACCTTGTTGTCGTCTGCTTATACATTTTGCACATTCTGTCGTTCAAGTGATATTCGTCCTAGTTGAACATTTTAACCATCATCTGTTTGGTTGTCTACAGCGGGATGACTAACTCAAACTACACGGAACTCAACCAATTATATGAGAAGTACAAAGATCAAGGTATGTGTCTTTAGTTAAGTGACCGATTCATGGTTTGATTCCTCCGGATAAGAGAAGAAGAAACGGTTTAGTGTTTGCAAAGAATGGACCATTTGACATCTTCGGTTAAAGCTTAACTTTCGGACTATTTGAGTCATTATGGTTTGAGTATCACTAAAATTGCCTTCAGCTCTCTCCTAATTGGTTCCATTCACATTTCGAAATTTCTTATCTTATTCAAACATAGGGCTGGAAATATTGGCATTTCCGTGCAATCAATTTGGTGAGGAAGAGCCAGGGACCAACGATCAGATTTTAAACTTCGTTTGTACTCGTTTTAAGTCAGACTTTCCTATCTTTGACAAGGTAATGAAAGAACAATAATCCTGATAGATGTCATTATATTAGCTGCAACTTGGTTATTTGCTTAGTAGTGTGTCTCGTCTTTTAAACGTATCTTCTCTCCCTGCTTATATACATGAGTGTTCTAAAAATGTTCAATGTTTCGGTTTAATATGTTGAGAAATACAGAAAATTTCCTTTATCCATCAGTTTTCGTATCCTCTGTCAGCTATAAACATTCGAGTTGTATTGAAAACGGATACCATTACATTCCATAATTACCTGTTCTGGAATTCATGGTTGTGGAATCATGATGTACTAACAACTAAAGTATTCTTTTCTTGAATTAGATTGAAGTGAACGGCGAAAATGCATCTCCTCTTTATAAATTCTTGAAATCAGGCAAATGGGGAATATTTGGGGATGATATTCAGTGGAATTTCGCTAAGTTCTTGGTTGATAAGAACGGTCAAGTTGTTGATCGTTATTACCCAACCACGTCTCCTCTGACTATCGAGGTAATCAACTGCTTGAAAACTGAAATACTCTACGTAAATTTCCTGTAACTTTGTGTGTAACATCAAGTACTTATGGCTTTATCATTTTTTTTTCCGCAGAGGGATATGAAAAAGCTTCTTGAAACTATATAATTGTGAAGCATTGAGTCTTCAACGATGTGGATCGATTTTTCAGTTGTTGATTGCAGGTTTGATTTTATTTTCGAAATCGTTCAGTTGTTTCCGTTATCTGAGTGAGAGGCATTATGTAAGAAGGGCTGTTATTGTGTAGATAATCGCCATTTGAAATGTTCTGCAACATAAATTGTTCATTCTATAAGAGAAGTTTTAAGTTGATTCATTGTTAATCAACTTCTTAAGTTGAATCTGTTTAGACATGCATATGTCTATTTGTTCAATTTTCTACAAATTTGAGTATATACTTGTGTACACCCGTAGTTGGAGGGCACAGATGTTAGCTGAAGTCAAATTTAAAGACAGGTAAATGCATTATGTTTTTTTTTCTCATTCGATATTCCATATCTGTCTTGTGGCGCGATTAATTCAATTTTACATTCGGAAATACCACTTAAAAGGTAAACCATTCCCTATTGAAAATGAATCCATATGACTCACATTTATATTTTTTTATCAAAAATAAAATATATATATTTTACCACTTTAGTGTAACCCTCAATGATTTTGGGTAAGGATGGTTGGTAATGATATTATATGTACTAGTTTCTGGACACATGCTTTGTACGTTTGTTCCATTTAAATTTTTACAGACATGTTAGAACGACTACAATGCTATGAAAATATATGTGAACAACATGTAATGAATAATATAATACAAAAACCATAAATAAATCTTTAATAATATAACCAAAAAAACACTAAATAAAGGGCATATTTTGATTTTTCAAATTAATTCTTGTTAAGCAACCTACTATAACTTTTGAACTTTGGTTAATAGTTAGCAAAATTTCAATGAAGTCACAAATGGCTAATTTGAGCTCAAATAAGTATTTAGACTTGCGACAATAAATCATTCATAGAAAACTAAATTAAGAAGTCTAATAGAGAGTAAAAACACAAAAATAGAGAAAGAAAAAAATACAATGTATACATACTTCATAAGACGTTGATCGATAATAATATAGACAGAAAAATAATACAATAGTAGTACATAATATTTCGAGTTCTTATCAACTCTTTCTCCAGTATCATATCAAAACTAATAGTCTTATTCGTCTACTTTAACTATAGAATAGAAATGATAACCTTGTTAGGGCATCTGAAATGAAAAGACTGGATTTATATAGTAAGAAATGAAGGAATACCGAAAGATATCTTAAAATTTTAGATTAGATATTTAAAGATTATAAATATGAAGAGATGAGAGTTATGAATATCACGAGTATAAAAATTGAATATGTAATCAGATATGAGTTATGAATATGAATAGTTAAAGCAAATAAAGCAAATAATGTGTCTCTCTAATTTGTAAATTTGCACCCTTTTAAATTATAAAATTTCTTTATTTATCATAAAGAATAATACTTTCTCAACATAAATTACATTGTTTATAAGAGGAGTTACGGAAAATGTTATGAGAAGAAGAAAAGTTGACTAATCATGTAAATCTTTTTTTGTTTTTGTTGTTATGATTATTATTACTATATTTATTATTAGCTACTAAACATGGCCATACTTCACGCGGTATGGAAAAATTATTAGTTTCATGATCTTTTAAAACAATATTTTAGTTTCAATCTTCAAATAAAGTAAAGACTTGTAAATTCTAACACTTTTTAATACAACCTTATAATATATATTTAAAGTAATACAAATAAATAAATGCTTATGACATGTCATTTTGTGATGCAAATGCAATCAATGATCTTGCTAAGAAAAATATACAATTTTTATTTAAAAGAAATACACAAATATTAGCCTCAGAATCTCTTCTTTAGAGAAACTATTTGAAATAAAAGAAATATATTAAGATCCTATGCTTAGGAATTTCTTAACAATATTTTTTAATTCTTCTTCAATTATTTTGGAAATACTATCCTTAGATTTTTCTTGTTATGGTTAGTTAGTAAGAATGCAAGTATCTAAAATAGAATAAAAAATAAATAAAAAGATAACAAAAAAGTTACATCGAAAAAGGCCAAGTCATTATGCGTATAAATTTTATTTTAGTGCTATTTACCACGAAGGATTTGTAACATGAAATTTTAAATTTTGTATGTTAAAAATATAAAGAACATTCTACATAAATAATAGTTGAGTCCGAAACTCAAAGGGTACAAATTTTTTACAAAAATTCCAAAACGGTATATAAAATTTTATATTAACCAAAACGGTAAAATCGCTGCTCCGGCAGCGATTTAGCAAATTTTTTTTTTTTTTAATAAAAAAATGAAATCGCTGCCCAAGCAGCGATTTCAAATTTTTTTTTTTTTTTTTTTAAATAAATCGCTGCCCCGGACTCAAAGGGTACAAATTTTTTACAAAAATTCCAAAACGGTATATAAAATTTATATTAACCAAAACGGTAAAATCGCTGCTCCGGCAGCGATTTAGCAAATTTTTTTTTTTAATAAAAAAATGAAATCGCTGCCCAAGCAGCGATTTCAAATTTTTTTTTTTTTTTTTAAATAAATCGCTGCCGGGGCAGCGATTTATAAAAAAATAAAATACATAAATCGCTGCCGGGGCAGCGATTTATTTATAAAAAAAATTTCCAGCAATTTATTTTTTTAAAAAAAAAATTTTATTAAAACGCTGCTAGGGGCACGATTTATTTAAAGAAAAAAAAATTCCTTATTAAATCGCTGCACGAAGCTTTTTTTAAAAAAAAATATTAAAATTTTTTAATACAACGATTTTATATTAAAAAAATTATAATATTTTTTAAAATTTAAATATATAACTTATAAGTTATATATTTAAATTTTAAAAATATTATAATTTTTTTAATATATAAAATCGCTGTATTAACATTTTTGCGATTTAATAATTTTTTTTAATTTTATATTAATCAAAACGGTATTAACATTTTTGTGATTTAAAAAATATTATAATTTTTTTAATATAAAATCGCTGTATTAAAAAATTTTAATATTTTTTTTAAAAAAAAAGCTTCGTGCAGCGATTTAATAAGGAAATTTTTTTTCTTTAAATAAATCGTGCCCCTAGCAGCGTTTTAATAAAATTTTTTTTTTTTTTAAATAAATTGCTGGAAATTTTTTTTATAAATAAATCGCTGCCCGGGGCAGCGATTTATGTAATATATATATATTTTTTTTAATAAATCGCTGCTTGGGCAGCGATTTCATTTTTTATTAAAAAAAAAAAAATTTGCTAAATCGCTGCCGGAGCAGCGATTTTACTTTGTAAATCGATGCTCCTGCAGCGATTTTACCGTTTTGGTTAATATAAAATTTTATATACCGTTTTGGAATTTTTGTAAAAAATTTGTACCCTTTGAGTTTCGGAACTCAATAATAGTTAATGAAAGGACAAAGAATTGAAAAAATAGATGAATATGAAATCATAAATCTTTTAATTAATGTCTTCTCCCAAATTTCACATTAATAGGAAAGTTGAATACCATATATTTTGATAAATCCGCAACATCATATACATAGATAACGTAAACTATTTGAACACACATCAATTTGAAAGTATCTTAATCTTTAAAAATTAGCTTATCAATTTAGAAACAAAAATCTAAATAAAAAATAAGATTAAAAGAGAAGTAAACATAAATTGTCAAAAAAACAAGATATCAAGTAGAATCATGCATGAATAACATCATTAACTAAAGCTACTAAAATCTCAATTGGAAGAACGAGTTACTCCATCAATAACCATCCAATTTTTGTACGTGTTTTTAAAATTCACATTAATAAAAGAAGTAGAATAATATATATTACGATAATTCGTAAGATGATACAATATGAATTAGAAAAATGATATTCTTAGAAAAAATGATATTCTACACAATGAAAATTCATCTCATCAATATAATTGAGAAATTTAAATAAAAAGATAACATTAGAATAGAAATTAACACAAAAATAAAACAATGTACGAGAAGATGGCAAAATACAATATATAAATATAAGATTTCAAATAAATTCAAGAATTTATTAAAATAATAAACCAGTTGAAAAATAGTCATAAATCACGAAAGTAGGATAAATATCATTATTAAAATTTTATATAATATATTATTTTCAAACAAAAACAAATAAAATTAAATGGTACCTAAAAACGCCGCAATAATCTTATCAAAAGAAAGCAATTAGTGAACAAAAAATATTCCTCCATTAGTTAGAGATTTATAGGAATTATAAAAGGTGAAAATAATTTTACCTCATAAATAAGTATAAATAATTAAAGGAGAAGATGAAAAGTTGAATAATTTGTTTAAGAAGATTTAATGAAATAATCATATCCCAGACGTGGGAGAGTGTGGGTTATTTTTTTTTTGAATAATTTGTTTAAGAAGATTTAATGAAATAATCATATCGCAGACGTGGGGAGAGTGTGGGTTATTCTTTTCCTAGTCAATTAAATATAATTTAATTTAAGCATAGTAATTATAGATAGAGAATAAAATATAAACTAAATTATTTAGACATTTAAACTCTCAAAAAAAAAAGAGAAAAAATATATATGAATGGATATAATAGAGAGATTATTTATTTATTTATTTATTTATTATTTTATACATATAGATTATAGAGAATAGATATTATTAATTAAATATTTTAATTAGAAATTAACCTAAGGAAGTGTAAAGGTCATCAACATTTTAATTAAAATAATATAATTTAATATTTAAATTAAATAGTTAAATGATTTATAACATTTTAATTTACGTGAGATAAAATTGTAATTCAATTTTTAATTTTAAAAAATAATAATTTAGTAATATATGATTAAATTAATGTAGTTTGTGAACAATTGGTATTGTATTGTTGATTTGTGCAATAACTTCGTGTGTATATATATATATTATATATATATATTATATATATATATATATATATATATATATATATATATGTTTCTCCATGAATTTATCTTCTTCTTTTTTTACCAAAAAGTTGGACTTCATGAGAGTTTTATTACCTTTACATTTATTTGAAATGATAAAAATATCACACCGCAATAACAGAAGGGGTCCAACCATAAAAGAACTCAATACATCTTAAAATAAAGAGCATAGTACGTATATTAAACCTAAATTTAATTTCAGATTTTAATTTTAATCTCCAATTTCTATAATGCATAAATAAGTATTTTAATTATCCAATTTTTAAATAAATAAACACATGAGTCCTACATGACACACTCCACGTAGGACACCATGTAGGAAAAAAATGACATAGAATAACATGTAGGACATGTAAGTTTATTTGTTCAACTTTATACAAGTTTAAGTATCTACTCGTGCAAACCAAAAGTTGAAGAACATAAATATAATTTAAAACCAAGTTAAAAGTATATATATATATATATATATTATACTACCTTTGAGTTCGATTTGAACTATTGATTTACGTAATTGAAAATAACCAATTAGGTCGGCATCTTGCTCTCGAGGAGGTGGGGTCCTGGAGCGAACTACTCATTAAAATAAAATTATTAAATAAAATATTTATATATTATACCTAAAATAAAGTTATAAACTCACAGCACACCATCATAAGGACAACATGTTTACCATATGCAAAAATGTGACAAGATATTATATTTTAGATTTTTTTATTTCAATTTATATAATGCATTTGAAATTTTGAGTATATATATATTAGAAATTTGAACCGGATATCAAATTTACAATTATGTTAGATTAAAGAACATATTCCCTATGTTCAATTTATATGACTATTTTTTCTTTTAGTTTAGAAAAGAATAACACATTCTTATATGACATAATATATAAATGTGTATGTTAATTTGACTTTAGTTGTAATTTGTATCCTCAAATTTTGGGTGTGCCACTTAAACTTGTCTAAAAAAGAATAAATACACACGTGCATCCTACATGACGTTATACATGATAATTTGTGTCATATGTGAAATCATACGTGTATTATGCTACATAAAACGTATTCATCTACTTATTTAATTTTATACAAATTTAAATTTACTTATATACACTCAAAATTAAAAGATATAAATATTAACTGAAGCGAAATTAGACTGCATATTCATGTATCATGTCCTTCTATATCTAGTAATGATTTATTTGATTTAACTTTAAATATTTGATGAAAATTTATAATCCACAAGTATCTTGTGTTTAATTTAAAATAAAAATTTTACTTTTTTTAAAAAAAAAATCATATCAAATCAAAACATATCATATAAATTAACATTGCCCAACTACCAAAGACAGATTCGATATGCTTTGGCCTTTACAATAAGTGCAATTTTCTGTACTCATATTTTATTTTGTTTTTTTAAAAAATATTAATAAAAAATCCGAATGCTTTCTTTTCTAATTTAGCCATTTTTAAATTTCAATGTACACACTCTCTATATATATATTATATTTAAATTTTACACCTCCTTTAGGTATATGATTCAATATAGTCTTATTATTATTATCATTATTATATAAGTATTTATTTAATATTATAAAACAAAATATTTCTTTTTGTGTCGTAATTATTTGTTTTATATTTTTTTTATAGATTGTATAAAAAATAACGCATCTCCTCTAATTTGATTAGCTTTCTAATTTTAATATTTCATACGACATATTTAAGATTAAAACGAAGAAAATATCATTTTGCAAGTTTGGTGCCTAAATAGATGAAGTGTGTTATTTAATTTGGTCTCATCTGTTATCTATGCTCTCTAACTTTGAACGTGTACAAATATGCACTTGAACTTGTATAGAGTTAAACAAGTAAACTCAAACGTACTATGTGACATCTTATATAACAATTCACATCTTACGTGACAATCTACGTATATTTTATATTATATAAATGCATATATCTGTTTAAACAATTTATATAACTTTAAATATATACTTATACATAATATACAAGTCGATTTTAAGACTATAAAAGTAATATAACTTTGATATAACAAAATAAATAATTGGTTATTGCAATCACTTGCATACAAGGTTTCCTTACCTCATTAGTGCTCGTTCAATTAGAAATACGTTATCTTAAAATTAATTATTTTTTAAATAGTTATCTAAAAATTATTATTTCACCTTTAATATGAAATAAAAATATTTCTAAAATAAATAATTTCTAAACAAATTATGCTATAATTTACGACCGATTAAATATTTAAATATGGAATAAATTTATCTTCAAAATTAATTATACCTTTATCCCTCAAACTAATTTAGCCTTGATATATATAGGTGGATGGGTATTTAGATATTTTGTAATTTCACTTTTTGTTTCAAAACTTTAAAGAGTACCACATTCCGACCACGACGACGATGGCCGGTCAACCGGAGAAGAAGCCAGAATCTGTCTATGACTTTACTCTAAAGGTTAGCTCCTAATAATTTTTTTCTTCTTCGAGTTAGGGTTTGACCATAGATTTTGTGAAATACGAAGAATAAGAGTGTTTTGAAGTTGTGTTCGATTTTATTTTTTTTTGAGCTAGTTCGCCTCTAGATTTTGTGGAACTTTGAAAAAGAAGAAGAAGAAGAAGAGTTGTTGAAGTTGTTTTAGGAAAAAATTTGGACATGATTTTACTAGAAAAAAATTTGAAGTCAGGTGAGTGGAAGAAAAATTTCACCCAAAAACTGGTTCTAATTTGCTTGGACTCTCCAGAAATGTTTGCACCTGCACCGGATCCTTCATAATTACGCTATTTTTGGAGGATCCGATGTGTAGCCATCGATATTTTTGAAGAGTCTGAGCAATATAAGGTAACAAGCCTCACTAACAAGTTGAAAATATAGAGGGTGGAGGGGGATTACATGTCCTTGTGAAAGTACATATAGTCAATCAACTAAGTTGCTACGATTTCCGACCTAAGCAATATGATGCTGGAATAGGCATATGTGGAAGGAATTTGGCTGCAATATGTAAATGTTTAATAATCAAGAGTTTTAATTTGAAGGGAAGAGTGGATGGAAGTATGAGATATACCTTATGTACCATTGTTCTTTTCTTTTTTTCCTACTAAACAACTAATTGTACTAGGAAAAAGGTAGAAGTATCAAATGGAAAGTTCGCATAAACTTAACCATCATACGTGCTACGGAGGTTTAAATAAATAGGAAGAAATCATATAGCGGTTGTTCACATGCTTAGATATTTCGACTAGGAGGTAGGGGTAAGGTATGTGTATACTACTCTCCGTAGACCTCACTTTTCGGGGATTTTTATTTGCTATGTGGTGTTGTGTTGTTGTTGTTATTCATGGAGCTAACTTTTGCCCCATGCCTCAGGGCTCTAGTTCTTTCCCATTCTTAAATAGCCCCTTTCCGTGCCTTCGCCCTATAAACACGGGGAAAATTCATAATGAAATGACTTGGTTGAGACTACTAATGATAATATATCATAAAAATGTACAAGTTATGTTGCTCGGACTCTCCAAAAATGACGTTGCATCCATGTCGGGTACTCCAAAAAGGCACTATATTTGGAGGATCGGACATTTTTGATACACGTGACCACAATGAAATGCTTCGTTTACTTGTATCTTTTTCCCTTTTTTGAGCATACTGTCTCCTTTGCTCACAGGATGCAAAGGGAAATGATGTTGATCTTAGTACCTACAAAGGAAAGGTCCTACTGATCGTGAATGTTGCGTCCAAATGGTAACATCATAACTCTAAGAAGTTGTTTTCTCTTTTAAACGTTCTGTGATTCATATAATATTTCACTTCATTGAATCCTTCAACTGTTTTCTGACTTATTATGAAAAAAAGAAATGTAATCGTAATCTGTTTTACTGTCCACAGCGGTTTGACTGATTCAAACTACAAAGATCTCAACCATTTACATGAGAAGTACAAAGATCAAGGTATGTGTCAAGTTACCATTTTACTCTTGTTGTTCGTTTCACAACTTATATCTCTCTGTTCCTCAACCAATTCTGTTATGTTACTGGGCCTGACGAAGCAAGGAGTTTTTTTCGCAGCCTCTAGTGTTTGAACCGAAGTTTCAAAATTATCACATTATTATGGTTTGAGTATCGCTTAAACGCCCTTCACATCTCTCTTTCTTTGGGTATTTAAATGTAGGCCTGGAAATATTGGCATTTCCTTGCAATCAATTTGGTGCGCAAGAACCAGGGAGCAATGATGAGATCGTAGAATTTGCTTGTACGCGTTTCAAGTCAGAGTTCCCCATCTTTGACAAGGTAATGAAACAACAAGAATCCTCATAGATGTTTCTAGTATTTAACTACTAATTTTTTATTTTCTTGCATTATCAAAAAAATTGATGATTTTCTTGGTATTGTGTCTCATCTTTTAAATACATCTTCTCTCCTCACGTATAACATGTTAGTTAAATGTTTAATATTTTGGTAGAATGTTTTGAAAGTTGCGGTTAATCCATCAATTAGATTATTCACAGTAAATTTGTGTGCATCTTGTGTTAAATACAAATGTTAAAGTTGCATTCAGACATTACTTCTTCCCTTAGAGAGCTCATGGTATCTTCGTATTCACAAGTGTATCTTTCTTGATCTAGATTGAAGTGAACGGCGAAAACACATCTCCTTTTTATAAGTTCTTGAAATCAGCCAAGTGGGGATTACTTGGAGATAATATTCAGTGGAATTTCGCTAAGTTCCTCGTTGATAAGAATGGCCAAGTTTCTGATCGCTATTATCCTACCACGTCTCCTCTTTCAATGGAGGTAACGTTTTTGTGTTAATACTCGATGCAACTTTTCTATATAAAATGATTGGTCTTATGACTTCATTCTCTTGTTGCAGAGGGACATAAAAGTGCTGTTGGGAATCGAGTAGTTGCCAAGGTTGAGCCCTCAACAATGTGGATCGATTTCGAACTTGTTAATGCTGGCTTCGTTTTATTGTAGTTTGTCCCATTATTAATAAATTACTACATGTTTCTGAAACTGATATCCAGTTATTTGATATTAGACAAATATTATTATTCTGTCAGTTTGTTTTGTTTGATGAAGAATTATAAGTTCTTACTTGATATTTATTTGTTTCCAAGGTCGGCGTACACACTATATTTCTTAGACCTCACTTGTTCAGATTATCTGTTTAATATATGCACGTTAGAGTGTCTACTTAAGCTGAATTCGATAATGGTGTTATTCACGATCTCTTAACAATATTTAGGACATGAAACAAATTGTTATATATATCTTACATTCACAACTTCAGAAAAGATAATTGTCTTACTAAGTTTAATAGGAGGAGTTTTATAAAATACACAAAGTATCTGTCAAAACTTCAGATTACTACTACAGAATTTCATAATAAAACTAAATACTATGTATTTGAGGGTAAAACAGAAGCTCGACACATGGGACAATCTTTTTTCCTCAGCAACCATTGTTTGATGCAGCTCGTATGATATTCGTGTCCGCACCCAAGTGTCCCGATGCACTCTTCATGCTCGAATTCCGCTTGACATATGACACAAATCTCTTTAGTTTCTGTTGGATTATTTACTCCATCAGCAACACGTTGAATTCTTGTTTTAAAATACTCCAATACTGATTCACTTTCTGGTTGAGAATCATCTGATAAATTTTGCGATGATCCGCCATTGTAATAGTCTGGTACATGCTGCTGCCTTAATGCCCTTTCCACTAAATCACGACTACTGACGTTAACAATTGTAATTCCGTCACTGTGTGGAGTCATTGTGGCTTGTAATCCCAAAACGAAAGGTTGATCGTGTTGTCCTCTTCTGTAAAAACGATCATAGGGTGATCCCCTACTCCTACTTCCAATTGTACGCGAATTCACAAACATAAATTGCGAATTTTGATTATAATCTCGAGAAGTACGAGAGTTACTCATTGTTAACCACGAGAAAATTCAACAGAAACAATGTTGAGATTTCTGAGTATTGAAGGAATAGAATAGAACGATTTTATCGAATTTCGAAAAGAACAGAGTAAAACTATCAGAAAACAGAGTTTTATAATAACTTGACCATATTTTCTTTAAAAACTTTAACGCAGAAACCTGAAAAAAAGTAAAGTTTCTTAATTCATTTAGTTCTCCTAATTTCTTTAGGAATAGGATTTAAGGGGGAAAAAAAGAAGGTAAAATAACGTAAGAGTGTATTTAAATTAGGAAAACTTACATTGTATTAAAATTATATTTACAATCTATAGCAATAACTTTTTTTTTCATCTGTAATATAAATTTTAGTACATATTAAAGTGAATAATTCATAAAACATATATAATATGTTCTATTTGTGCATAGATTTGTGGACAATCAACCTAAAACAAGCTAATTGACGAATATTATAAAAGAAATTCAAGCATCAATTCGCATTGCAACAACATTTATGGAAAAGACAAATTACAATCGTTCAAGTTATTTATGCACGTTAGGGTGTCTACTTTTAGCTGAATTTGATAATGTTGTTATTCACGGTCTCTTAACAATAATTATCACATGAAACAAAAATTGTTTTTATATATATCAAAGATGTATAGTTCGTTACGTCCACTACTTCAGTTAAACTAACTAAGTTTAATACAATGGAATTTCATTAAAAAAAAAAACAATCTCTATATGCTATGTTTTAAGGGCAAAACAGAAGCTCGACACATGGGACAATCTTTCTTCCTCAGCAACCATTGTTTAATGCAGCTCGTATGATATTCATGTCCGCACCAAAGTGTCCCAATGGACTCTTCATGCTCAAATTCCGCTTGACATATGGCACAAATCTCTTTACTTTCTGTCTGATTATTTACACCATTAGCAACACGATGAATTCTTGTTTTAAAGTACCCCAATAATGTAGCATCGTCCTCTTTCTCCTCCGTATTAACCTCTCGATCATCAAAAAGTAGTTCACTTTCCGGTACATGCTGCTGCCTTAAGGCCCTTTCCACTAAATCACGACTACTGACGTTAATAATTGTAATTCCGCGACTGTGTGGAGTAATTGTGGCTTGTAATCCCAAAACGAAAGGATGATCGTATCGTCTTCTTCTGGAAGAACGATCATAGGGGGATCGTCTACTTCTACGCGAATTCACAAACATAAATTGCGAATTTTGATTATAATCTGGAGAAGAATGAGAGTAACTCATTGTTAACAACTGAAACAATGTTGAGATTTCTGAGTACTGAAGGAACAGAATAGAACGATTTTATCGAATTTCGAAAAGAACAGAGTAAAACTATCAGAAAACAGAGCTTTATAATAACGTTATTTTCTATAAAAAAAAATTTAACGCGTAAACAAAATTTGGAAACTTAACGCTGAAACCTGAAAAAAAAGTGAAGTTTCTTAATTCATTTAGTTCTCCTAATTTCTTTAGGAATAGGTAAAAGAATACGAGGATATTTAAATTAGTAAAACTTACATTTTATTAAAAAAATGTTTACGTCATCTATAGCGATAACAATTATTTTCCATTTATAATGTAAATTTAATACATATTAAAGTGAACAATTTATAAAACATATATGATAGTATAAGTTATGTTCGTGGATGATACATTTATCAGTTTATTACCAAACAAACATAATACATTTTAAAATACTTATTATATAAGAAAAATTACGTGATTAATTTAACTTGTAATATTTAATTACTCACCATAGCTATAGTTTGCTATGATTACCACTCACAACTAATATTATACATTAATTATGTGGGCTGACTTTGAGTTTGTATAATTAGTCACATTTGTATATGTATAATTCGCCAGAATATACAATACATACGTATAATATACAATTATCTAACAATATATATTTATACAATTCACATTTCTCCCACTATCTCGCTCGCCCCTCTCTCCTTCCTCTCCCAATCTCGCTCGCCTCTCTCCTCTCTTTCCAAATCTCGCTTGATTTTTTTACAGATGCATATGTATAACGTATAATTATCTAACTAATATATATATACAATTTGCTTCTTTTCCATTCTCTACCCTCTCTTGCTCGCCTCTCTCCTCTCTCCTCTCTACCCAATCTCGCTTGCCATATATACAATTATCTAACCAATATACATACCACCTCTCTCCCACTTTTTGCCCTCTCTCTCACCTCTCACCTCTCTCTCTCCCAGACTCGCTTGCCTCTCTCCTCCCTATAACATGTAGCGACGAATTGTAATTATTAAACTATAGCTATGAAGAGTAATTAGACAGGCTATTTTTTAGTGGCTATATGTGAAAATTCCCCAATTATATAACCCTTTTATCAAGTTTCTTTTAATTTCTTTCCACTCAAGTTTTTACAAGGGCAAACTACATAAATCTCATTAGTTTAGGTTCTAATTACTTAGAATCTCAATAGTTTTAAATATTCCTTCCTCTACCATATTTCAAACTTAGGATACATGAATTTGAATCCTTGAGATACATGTATGTGGCAAAATCTAAAATTGAGATACGTATTTTATTTATTTAAATTAATTGTTTATAACCAATTTCCTTAATATAAGGTGGAAATGAAGAAGTGTATCTATTTTTAATTAATTTTATTTTATTATTATTTAAAATAATAAGTTCGTTAATATTATTCATGAAAGACAAAAACATGTATATCTTGGTCATGCAATTTGACTAATTTCATTTTATTACTCTTAAAATAATAAAATTTATTAATTTGATGTATATGTTACCAATATATGATGTATCCAACAAACAAATCACTTAGATACGTATCATACGAATAGATTCATATGTACCATAAAAGTATCTAATATTAATTTTGTGTTTTTGTCATATGTGTGTAATATTAATTTCATGTATCTATTATACGATACAATTTTAATTTCATGTATCTGTTATATGATCTAATTTTAATTTCATGTATCTATTATTAATTTGATGTATGAAGTATCAATTTCATACATTATATTCAAAAGCACGTGTTTCGGATACATAACAATATTCATACTATTTTCTGAATTGTGAATTATTAAAATGGAGCAAACAATATAAAATCCCTACAATAAATTTGCTAGAAAAAATTTAAACCATTGAATCAAATATATGATATGATTGAAGACAAATATACAATAGGAAACACTAAAGGAAATGTTACTTTGCCACTTTAACTAATGTTGATTATGTAGAGTTTGATATGAATTTAGCACATGCAAAACAGAGGCGAAGCCATGATTTCATGTCAGTGAGTTCTAAATTTTTAAAAAGAACAACGATCTAATTTTTTTAACTCTATTTTTTTGTTGGAGTTGTGGGTGTCAGATTCATGGGCTAATACACATACAAAAAAAATTAGAAAATTTTGACGATTCTTAAAAAAAGGCTTGTAAATGTGGAAATAGACGTTCAAAAAATGGCGTGAGTATACATGAAGGTTCCCAAATCATTACCAAGGGTTTCATAAATTTTTTTGACAAAAATGTACTGTAATCCTGCGTGATACATTAAAGTAGTAAAGAATGCTCATAAGGTGTTTAATTTTAGATTGATACAATATAGTTTGATTTTAGATCGATACATTAATTGACAAATTGTAATAGGCTAGCATAATTCAAAATTTAAAATTCTTCTCCTCATTTTTTCAAAAATCTCTCAATATTTGAATCAAACTTGCCGACAAATTATACAAATACAACACGAACTTGTCATCATGTCGAGGCATTTCTAAATACGGAAAAGTGAGGTGAGGTATGAACGATAGAAAAGTAATGAAATTATTATTGGTCAAAATATTAATTTTGTGAATCTCAAATCAGTCATTGCAGCTGAATTAGAGATCGATGAGTTGATGAAAAATTTGTAAATCAAATACATCATTGAAACGAAAGAAATAAAAGCCTGAATTTTAAATATATCCGCTATGCATTGATACAACATATAAAAATGTTGAAGAGATACATATCTTTGATGGATACATGTATGTGTGGTAATTTCTGTGTATATAATACATTTATTATAAATTCAAATTCATGTACTATGTCTAAAAAATTAATGCACATTGTATATTATTATTTATGTATCTTATTTTATTTGAAAAATACTATATTTTATAAAAAAAAAAAAAATTATACATCTAACTATTACCTAGTCTCTACACCTACCCAACTAATGACAGTTTGACCCCTACATTATCCTTGGAGAAAAATACTTTCATTCTCATCAATTCTAAATAATCGATCACCCAATACTCTCACGTTACCTCTACAAAGTCGATTAAACTATCTTAAGAGATCATCCCTATCACATCAACTACAAAATGATCTTTCACACGTTAATAACACCAACAAAATCAAAGAGTCGGGTTTGATAGATGTCATATTTGCCACGTATAGCATAATATAAGTGTTTCTCTAAGATTACGGACATAGATTGAGGGAATACTTATGCATTATCCCATTTATAATTATAGCATGTTATGTATCTTATTTTTAAAGATTACAAATTTCACGCATTTAAGGAGGTTCACCTCTATATATATATATATATATATATATATATATATATATATATATATATATATACGACTTAACTCTATAAGAAATGTTATCTAATAAAAGTTCTCATAGTTTGTTTCTTCATATCAACCTTATAAGACTCTTATACGTAATAACAAAAATGTGAGTAAATAATGCTTTAATATAATGACATGAATGATTAGATATAAGATATGAATTTTAACACATATTCATGATCATTACGTCTTAGTTTTACTCCAATTATAGAAACTAAAGAAAAATAACCTAAATAAAAATGTTTAATAGCATGTAAATATATTTATATAGATTTAATACCTGAGCATACACAATGAGAATCATATGCAAATAGTCAAGTGAAATTCAATTTCATAAAGTAATTTGAGTTATGGACGATATTATAATAGTGGTAAAGTAGTAACGCCAGAAAAATCATAATGCGAAACATAATATGTAGTTGGATATATACATTAATAACTAGTTCAGATACATTATAAAATAATCTGAATACATAATATGTAGCTCGTACATATTAAATATTAACTCGAATACATTATTATGTAGCTCGAATATGTTAGAAGAGAAATAATGAATTTTAGAGATCTTTTGAAATAGAATAGGATATTGGAAATAAGAAAACATAAGATTGTGTATTTCAATAAAAAAAATTCCTTTTTAGATATATGATATTATATGTATTAGACGTTGATATGTTGGGGATGTAGCTCAAATGGTAGAGCGCTCGCTTTGCATGCGAGAGGCACGGGGTTCGATCCCCCGCATCTCCATATGTAATTAGCTCATGGATTTTGTGCTCTACTCACACTATTTTTTAACGCTTCGTATTTATAAGCTCTTTTCTAAAAATTGCTAAAATTTCCCATTTTTTCGTGTGTATTAGTATTGGATATGATATTAGGAACACCTAAAAAAATTTCTCAACAAACTTTAAGAGGACCTCTCCAAAGAGTTGAAACCTTCATGTATACTCACACTATTTTTTTAAAGTCAAACATGTTTTTTGAAGTTCAAACTTTAGGAAAAGGTTAAAAATGTTCATGGTCAGACACCTCATAACTTATATAACTTATATGTATACCTCAATGCAGTGGCATGTTTATATGATTGTAAGGGTGTTCATTGAAAAAATTATCGTATATACAAATAAAATGATACATGAAATGATTAAATAACATATATTGAACTTTAAGAGGACATCTCCAATGAGTTGGAAAACCTTCATGTATACTCACATTATTTTTTTAAAATCAACACATGTTTTTTGAAGTTCAAACTTTAGGAAAATGTTAAAAATGTTCATAGTCAGACACCTCATAACTTATATAACTTATATAACTTATATGTATACCTCGATGCAGTGGCATGTTTATATGGTTGTCAGGGTGTTCATTGAAAAAATTATCATATATACAAATAAAATGATACATGATATGATTAAATGACATATATTGAACTTTAAGAGGACATCTCCAATAAGTTGGAAAACCTTCATGTATACTCACATTATTTTAAAATCAACACATGTTTTTTGAAGTTCAAACTTTAGGAAGAGGTTAAAAATGTTCATAGTCAGACACCTCATAACTTATATAACTTATATGTATACCTAGATGCAGTGGCATGTTTATATGGTTGTCAGGGTGTTCATTGAAAAAATTATCGTATATACAAATAAAATGATACATGAAATGATTAAATGACATATATTGAACTTTAAGAGGACATCTCTAATGAGTTGGAAAACCTTCATGTATACTCACATTATTTTTTAAAATCAACCATGTTTTTTTATGTTCAAACTTTAGGAAAAGGTTAAAAATGTTCATAGTCAGACACCTCATAACTTATATAACTTATATGTATACCTCGATGCAGTGACATGTTTATATGGTTGTCAGGGTGTTCATCGAAAAAATTATCGTATATACAAATAAAATGATACATGAAATGATTAAATAAATATATTGAAAACTTTTAACAATACAAACAACTATAGCCTAGTGGTTTTAGATATTTGTAATGAGGCAATGCTCGTTTGTTTTGAGTCTAAAAAATAAAAACTATGGAGTATAAGCAAACATTTAGTCTATATTAGGTACTACAACTACAATTTCAAAAAAATTATAATTTGCGGCTACAATTTCCCCAATTCTTGTTATTCGCTTGATTTTATATAATTCACTTAATTTGTATAATTCGCCTGATTTTGTATAATTCAGTTCCTAATTGTATAAATTCAGAATTTTTGTATATTGTTACCCTAACTACTTGTATACGATTTATGAAAACTTCATGATAAATTACCATGTTTTGTATATTTGGCAACCGAAGTATACAATGGACGTCTAAATAATTCTTAAATGTATAAATACAAAATTTGTATATATTTATTTTAGTTGTATATTCGTAAGCGAAATATATAAATCGCAGCCTCCATAATAAATGAGACTATAGCTATGGAGCGCAATTATCAAAACTATAGCTAAGAGTCTTGTTATATATATTATGTTTGCTATTTTTAAAACTTTCTTTCTTCACTTTTTAAAAAATACTTTTATTATGCTATTTCTGAATATTCTTTATAAATTTTTTAGTTTTGTCATTGAGGATGTTTAATTTTATGTTGGGGAGAAAGTTAGAATCATTAAGGGTGTGTCCACATGTTGCTCTTTAGTCAAAAGAATAACCAAATCAAGAAGAAACTATTAAAAACATCTATAGTACAAGATATACAAGTCTGTGTCAGCATGAGTTCAATATATATTTTTTTTGTTTTATTTTATGTGATATTTTTTAAATTTTCAGATTTAAATAAGTTTGCTTTTTACCATAAGTTTTTCATAAATCTTTTGAATTATTAATTATTATAACCTATAGTACGTTTTGTATAGTTCACAAATATATAAATTTGATTTCAAAAAATTTAAAACTTTCATATGCAAATTTTTGTCAAACTTAAATTATTTAATTCTCGAAAAATGAAAAGTGTCATATAAATTGATATAGAAAAAGTATTAATTTTTTCCTAATTTATGCGCTATGGTCCATAGCCTATGGATAAAACTAAGGGAGCCAGCCAAAAATTTTTTTAAAAATATTTAAATTATTAATTATTGTGACTTATAAATATTTTAATTTTAAATAATAAAAATCCAAATCATTGTTAATAATCTTGAATGAGTTTTTTTTTTCTTTAATAACATAGTCGGTGGATATATGATATATCATTTGTTTAGTTTAGATAGTAGAGCCAAATATATCCAAGTAATTATAAGAGGATAAGTACCTATCAATTTCATGATTCATCATGAGAATGTAACACAATTATTAGCACCCATATATTTGTATTAATTTTGACAAAACTTGAAGTCACAAACATGTATTTTATTTAGTGATAAAGACGTGTAATATTATTTATTAGTCACATACCCAGTACCCTAAGTTGGCCCGTAAATAATATGTATATGCATATGTAATAGATACTCCTACTCTCTTATCTTTATTAATAATTAATAACACATTCTAAATAAAATTTAGATTTTGGTGTTAATTTTTTTTTAAAAATGGTAGCATATGTGGTATTTTCGAGTTTGAAGTCTAAAGAGTAAAAAGAAATTGTCAAAAATTCTAAATGGGTATATCAATTTCTTTTCTAACCAAAAGGGTAAAATCGCTACTAACATAGCAATTTTATTTTCAAAAATTGCTGACCTACCAGCGATTTTGTCCATATTTTTTTTAAAAAAAAAAAAACGCTGCCAATGCACTTTTATTAAAAAAAAATTTGGTAGCGATTTTTGTGAATCACGGTGTTAGACAACGATTTCTGCACTTTTTTTTGAGTGATTTTTTTTTCTGCCAATTATTTTTTTTAAGTGATTTGTTTTTTTAAAATTTTCTGCCAATTATTTTTTAAAAGTGATTTGTTTTTTATTTTAATTTTCTGCAAATTATTTTTTTAAAAAAAATCGTATTAAATATTGATATTTTTTTTGGTCAAAATAAAAATCGCATTACAATTGTTAATAAAAATTCCACTTAATACGATTATATGAAATAAAATGGTTTTAGCAATATTTTTTTAAAAAATAATTAATTAACTAAAATAGTTGCCTAGCATGGCACCAAAAACAGTTCCACAGAAAGGCAGCGATTTTCCAAAAAAATAAAAATGAAATTCCCCGCTAAAATCGTTATCTAGGTAGTGATTTAAAAAAATATATAAAAACATTGCATGGGAAGCGATTTTCTTGTAAAGTGAAAAAATGTTCAGACAAAATCGCTGATAAGTTAATAATTTTGCTCTTTTAGTTAAAAAAGTATTGAAGTATCCCTTTAAAAATTTTGACAATTTTTTTTGCCGTTTATACTTGGAACTCTGATATTCTCCTTGCGTCACTCAATTTTTAAAATAAAAAATGTATTTGCTAAGAGGTCACTTCTAATATTAACTTTATAATATGTATCGTTTATCACATAATTGATTACTCCACTAATTTTTTTGTGCTACATTAGTCGGTTTGTTGAGGCAAAAACTTCTCATGATTTTGTGACATTAGCTGATATACTAACAATCTTGATAAGGTTTGGACGGCTAAGAAATATTTTTTTAATTTATTTTTACGTATCACGTTTTATATTTTGAAAGTTAAATTATATAAATTTTAATTAATATTTTAAGATATATTTCTTCTATCATACTAATATGAAAAGAATTACAAGTTATCATATCTTTCATATGATTTTTGAATATTTATATTTATAATTTAAAATAATAAATTATTCTAATTCAACTTAACTTAAAAAATTCATCTAATTAATTCTCGTAAATTAAAAGTTGATTAGTAAAAGTGCAAGGAAGATCATAGAGTATAGGCAGACCTTATTATATCTTTAAGAAGATAGAAATATTATATTTTAAAAAAAACTCTTGATTGAACAAATTATGAAACAAACGCTATAACAACAAACAAAAACAACAAGATAATAAGATATCGATATGAAACAACAATTAGCAGGGAGAGGAGAGACAAAAAAGAACCAAATGAGAATCAAACTTGTATATATACAAGATACAATGAACTACTACGCAATTCTCTTTTTGTTTGATATACTTCCTCAAAATTTGAAGGTAATATTACTCGGACTCTACAAAAATGTCAGTAAATGTATATCAAATTCTTTAAAAATAATATATTTTTTAAAAAATTAATAAAAATGCGATAACATTTTCAGAGAATCTAAACTTACGAGTGGGGCTTGAAGTTGCACAATATAGCATGTGAGTAGGGCTAAAAACCAATTAATAATGTCAGGAGTATGAGTTGTATATAGACCATGATTGATATTCCTCTTTTTCGTTCTAATACTATCAAGCTATATGCTGGAAATTCTAGATAAAGCTAAGCAAAAACAAAGACAAATTTGTAAAATTTGGCCCACATTAATTGTCACAAATATTAGGGTAGTGGAGCATCATCTTTTCTTTTTGTTATTTGTGTTGGAGTTCTTTGAAAACTCATTAGACTTAATTAGATATGATAATTAATTATAATATAGGATAATGTTAAGAGCAATATATTTTTTTAACCCCTTTCGAGGAGCTACCACCTTTTTTTACACTTTTGATAACTTGAACTTACAATTTTAAAATTGAAGTAATGAGTATTTATCATCTGAACTATTCTGAGAGTTAATTTATGAATTTTTCAAATTCCTCGTTTATAAATGAAATGATTTATAGTTATATAACTGTGTCTAAAATTTAATTACCATCATAACGTCGAATTTTTTTTTTAAATTTTATATCAAATCAAACGATATCACGTAAATCGAGATAAAGTATCGATAAATCCTTTATTCCTTTTCAACTACGGATACAATAGCTAACTGCTCAAGATGATGATGAGCTCTATGCTTAAATCCTGTCCATATAGTGTTGGCCATGTAATGTTGACAATGAAAAAAAGTTGTCACTTTTTCTCAACGGTTACATAAAGAAAACGGCTATTTTTTTTTTCTCTAGCCCACTCAATGACCATATATTTTTTTTTTTGTTTTATTTTGGGTGATTGTGGGGCTGTGGTTATTATTTCTCCACTAATACAGAAAAATTATTAAAGAAAATAGGAGGGTTAGGGGCTTAATTAAGTAATATGAGCTTTATTTAGCTTTGCTTAGATAATCCCACCGCCCATAATCACCATTATAATAATTTTGTTGTTTTTGTTTTGTAGTGGTTTGTCTGAATAATAAAATTAGTGGTTAGAAATGCTTTATTCCTTTGTTGTTGAGATGTTATTATTATAATTAGTATTCGATAAAATAATGAAAGTGTGCTCAAGTTAATATAGTTATCTCATTTTATGTTATTTGCAAATTCAAAGAAATATTTAGTTATGAAGATTGATTTGGCAATGTTAATTTCTCAGTTTTGTTGTAATTATTTATAGTGGTGGTAATAATCACCTAAATAACTAGAAAATTATTGTATAGATTTTTAGTTAGTTGTTGTCTAAGTGATAAAAGTTATTGTAGCTTTTTAGTCAGAATAAATTATTTGAAATAAAATTGTATAGCTATATATAAATCATTTCATGTTTAATAGAATTTTTTAATTAACAGAATAAGCAATTTCTAAAGTATTTATCATGTTTATATCAAACTCGAGAGTGGATAACAATTTGAGATAATATAATAAAAGGAATATATAATATATAACTAAACCAATTTATCAAAATATTTATCAGCAAAGAATACCAAAAAATATATTATGATCGAAGTTTATGACACATATAGTTTAATTTAAGCCTACGCTAGTATGAATTTATCTCCACATCGAGCTCCAAAATTGTGTACCATATGAACTTGATATATAACTTATAAAGCTCTTTATTTTTTTCTCCCAATTCAATATGAAATTCGCTAAGATGTTATGTTAAGATCATCAAAAACTTATAAATCTAAAAGTCTGTTAGTCATGCTTGATCCACCTTTGTCAGACCGCCTTCTGTTAGGAACATCACATAAACCCCCCTTTTAGAAACTCAACGTCCTCATTGAGGTTTGTCCCACCATCGTGCTGGCAATATACACGCTTTGGAATCATATTTTTTATAATCTAAGTTCATGACATGTACTGTCCACTTTAAACGTAGATCCATATTAATTTACCTTTCGTCTAGGCCACATTGAGCCCAAAAGTTGTGTGTATTATATAAACTTGAATTATGGCTTATAAAACTCTTCACTTGTCTTTTTCATTCCGTTATGGAGTTCTTCTAAAATATTACGTGCACTTTATTTTTTAAAACTTGTCAATTCCTACCTAAATCGCTCTTATATTAAGGACGTCAAAAAATAATTCATCATTAATCAATCTCCTTATTGAGATTCATGGATCATAATTTTAATTTTGTTATAACTTGTTTATCAATCAAACGATCTCTTATGATTTTAAAAAAGTGTTGGAATAGTCTCTAATTACTTTATACTAATAGTGTAATAATAAAAAGATGTCATTTTTTATGGCAATACAAATTTCAAAGTTTTGCTTAGCTGGCCTTTGTTGCAACTATTTGAAGATTAGGTATAATTAAGTTGGGCCCAACCAGCAAATCAAATGGAAGAGTATGTGTTTTTTTCAAGAAATAAATTATGTGACACTCTGTAGACGATAAGGACAACTAATTAAACCATAGAAAACATTGTGAAGCATACCTAACTTTCAAGATTATTATTTTTTACGGTGATAATTTTCAAATGAATTTTTATACATCTTAATTAATTTTATAAAGTATTTAATATTTTATATTGATAACTGATGTATGATTAATTCTATCCATTAAAATTAGAATAAATATTAAGAAATATTTGTTTTTATTAAAATTTGAGCAGAATTCTCAACTGATCACTTTATTAATTACTAGGTCACGCCTTTGAAATAGAGACTTTCATAATCCAAAACCTTCTTTTCTTTCTTTATCAAAGACAATGCATTGAAAACACATCTAAACTCGGTACAATTTTTAGCTTCATCCTTAAATTAGTGGCAACCTTAAAAATTAGTTATACACTTCTAATCTTGTAACACGAGTGAATACATCCACAAACTCTCGTCAAGTTTAAGAGTATTTTTAATAATTTTCTCTACTTTTCATTAAGATTTTTATACTCCTACAAATATATCATATGATCGATCATAGATAAATCGAAATATAGTAAATCAAGTAGAAAAATATTTTTTAAAATTTTCAGTCATTCAAAAATAAATTAATAATTTACGTTAAATTCGGAGATATGTTTAGTTCACTATGTAGTAGACTTCATAATTTGCCATTAACAAATCCATCAACCTTATTATAACAACTAAGATAAATTATTATACAACTAAGTGAAAGAAAAAAATAATAATTTTGTACCATATTTTATATTGGTTTAATGATGTGTTCTCCACTATAAAATAAGACAAACCTTATCCTTGTCTCATCACCTTACTTCCTTTTCTTTGATTCCATTGAGCACTCAATAATAAACACAGAGAGAGAAAAGTGAGTGAAGAAAAAAAAATGGCAGAGAACAAAGAAGAAGATGTTAATCTTGGAGCAAACAAGTACAGAGAAACTCAGCCATTGGGGACAGCAGCTCAAACAGACAAGGATTACAAAGAGCCACCACCAGCTCCTCTGTTTGAACCAGGGGAATTGTCATCATGGTCTTTTTACAGAGCTGGAATTGCTGAGTTTATGGCTACTTTCTTGTTTTTGTACATAACAATCTTGACTGTTATGGGGCTTAAAAGGTCTGATAGTTTGTGTTCTTCTGTGGGTGTTCAAGGAGTTGCTTGGGCTTTTGGTGGTATGATCTTTGCTTTGGTTTACTGTACTGCTGGTATCTCAGGTTAGTTACTTAATTCTTGCTTAAAAATCTTGTTTTTTTTCCTCATGGTACTGTAAAGTTGTAATCTTTTTTATGTTTGTTGTCACTGATTTTCATTTGGGGACTGTTTTTATGGATCTACTACAATACCCTCAAATCCCTTTGCTTTAATTTGTTTGTTTTAGTAGTTTGACTATATAAAAACAATAAACTTAGTGTCATTCCACGAGTAGACACTACAAGAAAAGTGTGAATTACACGTGGATTTTCCTCTGAAATTTTACTAAAAAAAAAAGTTTTCTGCGAATTCTCATACTAATCCCTGGAAAAATCACGATGTAGTTCACAGTTTTTCCTGTAGTGAGAGTCTGAAGTGGTTAAGATGTGTGCAGTTACCCCTATCTTAGAGAGGCTACAACCCTCCTGTGAATTGTTTAACTGTTGATGAGGAGCTAGCTTTTGGGGTTGAATTAGGCTGAGTGTGATTGTTTTAACATGTTCTGATGTACTGAGTGTTTAAATTTGTACTGAAACAGGAGGACACATTAATCCAGCTGTGACATTTGGTTTGTTCTTGGCAAGGAAGTTGTCATTAACAAGGGCAGTGTTTTATATAGTGATGCAGTGTCTTGGTGCTATCTGTGGTGCTGGTGTTGTGAAGGGTTTTATGGTTGGACCCTATGAGAGACTTGGTGGTGGTGCTAATGTTGTTAATCCTGGTTACACCAAAGGTGATGGACTTGGTGCTGAGATTATTGGTACTTTTGTCCTTGTTTACACTGTTTTCTCTGCCACTGATGCCAAAAGAAGTGCTAGAGACTCACATGTTCCTGTAAGTGTTGCTTGTCCTATCAATAACTTTAGCTTAGTAGTGGTAGAGTACTTTTTTGGATCAAAGCTTTGATTTTTTACATTAGGAGGTAAAAAATGAGGGTAAAATGATTTGAACTTTTGACTAGATTCGCTCTCTGTGTTATGTTGCTCTGACTCTCCAAAAATATAGCCGGACCCGTGTCTGTTGGCATTTATGAAGAGTGTGAGCAACATAGATTTTGTGTATGAGGAATCATAATATGCAATTTTTGTTAATGACAGATTTTGGCACCTCTTCCAATTGGATTCGCGGTGTTCTTGGTTCATTTGGCTACCATTCCAATCACCGGAACTGGTATCAACCCCGCAAGGAGTCTTGGAGCTGCTATCATCTTTAACAAAGACGAGGCATGGGATGACCACGTAAGTCTTTTAAACTTAGAAGCACGTCGAGATGACAAATTTGTTGTTGTGTGATGTCTTAAACTAAAAAAGTGTTGTTTTTTCGCGATAATTTTCAGTGGATTTTCTGGGTTGGACCATTCATTGGAGCAGCTCTTGCTGCAGTTTACCATCAGATAATCATCAGAGCTATTCCATTCAAGAGCAGCAGGTCTTGAAGAGTTGAAGAGACCTTTTTATCTTATCATTTTCCCTGTCTGGTGCTGTTGTTTTTTGTGATTTTTCTACGTTTTCTCAGATGTTAATTATGTGTGTAAATTTGATCAGGTTTAATGTTTGTATCTAAAGTTTTCTTTCTCCAAATCAAGTGAAAGATTCTTATTAACCACTCTCTCTGTCTCATTTTACTTGTTACTTTTCATTTTTCGAGAGTTAAACTTAAGCGTATTTTTAATCAAGAATTTGCGAATGAAATCTTTATTTTTTTTAAAAAATAAAATTTATATATTTAAAAACTATGTAAAAAGAACTATATATTACACCGAATTGATAAGTTAAAATGTTTAAAACATCTATAAAATAAGTTTATAGTAAAAAATAAATTTGTTTGAATTTCGAAATTCGAATAGTGTCACGTAAAATAATACGACGAGAGAATATGTATTAATTAGAGTTGAGTGATCATCTCAATTTCCCATTCCTTTCTAAGCTCTAGTTTTCTTTTCCCCACCAATTCTTATGCAATGACAACTTCAAACGTTTGAAACTTCTTTTCGTATAATTTAAGTTTTGAGAATTACTAGTACCCAAAAAAACAACGACGAGAAATTCAATGTAATTTTACACGCAAACCAGCTTATCGAGGCAGTAGCAACAAAAACAAAAGTAATATAATAGTAATGGAAACCTAAATTAATGAAAAATAAGAATAATACTATTCTCTTCGTCTCATTTTACATGTCATTTCTTTTTGGGAAGAAGCACAGATATATTCTCGAACTATTGTAAATAGTATGCAAATACCCTTCGTCATATTTTTGGGACATAGGTGCCCCTGTCGTCATACTTTTGGGACATTGGTGCCCCTGCCGTTATACTTTGGGACAATGGTGTCCCTGCCCCTTCATTAGAGTGAAGGGCGTATGTGCTCTAATTTATGGACGACAGGGACACCAATGTCCCAAAAGAATGACGGGAGGATATATGCATACCACTTACGGTAGTTCAGGGTATATTTGTCCTTTTTCCCTTTCTTTTTTATAAATAGTTGATCCATAGTACTTGTTATTTTATAAAATCAATGCATAAATTAGCATATTGTTCTTTTTTACTCTGGTGAGTTATTAGCGTTAAAACATACATTTGACCAACTAAGAAAGTTAAGTAAATGATTCATATACATTGATTATATTAATTAATCAACACAATGTAATTCATATTCATTAATTGAAAAGTTGAGTTTTAGAAAACTTAAATAAGGGTAGAATGGTAAAATTACATAGTTTTTTTAATGCAAATGCAAAGTAAAAATATGACATATAAAATGAGCAGAGAAAATAATACGTAGAAAAAGAAATACACCAGACTACGGGTGGCAATTGGGTGAATTGGGTTAAAATTGAGGAGGATGAAAATGAGTCAAGACAATAAATGGGTTAAGATCCAACCTAACCCAAATTTATTTGAGCCAAAATAAGTTAGGTTGAAACGAATTAGGTAACAGGTCATAATACCCTCCTAATTTTTACTAAGTTTTAATAATTTTATTTGCTATAAGCTTTTAGTACCAAATAAACTATTAATATTATCATTTATTATAACTATATATAATATATTAATATATTTTGATAAGATTTCTCAAAAATCAATATCAGCTCAATTTTTAAAGAATTGAAATTCATTGAGCTAACAAATCAACGGGTCAATAACCAATCCAAATCTAAATAGATTGGGTCAAGTTGGAGGAGTTGAATTTGATTTTTGCCACCCCTACATCTGGCTATCTATTAACCTATTGTTCTAATTCTTAATCTCCATGTCCTTTGATCAAGAGTATGTCTACGGTTAGCACACCTAAATCACCCCACTTCAATACTTTTGTGATCCATCCCTATTCCTTTTCAAACTCACTATGATCGATCTCTCAAACCTTCTCACCGATGCAGTAGACATTCAAAACGAGATACAAGGGAACAATTCTCAAAATTTGTCTAAATATTCTATAACCCAAAATCCAGCTAATCCAACTAATTGTCAGCTTAACTAATTATAATAGCTACTTAAAACTGTTACTCCTTTTGTCTATGTTTATTTGTTCAAATCTGATTAGATATATTTCATAAGAAACAATAAATAAGATAAAAAAATCAATATATCAAAAATTAGTCCAAATTTAAATAAATTGACGGATTTGAATTTGATTTTATCAAAGTCAAAATAGACATTAATTGCAAATTGCCTTCAAGTTTGATTCTTGGACCTTTGGTAGCACTTGAAGTGGTTCATCTTTCATCCTCATCAACAACCAATTCCACAATCCACTTTAGTCAAAACATCATTCACAACAAATGAAGAAAGCAAAAGGCATTAAACAATAAAAATAATAATTGAGGGTAAGACTAAATTTTGTAAATTATGATTTATTTGAATGAATGTAATTGCATTACTGTAAATATATAAAAAATTATATATTAATTTTAAAATATGATTTTATTACTGCACAAATATATGGTATATTTGAGATCCCAACTTAAAAATCATTATTATTTTATTAATATTTACATTGTATCAAAAGGTTTACCTAAATTAAAATAGAAAGAAATTCTCATTTGAACATTTTTTATTAAAAAAGATAAAGAGTTTCAATTATTACACTCTTTCTCGAGCCATTTTACTTGTCATCTTTTTGCTTTATATGCTTCTTAAGAAGATATTGACTAAAAGGACGATTTAACTAAATCATTTTTATTTATTCTTTGCATTTGCATTTAATTAAATACTACCCCTGTTTTTAACTACATTAATCTTCTCCATATTGAATAAAAATAAAATTGTCAATTCAATTATAGTATCTTAACTTTATAAAATGATACTAAAATTGTGTTTGGACATGCAAACTTGTATTATGATTTTAAGTCAGTTTTTTAATATAATTGTGTTTGGACATGCAAACTTGTATTATGATTTTAAGTCAGTTTTTGAATATATTGTATTTGGACCTGCAAACTTGTATTATGATTTTAAGTCAATTTTTGAATATGAGATTTGAAATTATGGTTTTATATCCTAAAATTTTCAAAAGGCTTCCAACTTTAGTATTATGATTTCGCATGTCCAAACGGACCATAACTAAAATGGACCTGAGAGAGTATTGTACAATTTCGTTTGTCTATTATGTATTACTTACCTTTTTTTAGCCCGTCTAAAATAAAATAACATAATTTTATATTTAGTAATAATTTAATTTTAAAATTTCAATTTTATTCTTAGTATGAAATGATTTATAGTCATACAAATATTTTCTTCTTCGATTCCTTTTTGTTGAAGAAGAAAAAGGAAACTGACAACTGGAACATGTCCAATGAAGCTGACTGACGTGTCTGCAACAAGTGTTGATAAAGAAGGAAACTGACGTGTCTGCAATAAGTGTTGATAAAGAAGGAAGCTGATGATTGAAACATATCAAAGGTACAGGTCCAACGAAGCTGACTGACGAGTTTACAACACTGCTGAAGAATTAGAGTCGCACTAAAATTAGACTACCTATGTTAATTAAGATTATGTTTCGTCTAGAATTATATAATGAAGGTATATAGTACAATTAAGATTAGGTTATTTACAATTGTAATAATAGGTATTGTAATAAAACTCAGTAACTTATCAATTTTTTGAGGGTTAAATAATATAAATTTTGACTAACATTTTAAAATATATTTTTTATATGAAAAACATTGCAAGATATATTACTTTCTAAATATTTTTTTTTTAAAATTTAAAATATCAAATTAATATAATCTAATTTACATTTGAAAATTAGATATATTAATTATGGAAAAGTGCGATATAACTTAATTTAAATTATTATCAAATTAAATTAACTCATATAAATTGAAACGTAGAAAGTAAATTTTTCGATTTGTAGCCACTTGCTTCCCCACTTCTCTTCGTCTTAAAAGCAAAAAAAAAAGAGAACGTCGTGTCCACGGTTTCAATTTTCAAACCCAACTTGAACGTCTTCGCCAACTGTGTAAGAGGAAACTTCGCAAGCGTTTTCTCTACTTTTTTTGCTTAATTTGTATAACTCTCAATTTTGTTTATATCGACTAACATTGACTTAGCAAAAACTCCATTTTCCCCATTACATTGACTGAAAGCAAAAAAGGAGATTTATCTAGGGTTTCTGATTTGCAATTTCTATCATAAATCTTCAGCAGATATCAGATATGGCGTCGCAAGAGTATTTGAACAAGATGCAGGTTCGACAGAATTATCGCAACCTTTGGCACACTGATCTTATGAGCACAATCCAAGCTGATACTCCTTGTAAATCTCTACTTCCTTTAAATTGTCTATATGGAATTCTGATGAAGATTATTATGTGTATTGCTTATACGGTTTATTTTGTTTGGTTGCAGATTGCTGCTTTGCTTTGTGGTGGTACGTATGTGTTTTTTTTTTGTTTTTCATGATGTATGTAATGTTGTTGATTTTTGATCTATTGAATGTATGCTTATTGTTGAATTGAAACTGAAAAAAGATATTGGTAGTTCATAGGAGAATTTTATGTGTGGATTGTTGATTTGGATGGAACGAGTGTTTTTCTGTGGTGATTTGACTTAGTTTGTGTGTGCTCCTTAGAATTGAGTAAGATTTAATGCTTAAAAAAGTTGTAGCTGAAGTTTTCTACTTAGATGTTTATTTCTGTCTGATTAGTTAATCTGGATGTAGTTTAGTAGTACCTGTTTTGTTAGATCCGTTTAGTTTTCGACCTGGCCTGCCTGCCTGCTACTCTAACTAATGGATGTAGAGAGATTGTTTTAGATAAACCCTTGGTCTTCAAGGAGAGCTTTTTAAAGTAGTTTGAAAAAGGAAATATGGAGAAGAATAAGACATGGCAACCAAAAGGAGAGCAGTAAATAACACTCAGGAGAAAAGGAACAATGACAACATCGAAATAATGCGCCAAGTGAAGTGAAAACAGATATGATGCTCCAAACTACCACCATTGTAAAAAAAAAGAGCCAAAACCAGCACCATTGAATATGAACCAAGTGAAAAGAGAGAAAATAGACACAACAAATGTTCCAGTGAAGGGCACTTCTATTTTTAAGCTTAATTTGATGTTTGATTGAGAGCTGTTATGCAAATTAAAATGTTTAACCTAGTATGTCCGAAGATATGGAAGAGCGTAACATTCAGCTTATTGTAGTTACGTATATCTGGATTATCCTTTTTTTGAATGTCTCATGTACATTTATTCAGTAAACCCAACTTATCTAACAAGTTTTAACTTGCTAAGGAAGTGAGCACCAGTTGATATTTACGCCAATTGCACAAAAGGAATGGAAGGTTGTTTGTTTTCTTGACTTGGTTGGTAGCTGAATTATCTCTCTGCTTTCAATCTGCCTGCCTGTGCAGTCACAAATGCTTGTCCTGTTAAATCAAGCAGAAAGTTAAAGCGAAATACTGTAAAATATGGTGCAATTTGGAACCACGAGTCCAAATTGGATTTTGGGAAGGGAGACGGGGTAGGGGTTGTTGTTGTAGTCGAAAAGAGGAATTGCTTACTGGGAATATCTTGGTTCTTTAGGGTATATCAGTTAGAGCACTTTTAATTTTAAATATACTGAACAGCAAGAAATAGTGAAGGATGTTTTCCTCTGATTTTAGTGTATTTGTTTTTAATCCCAGTTTGCCCGGGCTTTCCGCAAAAAATTTAATGACTCTTATTTAGCTGTAGGCTAAACTTGCATTCATGTACTCTAGAGATTCTACTAAAAGGAGAATCATATCACCAAATTGATTCATCATCAATTTCACCGTATCTCCCACAATACATTTGTTATTGTGATTAGATTCCAAGATATTTATTTCTAACATTCTTTAACATGGAGGTTGAGGATTATGGTAGATAGTCAAGTGTTTTCTCTTTTCTCAGAGGTAGATGCAGGGTCTAGTCTGGAGAACCTATCTGTTCCCTTACTAGTATTACTACTTTTTTGCTAGCATCATCACTTTCTTCAATTATATTACTATTGTTGTTTTTTCTTCTTTTTGTTTTTTTGACGAAATTACTACTGTTGTTTTTTACTTTGGTTATCCTTACTACTGTCACTACTTCTCTTTCTTCATTATTTTCATTGTAGCTTTTGTTTCTTGCATTTCTCTGGAACTTGTTCTATAAACGATTTTCTTGAGTTGAGGGTCTATGGAAAACAACCTCTCTACCCCATAAAGGTAGGGGTAAGGTTTGTGTTCACTCACCCTCCCCAGACGGCCAGACCCCACTTGTGGGACTATTCTGGATTTGTTGGTTGTTGTATCCTTTAACTAGATTCTTCCTATACATTTCGGGTATTATGTAACTAGTGTTTTCTTCTTTTTACTTCAAGAGATAACTCCTTTTAGTAAGTTATATATTTGCCTTACTAACTTCTCAACTCTGCAGTGCACCATGTGCATCATATTTGCTTCGGAAACGAGCTCTCTATGGTGATATGACAAGGTATGACATTTATCTTTCATCAGTCTCTTGTGGTACTAGCTATGGTATAATGAAATTTTCTTTCTCACAGGTACACATGCTGTGCGGGTTATATGCCCTGCAGTGGTCGTTGTGGAGAAAGTCGTTGTCCTGAGTTTTGTTTAGCAACTGAGGTGAACACCAAGTTGATTACTTTTTTTTTTGCTTACTACTAGAATGTAAATAAAATTTATGTTATTATAGTTTAAAATTGTTTTGATTAATTGTATTTGAATAGAAGAATATTCTTAAGTACAAAAATGTTTATTTTCTTTACTTTACCTGATCAAATCTTTATATGAGGAGTGCCATGCATCCGTGCTAATTCTTTAGTTTTTCCGCATGGCGTCAGAGTCGCCACATCTTTGTAGAGAGTTACAAACTTCCACATACCAGTAGGCAGTCATATGCTATATGCTATATGCTTTGTGCTGTAGTTTCCGGTGCTCTCCTCTCCTCTGATAATTGATGCAGGCTCCACCTTGTGATGATCTTTACTTGCTCCCCTTTCAGAAACTTGTGATCCTCTTTATCTGCCCACCAGTGCCACTCCTCTTTCCAGTGACCAGCCCCACTCTTTGCGATGATTAGCATTTCTCTTTTTTCTGGTGGCGGGTGCTCTCCACTGTTCTTTGGGTGTTTGGCACTGCTCCTCTCTTCTCAAGTATATCGCTTAGGCGACTGATGTCCTTTTTCCTCGGACGATTAGCACTGTTCCTTTATTCTGCAGGTGAATTGCACTGCTCCTCTCTTCTTCAGTCAACCAACATCTTCTCTTTTTTTGGATGACCATTCTAGTCGCAACCTTCCAGTAGTTCCCCGGTCACACTTGGGAAACAACGTTCTGTCTTAAAAAGCAAGCTCAAGTTAGTCATAGAGTGTTCTTGAGTTAGAAATAGGAGAATTTTCTGATGGCTGCCAATAAGTTTAAGTTTTCACCTTGAATGTGTGCAGCATAGGATATCAAACATTATCTTATCCTAACTGTGGTATCTACCTATAATGCCTATAATTTTTGTGGGTTGTATTTTGAGACTGTATGTCCCATTTTGAGCTTCAACCTCCCTGGTATTGCCTCGTGTGCTTTAATATTCTGATGCAGTGATGGATTATCTATCTTTGAAACTACCAGGTTTTTCTCTGCTTTGGAAATTCAGTGGCTTCCACCCGCTTCATGTTGCAAGATGAGTTCAACATACAAACAACGCGATGTGATAATTGCATTATTGTAAACTCTCTCTCTCTCTCCAAGTTCCCCATTTTACTGGATTTGGAGTGAATCCGTAAGGTATTTCGTAACACATCTCTTCCTGCTTTGTAGGGTTTCATGTTCTGCCTCCAACAAATTGCTTGCATATTTTCAATTGTTGCTATGATTGTTGGAAGTGAGGAGATCCAAGAAGCTTCTCAGCTGCTGTCATGTTTGTCTGACATGGTCTACTGCACGTAAGCTTCTCTATATTCGCTCTATTCCTGGACATTATCTTCATATATAGTTTTCTGATAATCCTTATCTCTATTAAAAGTAGCTCAAAATTCTTTCCTAAATATGTTGCATTTTCTTGATTGCAGGGTTTGTGCCTGTATGCAGGTAAGCAAGTAACTCGATTCAACTTTATTAAAACATGAAATGCTTCTCTGATATGTAACTATAATTTGTCAACGTTTATGCGGAAAAAATGAAGTTAAAAAGATACTCATCAAAAAGATCGAGGAACTTACAAGCAATCTGAGCTTGAAAGCTTTCCAAGGTTCCCTATTTAATAATTTACATCTGAGATTATTATGTTTGATGAGCGATGCAGACACAACACAAGGTTGAAATGGACAAGAGAGATGGCAAGTTCGGTCCTCAACCAATGGCAGTGCCACCCGTGCAGCATATGTCACGACTAGATCAGCCTTACCCACCAACTGTTGGATATCCTCCTCCAGCTTATGGTCAACCACCTCCACAACAAGCTTATCCAGCTCCTCCTCAACAAGCTTACCCAGCTCCAGGCTATCCGCCTGCTGGCTATCCACCCACGGGCTATCCTGCCTCTGGTTATCCACCTCCTGGCTATCAGAAGTGAGTATTTCTGGAATTAAAAGAAACCTGGAAATGAGTTTATCTACCGTAGCATGAACAGAGTGTGTATTTTGTATAGATTCATTGGTGGATGGAAACCGTAATTGAACTTGTGTGCTGAGGTTTTCTGTAGATTCTCTTAACTGATGAAAACATCCCTCTGCATCTTGCAGCAAAGTTCTATTGGTGTTTGAATTTGAATTGCTATCGTGATGTGTCCAGTTCACCGTATTTGCTTGGTGTTTGAATTTATAGTTGTGTCGTTATATGTGTTAAAAGCTCATAAATCCATTCAGATATAATTGGATTGCTCTTATTTGCAGTACTTATTTAGGGAAATAGTGAATTTGACTTGTTTTACCCTTTCCTTCATCTTCCTAATGGTGTTGACATTCGATTTTTCTCAGTTCGGATTCTTCTCTGCAACCCGGGAAGATGAAGAACGAGGAGATTCATCAAAGGTATCAATAGTTTAACCTATAAGGCACCAAATATTCAGAGTGAAACCCCAACATCTACCACTTATTCTTAGCCTTTTTCCCTTTAGAAAACCAAAAGACCAAGTTCGAGAAGATAGGGGACTTTACTCCACAACCATGTCATAACGATTTTCGACATAATAATGTCGTAGAAATGAAAAAATAGGGATGACAATAGAGCGGTGAGGGTACAATAAGGTGCAGGTTAGGATTCAACTTTCGCTAAGATTCGATCCCACAATTATCATGTTCCTGCATCTTCTTCATGTTTGCATACCTTATTTTCACTATTTTTACGTGTTATATATTATTTTTATAGTTTTTTTTATTAGTTTTATTTATATTTTCAGATTTTAACATTTCGTATATTACATTATTTGTACAAATGTGATCAAGTTATTTTCTTTAGAAGTTTTTACTAATGTTTTCTTTTCTTTTCATTTATTTATTATTTATTTTTATATTTTTTTGTTTTTCATATTACATTATTAAAACAATACTTAACTATTTGTTTGACTACTCATGCATTGGATGGTAGGGGTAAATATTAAATTTTTGGAGAGTGAGTAGGGCACCGTCAATGTGAAATGTCATTTGTGAAATTCATTTTTCCTATTTTCACTAAGGAAGTCATTTTTCTCATTTCTAAGAAACTTAACAGAAAATATTTCCGAAAATTTTGACTCATCGAATATGGGAAAATTGAAAAATATTTTCCTCTGTACCCAACACATTCTTTGTGACGAAAAGGGTAAACATGGAACTTGATACTCTGTTCATTTTAATTTGTTTGTCTTCTTTTAACTTGACATGAAACTTAAAAAAGTGATTACGATTTAGAATTACGAATATGTCAAATACATTGAAATATTTTTAATTTTATTATCTTAAACGTGTTGGGAAAAAAGTTAAAAGTACTTAACACATATAGACAGGATCCAATTTATCCGGCAAAACTTCCTTCAAAACCAAAAGGCTAAAGTAAGGCCCATGAGTACATGTGTGTTTGTCTCCACAAATACAATATATAATCATGGATATCTTATTGGGATTAAAAATTATAACAAGCAAAATTAATGATACTTGTTTCTAACTAAACCGAAATTATTAACTTCACAAAATATAGCAACACTAATATTGCAAATCATATAAAATACAACGACATATATTGACATATACAATATGTTCGTAGAAATGATCTCTTCTAATTTCTTTTGTATAAAAATGAAGATAAATAAATAAATAAATAAAAGGTTTGTAAAAGGATACAAAGTTAAATTTCCCGTATGTTTCATTTGCATGTTACATGTATGTCCTATATAGTTACTGTATATAGTGATACACATGACATAAAATGATATACTCGATATATCATGTGTATATCACATGTATCTTGTGTGTATATTATGGTATATGTTTTTATTTTTGTTGGAGAAAATCGAAGAATCGAAAACTACTTTTTCTAATGTGTTCAACTCGAAGTAATTACCATTTCAAATAATGCTGGGAAAATTATTCGATATGGCATTATACGTTACAGTCATATCTCCGTATAACAATTACTTTATTAAGATAAATCTATTATTTTTTTTAATAACCAATAACATTATTACACTTTCAAAATATAGCAAAATATTTTCTTTACAAAACATATACAACCTCAAAACAAATCTCACAAAATTATGAATTTTGGAGATTTTTTCTCTCTTTATTCTTATGCTTCCCACAAACCTAACTAACGTTGCTTCTCTGCCACCATCTACCGTAACTCCACAAAAAATATACTTGAACATCAATGTATACATGTAATATGTAAGTGAGTATGTCAATGTATACACTTAATATATACATGATATACATTGGATACACAAATGTATCCATGCCATACACATGAACATATCCTAATACTCACACTTGTATATCATTGTATGTAGAACCGCTTATCGGATGGTTTAGTTTGGATTTCATCGGTTCGTAAACATATTAAACTGTTATAGAATCATTAAGCATAGACGTATTGTTTGTCGGTTATCAATTATTATTATTGATCTTGTTATCAGTTTAGCCATTAAGATTTTACACAAAAGAAAAAAAAATTAAAAAAATCACTTAAAAACAATGTGAAAAACCAAATAAATCATATATGTGCTAACTGTACCTGAGTTGGCAGATTACATCTTACTCAAAAATAAATACTGAAATATTGTTAAATAATTGAGAGTTTTGAGTCGAAGAAAAATAAAAATATGGACTAAATCCTAAGTCAACAATTATATAAACCAAACGTTTAAATGTAGTCTATTAATTTACTGTCAGATTATCGATTATTCTTTTAAGAAAAAACCTCAAACTGTTAAGAACTAATAATTTTATAATAAAAATTTAAAATAGTTATCGATATGCTAAACTCATAACCCATTGCCAATAAACTAATAGCTTTTTTCCTATTTGAATTGTCAATTTCCATTCAATTTTAAATTGTAGCAAGTTTTTTAAAAAAAAATAAAAATTGAAGTACTCGATTTAGGTAAACTCATGAGTCATTACAAACGGAAAAGGGCCTAAAATACCCTCGAAGTATTGAAAATGGTACACAATACCCTCCATCCACCTATTGGCCCCCAAATACCCTTCACATCCACCTTTGGGTCCAAATTTACCCACTTCATTAACGGACCAAAATTAAAAATACGGAAAAGGGCCTAAAATACCCTCGAAGTATTGAAAATGGTACACAATTACCCTCCATCCACCTATTGGCCCCCAAATACCCTTCAAATCCACCTTTGGTCCAAATTTACCCCTTCATAAATGGACCAAAATTAAAAATAATTAATAATATTTTTAATTACGTGACACTCAATCATTGGTTGTAATTTAATATTTAAAATAATTTTAAACCCACCCATTTTAACTAAACCCGCCCCACTTGACCCAATTTAAAAAAATTAACCCATCTAATTAAAATATCCTAAAATCGTATTCCTCCAATTTTCACAATTTCCATGACTCCATTGTCTTCTTCTTCTTCTTCTTCTTCTTCTTCTTCATGGAACTTGTGAAAATGGGAGGAAAAGGTTTTAGGATATTTTAATTAGATGTGTTATTATTTTAAATTGGGTCAAGTGGGCCGGGTTTAGTTAAAATGGGTGGGTTTAAAATTATTTTAATATTAAATACAACCAATGATTGAGTGCCACGTAATTAAAAAAATATTATTTAATTATTTTTAATTTTGGTCTGTTCATGAAGGGGTAAATTTGGACCCAAGATGGATTGAAGGGTATTTGGGGGCCAATAGGTGGTTGGAGGGTAATTGTGTACCATTTTCAATACTTCGAGGGTATTTTAGGCCCTTTTCCATATTTTTAATTTTGGTCCGTTAATGAAGGGGTAAATTTGGACCCAAAGGTGGATGTGAAGGATATTTGGGGGCTAATAGGTGGATGGAGGGTAATTGTGTACCATTTTCAATACTTCGAGGGTATTTTAGGCCCTTTTCCGCATTACAAATTGTTTTTCCTCCACTTATTCTTCATATTCATTTTCAAAAGCTTAGGTAAGTATTGATTAATAAAAGTTTCATGACTTAATATATTGTAATTTTTCATCTTTATTTAAGTTATTTTTAGCCTAAAAAGATACAAATTAGATTAAGATATCATTAATGAAATAAATTGAAGGGTTAAGGTTACAATTTCATAAAAAAAAATAACTCAACCTTGATTTTTCAGTCAAATATGTTAGAAATTAATTTAGAAATCGTTATATATGTGACGTTTTGTCAATGTTAATTTCAATAAAAAAGCACATGTTTCAAATATCAAAAAAAGAATATTTGAAATCAACCTTGATAAATATTTTTAATACTTTGACCACTACAAAGCCATATTTCAAATAAAAAATAAAAATATTCAAAATCAAAAACAGAACTATAACTTTAATTATGTGCCTGAAATTGTTTTCAAAATGAATAAATTATAAAAATCAAATTAAAATTAAATGGTGAACTTACTATTAGACTTTTTACTTCTACCCCTTTTTACTTTAATTTATGATGACTCGAATTATAATTTTAAACTTTGAAAATGAGCCTTGCTTATTATTTGAACAATTCTTTTTTTTTTTGTCATAATTGAATATTTGTACACTTCACCTATAATACAACACGTGGCTACTTTGAATAAATCAAATGGTCAAATCATGTCGAAAATGTTAGTAAAAAGGAGACAAAAAAGTACTCGATCTGTCTTTAATTATTTATTCGTGTCAATAAAAATAAAATTTTAAGAATATCAGAAGGTAATATTTTAAAATTATTTTATTTAAAAAGATACTTTTGTGTACTTTATCAAATACACTCTTCATTTCATAAAAAATGATCCAATTTGATTTGCACGAAATTTAAGAGTATAAAAAAGACATTTGAATCTTGTGATCCTAAATTAAAGTTACGTCAAATGTATAAAATTGTCCTTTGATCTTATGGTCTTAAACATGCCACGTGAAAGTTATTATCAAAAAAAGAAAAAAGTCATTCTTTTTGAAACATACTAAAAAGAAAAGAATGTCATTTTTTTTTAAACGGAGGGAGTACGTTAATTAAACCTAATAGATGCAATGTGTTAATAATATTATTAAATATTTACAAATAAGAAAATGTGATATTATTCTTAAAAATAGATTAAAGATAAAATGTATATATTAATGGAACTATGGTAAAGTTTGTTGTGAACCTCAATGACTTTGTAAGTGTCTATGGATGAAATAGTGAATGAGGCTGATTTAATTATTAGGCAGAGTAAAATATTAGAGAGCATTATTCAGAATTCAGACTCAATTATCATTTGTTAAAAAAAAACTAAAAGTTAGGAGAACAGTTATGCAAATTATATTTTTTTATAATTTATGTTGATCGCTTCTTAGTTAATGTATTATTACTTTGTAATGCTTATTCTTAACACCAATAAATATATATAATGGTGCGTGTATTGAATTTGAGTTTATTTTAAAGTTTGAAAATTATTAATATTTGATATTGATGAATAACACATATAAAAAGAGTGTATTAAAAAGATTACTTATTTATATATTTTTATTAAATGCGTAAAAATTATAATAATAAATTAATTATAGTATTAATGAAAGTTGTATCGTACACGGTACGAGCTATAAGTAATATAGATTGTCGGTTGTTTTTATTTTTTGTAACTTATACTACCCTTAATTATTTTGTCAATTTTCACCGTATGAGTTGTGGTAAAGTAGAGACTATTATTCACACGATAATTTCGAGTTCAATTTTTGAATATGAATAAAGTTTTGTTAAAAAAAACATTATTTTAAATATATAGTACATATTTCAAAATAGGTATTATTAAATTCTTTAATTTTTCATGTGCCGTTTGTTATTTTCATGTCCCCCTAACAATGGTGGAGCCACCATATGGGTTTAAGGGTTCATTCGAATTCTCTATAACGTAAAATTATAATATTTTTATATTGATAAAATAATTTTTAAGTACATATAATAGATGTCAAATTTCATTTGGGTACTTCGTGTGTTTATTTCTTCAGAATTTCAACCTTCTTATTGAAAATTTTTAGTTCTACCTCTGCCTGCTAATAAAGAGTTGGTCATGCAAAATTTATTAAAGGAGAAATGTTCGCTATTAAAATTAAAGGCTCAAATATGTCATTAAACTTTCAGAAAAAGCTCATTTATACCACCAGTTAAAATATTGACTCATTTATGTCATTACCGTTAAAGAAATAAAGGCTCATTCGTGCCATTCTTTTTACACGTGACCAATTATAATTCGACCAAGTCATCATTTTTTAATTAAAAAATCCAAAAAAAAAATTTCAATCTTTTTAATCAGAATTTTTGATTTTTTTATTAAAAAAATTGATGGCGTGGCCGAATTATAATTGGACACGTCATCAATTTATTTAATGAAAAATTAAAAAAAATTAGCTTAATATTTTTTCTTCAGAATTATGATTTTTTTAATTAAAAATATTGATGATGTGACTGAATTATAATTGATCACTTGTTAAAAATGATTTTGCAAAATCACCGTTAAAAAATAATGACATGAGCCTTTTCTTCAATGGTAATGGCATAAATGAGCTAAACTTTTAACTGGTGGCGTAAATAAGCCTTTTCTGAAAGTTCGATAGCATATTTAATTCTTTTTCTATAATTTAATTATAGCTAAATATATTTTTTAGTAACAGTGTTCTTTTTTAATGTCCTTAAAGTATAAAATGATACTGATTCAATATCAATGGCTAATATTGATAAATATTTAAAAACATTTTTATTAATATATAAATTTATACTTATTAAAAATTATTTTTATTATAATAACAACACACATTTTAAAAAAGGAATAAAGATTTAATAATATAGTTAAAATGCATATATGAAAAAAATTACTAAAAAAATGTAAATTCAGAAACCCATAATTTCCCCAACAGATATGGGGACTCTCTGAAGCTGCAGGAACCTATACTGTGATTTAATAGAGAAGTTACATTTCCCAACAACTAAAATGAATGAATAAATCATAAATGGGTAAGGGTGAGAGGGACAATGTCCGCACACCTCGTATGTTTATTTATTTAATTTTATATAAGTTATGTATTTATTTAAAAATTTATCTTGTATTGGAGAGCTTCCTTAAGGTATCCGAAGGTCCTTAAAACGCTATTTCATATGCTTGTTGAGAATTTGCGATCTCTACTCATTCGCCTTCAATATTATCTTTTGAGGAAGAGACCGCTAAGGAACTAGTAGACGCAAATATCAATAAAATTTAGATCACATAACATATTTATGTATTATATGTTTAACTAAACAATACAAACTACAATATTGTTCTAAACAATATGCTCCATATGTATACTAATATAGGTGTTTGTATTATGATATTGTATGGGAGTTTCGGAGCTTAAAGGATATAAAATGTTAGCGAAAAATTTAAAATGGTGTATGATTTTTTATTTTAACCAAAAAGGCAAAATCCTAGAAGAGACGCGATTTTGCTCGCCGACAAAAGCAAAATCGCTGCAATGGCAGCGATTTCTTTAATTTTTTATTTGAAATAAAAAAAGAGAAATTAAAATGCACCGATTTGCCTCCAAATTTTTTTAAAATATTTTTTAAATCAATTTTTTAAAAAAAATTTTGATTACTACTTATTTTAAAAAATCATTAAAAATTTTTATTTTTGAATAAGTAGTAAAAGAATTTTAAAATAAAATTTCTAAAGAAAATTTAAATTTTATTTTAAAATAATTTTTTAAAAAAGAAAATTGATTTTAAAAAATAATTAAAAAAAATATTTGGAGACAAATCGCTACCCTTGCAGCGATTTGCTCTTAATTTTTTTTTTTAATTTCAAATAAATAATTAAAAATTTTTAAAAAGAAATCGTTGCTTAGGCAGCGATTTATTAAAAAATCATTAAAAAATATTTTATTTTGGAAATCGCTGTCAAGGCAACGATTTCTTTAAAAATAAATTATTATTTTTTTTTAAAAAAAAACAAATTTTGCAAATCGTTGTTATTGCCACGATTTTACTTTTTCCGGTGAGCGAAATCGGTCCTCTTTCACCGAATTTGCCCTTTTGATTAAAATAAAAATTCATATACTGTTTTGAAATTTTTGTTAAAATTTTATACCTTTTAGGCTCCGAACTCTTGGAATGACACTAAAGTGTATAATTTAGGTATGAAAAGTATGTGTTTATGGTGGGATTTTGGGTGTTATAGTGATTTGGGAGAAAATTCAAATATATCATTGAACTTAACGAAATAATTCATATATGCCTCGTAAAAGACGGTGAAAGGCAGAAGGAGGCTTAACAAGTAATGAAGGATTTATATAGTACCATTTGACAAAAAATGAATTTGACAATGTAGGATTCGTTAGCTAATAAATAATCGACACGTATTTTAGATCAATTATTAACGAGTGATATATTTGAACTAATTTCTTTTAATGTCATTGACATCTTTGAGTCTTTCCTTCTCACATGCAACACGAAAAAACAAAACAAAAAATAGATTGAAGGGAAAGGTAAGTAAGTGGTCATATCAATATAGGTTTAGGAAGTAGGGACCAACATTGACAAGAGTATGATATGTTTGGACTAAGGTTTAACAATAAAGTCAAAAAATATTTTAAATAATCACAATTGCGCTAAGGTTGGTAGATATTTAATGAGTCACGGTTATTTATCGATAATTTCTAGTTAATTTGTTTTTAAGATACTTTTTAAAATTGAATTTTGTTATAATATATTGCTAATTTATAGCTAAATGAAATTTATCATTGAATTGTTGTTGTAAAACTATGTAATTTCATCTGTAATTAATTCCTTATCTTCTATTTATTGGATGATCCAGTGGTTTGAGCTTATAACTTCCATGTTAGAGGTCTTAAGTTTGAAATTCCTTGCCAACAAAAACAAGTGGTTTGCCTTCTGGATCGAGCTCGTTGCACTAGGCTTGCCTTGTGTAGATAACCTCTTCTATTTGATTTGCGAGTTATTACTAAGAAGCGAACATTTTACTCTGTGTACGACAAAAAAAAATATTAATTATGAGTTTCCTTGTCATAAAAAATAATCTTGTTTTCTACTAGTAAACATGCTAAATTACATAAACAATGTTTCAATAGTTCCCTTTCACTCTACTCAAATACTCAATTAATTAAACATCTCTAATTATGCTTGTGGAAATTCTAATCAACAAAAAAGAAGCACTTGGAGTAATAAATAGCACATGTGTTCAAATATGTCATGCTGGAGCCTGGATGATGTTTTGATTCTTGTTTCCTAAGTATGTCTTCAATATTCAACTTTTAACACATACCAATTTAAATGCATTTCAATTATGATAAATGATATGTATAAAGCTTTTTTCTTTTTTAATTTTAAAATGGTATATATATATATATATATATATATAATATATATATATATATATATATACCCTTATATTTTTAGAATGTATATAAATTTATACCTAACGGATGAATATGTGGCTCCATCTAAATTATTTAGATGTAGCCAAAGTGTCGATTTGTTAGGCTTAAGGTCAAATACAATCCAAAAGTATGACAATTAGGGTATATATAATCTTAAAATTTAACGGATGTATATACATACTATTGTTATATTTTGAAATATATTTGTTTTTTTTTTACTTCAATTAATTTTACAAGATATTACTTGCTATCTTTCACAAGCACAAAGTTTTTTTCTTTTGATATAACTATGTGCTTGCTTTCGATTGAATTTGAACCTACAGATATGTTTGATATAGAAGAAAAATATTTTTTTAAAAATTTTCTATGTTTAACTCGTTAAAATATTTTCTCGAAGAAACAAGTTTTTTAAAAAATTAAAAATATGACTTTTCTAGTAGAAGTAGAAAAACAAATTTCAAAGTTACATTTGATTGATTCTCCAAATTTTAAAATTTTAAGTTCTAATAAGTAAATTAAAATGAAAAAAAGTATGTATTATAAATTTAATTTTCTTTCACATATAAATCTACCACCTTGTCAAAAGTTATGGTTCAACGGTACCCATACCAATATGGCCCATAGCCCCTATTACCAACAAACCACACCCCTAACTCTTCGTGTCTCATAAAATTTATCTAAATTATATACTGCTTTTTGAAGAATATATTTAACTTAAGTATAAAACACACACACAAAAAAAAAAAAAATACTCACCTATGTGCTTAAAAACATATTTTCCATTTCTCTCTCTCTCTCTCTCTATATATATATATATATAATATATATATATATATATATATATATTATATATATATATAATATATATATATATATATACCTTTACACCGACACACCCCAAAAAGGCAAAAACTCATAATTTCAAACTCATCAAGTTACCTCCTTGAGGCCACTATACAATAAAGGGAAAATTATATAAATCTATGATTAAGGTATGCTAATCTCTAAAAAAAATTATTATTCAACTTTTTTTGAAAAAAAAAATCTCTCAAATACAATTTGATCCCCTCGATGTGTATCCCTCTTATTAAGTATAATTTGCAGCGGCGAAGCTATAAATTTTATATAAATGATTCAAAAATTAAATAACAAAAACTCTTTTTTAAAAAGAGAAAAAATTATTACAAGTGAGATTTGAACACATGAATACTGATTCATTAAAGATGTTTAAATCCACATTTATGAAACCCTAAATTACTAGACTAAAGGGTTCGTTTGATGTGAAGGATTAAAAATAATATTGATGGGATAAATAAATAGTGATTGAATGAAAAATATTTATGTTGTTTGGTTGTCATGTTCAGGATAACTTATCCCACCATTTATATCACAGTGGTGGAATAAGTTATCCCATATACATGATGGTTAAGTTATCCCAAGATACCTAACCCCATGATAACTTATCCTGAGATAATTTGTTTTCAATCAAACGACCTCTAACAACCTCTTATGTCAAGGATATCCAAAATATGTTATTCAATCAGTTTGTGTATGATTTTACTTGTATATGCAGTATTTTTTCCGGACGAAGGTGTCCAATTGCAAACTGGCATACATTTGCCAAGGCCACTAGTCATTTGCAATGTATCAGACAATCAAGAAATATATCCAAGAACAATAAAAAATCCGAGAATGTTGTAATAAAAAAAAAACTTCTCGAATAAGACATAATATTACGTAAATAAACGTCATATAATTTGTAGTAGATTCACTCATTCACATTAACTTACCAAGAAAACACAAGAGGCAGAAACTATGAAGAATGGGAAATGAAACAAGACAATATAAGAAAAAGAATAAAAAAGGGGGTCTTTTTGGAACCAAGAAATGAATTAATATTATTTAAAAGTTACATTAAAAAACTATGCTACACTTGGATCATAATTTTTTACCCTAAAGTGGAACTTGGAAGATCCAAGAAATTTTTTCTTAGATACGATTCAATAAATGAAAAAATACAGGTGACTATTAATTATGTGGGTTCACATATTATTATTCATCATACTTCACTAACTTCATTTTCACTACATTTACCTACATCCACCACCATGCTTTTCTTCTTTGAGCTTAACACTCTGCAGCAATTCCTCCTTGGAGACTGTGTATCAATAAGTAACACACAAAATTCATTATTATATAAGTAGAAATCAACCCCCACCTAAATATAAAAGAAAGATATATTAAATGTAAACGCTTCAACTTGATCTCAACTGACAATTAATCACTCCAACTCATCCCCACTCAGGCTTGTGAACGTCCGTCATATAAATTTTGGAGGTGCGTAGAGGTTCATTTTGTAAGTTGGTAGTTGTTCAATTGATACGGTGGAAACGAGTTGAGGTATCTAGAGGTGCATATTCAAAGTTGACGTGTTTACTTGCTAGCTGAGGTCAAGTTTGAATGTATGTCTATGCATCTAGCACCTCAACTTGGTCTCAACTGACAACTAATCACTCAAACTTGTCCCCGGTTTGTCTTGTGGGCACCCAATAAACATAATTTTTGGAGGTGTGTAGAGGGTTCAAACGACATATTGGAGACGAGTTGCGGTGTCTACATGTGCATGCATAGAATGTATGTATATGCCAATGCTTTAACAATGCTCCTAACAAGACACATTTTTTCGAAAACCAGGATAATATATCGATAGATTTCGACCCTTTACAAGAATTCATCTGTTTTCCTTAGGCAAATTAAGATATCATCAAACGAATAGGTTATGTATATGCGAAGTTACTGTAAATGCGCGATAAGAGATACTTACCCTATCCCATAGCTGGGGGTCAGGCTTCTTATAAACCTGAATTCTCTCAACAGCTGCAGGATTTGCCATTTTCCATCTGCATAATGGAGGAGGAACTCGATGACGAGTATACTGAGTCACAGTTTGATTGTTGTAAGAATCCATTTTAGCACTCGACATGTAAAATACGAAAGACTTTTGACATGGATTACGCATAACAGGCCTTGTGTTAAATGCATACGCAGTATAATCTGCTCTCCTGTACCAATTTAAGAAAGTCCTCGATGGCATTTCTATTTCACGCGGAGAAAGAATTCCACGAAATATCTGAACTGCAAATCCCCATGACACTGAAATAGTCCAACTGTTAACTTTGTCATAGCAAATAGATTGTTGCATAATACCAGCTGAGTCAAGTTTCATCGGTACTGTGAGCTTCTGTAAACCCTGCAGTTGAGTAACATTCGGAAAGATTGGCTCCACGACATCAAGATGGTGTAACGACACCAATGGTGTTATCGGATGTGATGCTAGTAGCCCGAATAAGTTCCCGTATACATCATACTGAATTTCAATTCACCAAACAACAAATCATAGTCAGATATCAAACAGAGTCCCCTGTTTTCATTTTCAGCCAAATTCAATAAACCAACAAGTTCTATATTCACAAGTACATTGTATGATCAAACCTATGCGCGATTACATTTTTGAAGAGTCTGAACAACAAGCTCCCACATTGAAAACTTTGTGTGATAATCATAACATCGATAAAGAAAGCTATGTTGCTCGGACTCTTCAAGAAAATGTACATTATATGATCAAACCTATGCGCGATGACATTTTTGAAGAGTCTGAACAACAAACTCCCACATTGAAAACTTTGTGTGATAATCATAACACCGATAAAGAAAACTATGTTGCTCGGACTCTTCAAGGAAATGTACATTGTATGATCAAACATAGGTGAGATAACATTTTTGAAGAGTATGAACAACAAGCTCCCACATTGAAAACTTTGTGTGATGATCATAACACCGTTAACGAAAAGACAAAATCAACATAAAAATACAAGGAAGAAAAGCAAACGAACCTGATGAAATCCGAGTTCTTTAGTAAGTGGAACCCCCAATTCCGCCATACAGGCCTGCATTCTATCATCAGAACCATAAAGTCCTGGATACCTTTGAATACATCTATCTTGCATTTTATCAATAGCTTTAGCTAAAGGATAACTTATAGCAAATCCACCACCACCATAAGCCATACTATAAGAAAAATAAATATTCTGCAAATGACTTTCACTCAAACTACCAATGTAATAGTACTGATTATGATCATATTTATTTAAAATTCTCAACAAATTCTCCGTTACAAACACAGTATCATCATCACCCATCACAAACCACCGTACATTCTCTTTTCCCAACCTCAATGTCTCCGATAAAATCCTCGAAATTCGAATAGCAGATCGATGGCCCTGCTTGTTATTATAGGTAAAATGTGAAGTATCAGCTGAAATTCTCAATTCAGGTAGTGAATTACTTTCATTTTTCTCCGTTTTAACGGAATTATCTAACCAAACAACACCTCTCATTTTCTTCTCAGGCTTCCACCATAGCTTAATATATTCTTTCCTTTTGTTCCAAAGCTTAGATGAAGCTGCAATTCCAAACACTACATGCTCTATATTAGTTTTTACAACTTCTTCTTCTTGTAAAATTCGTGTTTGTTGATCAATAATTGAAGTATTTGAAGAGATTGTTGAGTTGGTTTTTGAGTTAATTGGTAAAATAATATTGCTACTTGTGATAAAAATGTCGTTACAAGATGTAGAAGAAAGGTATTTTTGAGTGGTGAAAACATAAACGAATAATACGAAAACTATTAACCATATCATGAATTTGGGCAAAGTGAAAATCGAAAACGGCGTTATTCGCATTTGATCCCAGATTATTTTTTCTCTTTCTTTCATGCACATTTTTAACTCACTTCAAAGAACAATGCACAAAACCCAGAAGAAGAAAAAAGAAGGAAAAAGTTGTTACCAAATTACAAATTGCTATGGCTGTGAAGTGAAGTGAAGGTAGAGAGACTGTTAATAAGAAAATATCCCACTAATGTCGGCAGAAATTTCTACGACTTTTCAGATATATTTGTTAGATCTATAAACCAAACAGAAAATATAGCTTGCAATTCTGTTTGTAATTACAAACAGAATTTATTAGCAGTGGTAGTAGTAGAGAAAATGAAGGTGGGTGGTTATGTTACATTAATACAATGTTTTTGTAATTAAAAATAAATAAATGTATTAGCTGTGCAAATTAATTTTTGTACTATGTGTTACTAAATACATAAAAAAAATATATAATTTTTTTTTATTTTTAAATGTTAGATGATAAAATTCTGGTCTTTATCTTTTTTCACAGAAAAGAGTCACTGTTTATTTTTGTGCTTAGATACACAAAAGCTCGTTATACAAGACACGTAGTTCTGTGTATTGGTCCACTGCGTCGGTGATTTGGCTTTATTCATTATTTAACTATTTCTATATAATTATATATTATATATATAACAAAAGTTTCATCTATAGTTAATAAGAAAAAAAAATGCCAATAATAGTTAAAATTTTATTTTCTCCTTTTTACTAAAAAAATATATATTAAGAAGTTAACAGAATTAAATACTTATGTAGCCATATATATAGAAAAATCTTTTTGATTAATTTGTTGTATAATCAATACACTTTTTTTTTTATATGTGAACTTAGTTTTAAAATATACACATGACCCAATGTCTAAGAATTTTTAATTGAAATGGTGTGTATAGGTTTATAAATTATAAAAAATAATTGTATCTTATCGCGTGGGTGGTATTCATATTGTAATCTGACTATTTTGGATTCGTGTTACGTAAAGTTTCATTCAAAAAAATATATTATATTCACGATATTTTAATATTCAATATTCAAACTCGAAACCTATAAAGAAAGAAATAGCCTTATTCATCGCACACGTAATCTATAATAATTTTCAAGATCAAAATGAGCTATGAAGCATTTTTAGTTATATATGTAACTTTGACTTCTAAATATAAACGGTCCATAAAGGCCTAAAATAGTATAAACAATAATTATGCAATGCACTTTTTTTTTTTCTAGAACAATGTTGTACACTTGGACTATTGCAACAAAAGATTTAAGATATAGTTGCAAATTTTCTTTTTAGGAAAAAAAATTCTGAAAATACATATTTCCTAATAATATACATGATTTCAAAAGGATTGATATCATGAATATGTTTTGGCAGATTATTTCTCAAATACTGTCGAATTGCTTCTTCTTTTTTCTTTTTAAAATATTCTTTTAGTTAATAAATTATTAACAATGTTGTTAAAAAAATTTAGATAGAAAAAAAAAAGAGAATATTTAGGGATACTCCTACAAATTCTCAGAGGACTAAATCATTTCACTTTTTTTGCTAAGATATAGTATACACCTACAAAATCTCATAGGACTAAATATTTTCAAACATTTTTGCTAATATTTAGTACACTCCTACAAATTCTCAAAGGACTAAATCCTTTCAAATTTTTTTATCAAATACTCCTATAAATCTCAATTGTCGCTAAATATATATTTTTATTGGTGATTAACACTCTTTGTGCTTGTTTTAGAGTGTCTGTCTCTAAAATCTTTAGCGATATTGAATCTAATAGTATTTAATTAATATCAGTAAAGACTTTAGCACTATTTAATAATGTGTTTATTTATTACTACTAAAAGTTATTTTTATCGTAGTATCAGTGAACTATATTAAACTGATTTTTATTTTCCATAATTTTTTTAACACATTATATACAGTAATTTCTACTATGTGCAACAATCTCAACATTGATATATTTAATTCTTCCAGCTTCACAATTTAATTGATCATTTGAAAAAGCATTACAAATTATTCTGCTGAATTTAGGAGAACTTAATATGCTATAAAATTGTCTGCCTGTCATTAGTTCATTTATTTTTGTTTCCTCCTCTTTTTCTTTTTAGTGCTTTTCTCTATTACAATTTGTTTATATATATATATATATATATATTATATATATATATATATATATATATATATATATAATATATATATATATATATATATATATATAATATATATATTTTATTTTTTTTACTATTTTGAAAATTCTCTTATTCTAACTCTTTATGTGACGTATTCAAAATCATAAGATTAAAAAATATTTTGATACATTTTATATATCGGTAGCTTAAAACAATTAGATCTAAAAGTGTTTTTTATTTTTTTAAACAATTTTTTAAATTTTTTATCGTAAATTAAGGATTATCAAATAACCATAATAACTTTTAATATTGGTACATTATCATCCTGAAAATAAATAGAGGCAGATAAAAAAATATCAATACTTAATATGTTCGACCTTTAAAGTCTTATTATTTAATCTATTGCACTTTTGGAACTATAGGTTCAACATATAATATATGTTGAAATTTTAGTAATTCTTACGTAAATGTATATATTCAATGTCAAAATAGTGGGTTTGCCTTACAACATACATTATTAATAGTTCAGTTGATTGACTATCTGAACTTTCACCTTATTAGCAACGATTCTATTAATAATTCAGTTGATTGACTATCTGAACTTTCACCTTATTAGCAACGATTCTATTCCCTCTGCCCTTAAGATTGCAATACATGCTCTGAGTTGTATCCTAATTTTAAAGCAAGGCATAGAACATTATTTTACAACATTATTAAGAAAAGCTTCATTGATTCCTTTTCTCCTTGCTAAGGCATTGCATCTATAAAAATTATTTGATCTTTCTTGCAATTCTATTATCTATTTTCATGGCATTTTCAAGTCAAGTTAGCTGGCAAAGTTTATCGTCCACGCAAGATTTTAGGTATCGCGAAAGCATTCCTCTATTGAAAGCTCATAACGCGAAAAACACCAAACTAGATGAGCAAAAAATCAAGATAAAAAGTATCAAGAGCAGAAAGAGGTCCTTGATCGCGCATTGTTCGATGGTCAATCCTAATGTTGACACAAGCTCATTTTCACCATCCAACACAATTAGAAAGTTGTACTCGAGTATAAATAACAAGGACTTGAACCAATTGGCCTTGCTCATATCTGAAGATTGTTTCTTTGATGATTTTTCATTCCCTCAATCATTTCATGGGACAAAGGTTTGCACTTTTTTTTATAACATGAATTACACTTTTAATCCTTTTGGTGAAGTTAGGTTTATATATATATTATATATATATATATATAACCAATATGTATATTTCATGTATTTGGGTTAGCCCTTAGGTGATGGGCCAAAAAAGAAGCCGGAGAAAGTACCTAATTAGATATACTTCACTATCATATAGAAAATATTATGTAATTTATTATTACAGTATATTAAAGAAGATACACATAGATACATGTATTACTTTCAAATATACTATAAATAGGGAGAGAGGCAAGCGAGATGGGGAGGGAGGCGAGCAAGATAGTCATCTATTTCGTAGACATGTGAATTACACTAGATACACACTTGATACATGTATATGTATGTATATCTGAGGTGATTCGCTTGTATCTGAGATACCAAATATATAGAAAGAGTAGTGAACGAGATGGGAGGGAGGCGAGTGAATTTTTTTATGTATCTCAGATACATGAAAATCCATATAGACATAGTATATCTAGAATATTACACCAAATTTTGACCCCTGATATCCCGATATACATGTATCTGGATGTATATAGATGCATCAAAATCTGATAAGATTCGAAATATTGCATATTTGAGGGTATTAGCTCCTAAACTAGTGAGATTTATATAATTTATACATATTAAGTTGATATTTAACACAACTATAGAGTTTTGGCTAAAACTTTTGATTTATCTGAAACAGTAACTAGAAATGTCTAGAATGATGTCCAACTGATCACCCTTCGATTTCCGTGGCTCCACCACTGTATAATCTGATTCTTCAGCTCCATTTGCAAAATTTATGCAGGAGGCTTTAAAATCTCTGGAGCAACTAACCACAAGCATGGACCAAAACACAGAGTTCAGTATAGACAATATTCAAGAAGGTGTTGATCTTACAGCAATAGTAAACTGGCATTTAGGTAATCACTACTTTTTAAGTCAACTAGAATTGCATTTTTTAAAACTTTAATGACTCATTTGTAAAAGACATAATAGATAATCGTGCCCATCAACTTTGAATATTTATAAGTATACACGTAAATTTATATAAAATTAAATAAGTAAACATATGCATACTCGTAACATAGTACACATTGGACACCATGCAAAATGCATGTGTTTACTTGTTCAACCTTATACAAGTTTTGAAGTGCGTAAATATCATTGAAGTCAAATTAAAAGAACACGTTTATATATTATGCCTGTTACTTGTTATTTCAGAGTGGAAGAAGAAAGAAGTACCCTTTAGTAGAGGCTGCAGCTACTATGAATTATCAAGAGATGGAGAAAAACTACTCATTAAGTAAAATATTAATCCTCATTATGCTTCTTAATTATACACTTTATAATAAACACAAGCATAATTACTAAACAACATATGACGTATGCAGGAATGCTCAAGTCATTACAGAATCATCAATGAAACCAAAAATTTTGGTATGTCTACCACCACTTTTACTAATTATATCGTTTTGCGTACTAAGTTCTGAATAGATTATTTATAACACGTGTTTTTTCCTGTCTTGACCAAAAACAGGCGTTCTACAATATGATAACTTCAATATTCAATGAATTCCCTGAAATTGTCTCGAGTATGTTAATTCCTTCTATTTTTAAATTTTTCCATATATTAAAATTAAATGAATTTAAAATTTTGAATTTTTATTTTTGGTTCCTTGTAGGATTTGTAAAGAATCATCAAGTTGCATATCAAGTATTACTAAATAGTTACAAGTTTATTGTGCAACCACTAATAAGTCCAATTTTTGGATGGTACAAAAAGCTTTGGACATCAACAATCATCTTTGTTGGATATACAACCAAGTTGGTGCAATTTATTATAAAGTATTTAAGAAAATAAGAAGAGAGTTACAATTGTATGATCATTTGCTTAGGAGTAATTATACCAATTTTATATCAACATATACATTTTTTTTTGTGAGTAAAATAAAGTATGTAAAAGTTTGTTTTTCTTTCTAAATTAAAGAAAGTGTGTGTTAATTATACCAATTGTATATCAACATGTACATTTTTTTTTGTGAGTAAAATAAAGTATGTGAAGTTTTTGTTTTTCTTTCTAAATTAAAGAAAGGGTATGTAAAATTAATCAATCTTGTTTCACATGAGATCATGTTTTTGAATTTGCTCATTGAAGGATAATCAAATTTATACGTCAATGTTTGATTAAATATGATTTATATGTCTGATTAATTGATTAAAAGGAATATTCTATATAATGGCAAACTAATGATTCAAATTAAATGTTATAATCACATTTTGATTTAATTGTGCATGTAGCAAACTGTTTGTCAGTCGCCTCTCTCCCTCAAACTCTCGCTCGCCACTCTCCCTGTCTCGCTCGCTTCTCTCGCTTTATACAATTAGAAATGTATAAATTGTGTTTCTGTTTGTATAAAACGAGAGAAAATTATATATACACATGCAAATACAATATCGTTCTATACACTTATAATTATACAATACAAATATTCTCTTGCCCAGTTCTCTTTTAACTTTCTGTCTTTCTCGCTTTATACAAACACATATTATACAGAAAACAATGTATGATTTATGTTTGTATAAAGTGAGAGATCAGAGGGAGAGAGAGAGAGAGAGAGAGAGAGAGAGAGGTATTTGATTTACAAACATTTTATTTCGATTCAATTGTATACAAATTCATATTTTATACAATTATATACAAACACGTAAAATTTAATTGAGTGGTTGTAAGCAATTTATACAAACGAGAGACTGCCAACAATTTATACAAATGGTCTGCCAGCGAAATTATACAAATCTGAAGAAGAGTCAGCAAATTATATAATTGCTTCTTTTGTATATACGTATAGCGAAATAACCTAGCTTCTTTGTATATATGTATAGCGAAAATAATCATAGTATATTTGCTATGAAACGCAATTATGCAAACTATATCTATAACATATAATTATGACGTATTTTCATGTTTGTATAGTGACAAAATGGTAAAGCTAATATAAGAGCTCGGGTATAGGACAAGAAAAGGAGAAAGAACAACATATTATTTGAAAATATTTGTAATAATTTTATACACCCTCAATAAAGTAGTGAATCTGTGGATGAAGATTTCATTTATAAACATTATATTATATAAAGTAGAGATCTAAAAAAAAAAAAGTTCAAATGATAGTTTGATAAATTGTGAAGTCAAATAAATATATCCATTCCTTAAAAGTAGTAGACATAGATGTTACATTAAATGAGCAATTCTTCTAGTTGGTTACCTTCTTCTATCGATCTTCTCATATATCGACCTAAGAGATACTGGACCAGGCGCGATAGGAAGAGATTCGCCGATTCCTTCTTCAATTATGTTATTAATCCCTTTGTATTGAACCACAAAAATCTCAATCCTCCTTAATGCAATCCTCATAGTATCATCATCCATATTAGCAAAACAAACCCTAAACCAACCAGGCTCACAACAATGAAATGAACAACCTGGTGAAACATTAAGTTTAACATCATTAATAATCATTCTCCATAGTTTAATTTCACTTTCAAATGTATTTTTTTCAAGTAAACTTCTCAAATCCATCCAACAAAAAAGCCCAGCGTTACTCTCCAACGTGTTAATTCCAATATTTTCAAGTCCCTTAGTAAACACCCCATGCCTTTTCTCCAATCTTTCACGACTCTCAACTACGAATTTCTCGATAAACGTATCGTCTAACAACATGTTAGATATTAAATACTGCGTTTGCGTCGATACAAGCCCAAAACTCGACATTTTTCTAGCACATTTCGTTACAACATCATTGTACGAGTAGATAATTCCGACTCTAAATCCTGGAAACCCTAAATCCTTCGATAGACTATACACGATGTGTATTAAATCGAGGTTGCATTGAACATCTTCACTTATTATAATTTCGGAAATACTTATGAATTTGGGCACGTTGAAGACCGTGGCCGCGTAAATTTCGTCACATATTAGGTGGATATTTTTATCGTTGATGAACCTTATTGTATCTTTTAATGTTTCCATGTCTAAAATTGTGCCTAATGGATTTGATGGATTGTTTAAAAGTAAGCCTTTTATTGTGATGTTGGATTGTTGAGCTTTGTTGTATGCATCTTCTAAGGCTTTTTTTGTGACTTTGAAATTGTTGCAACTTTCACAAATTATTGGAAAAAGTTGTACACCAGTTCTCCAACTCAAATCTCTATCAAATCTGCAAATTAAATATTTGAAAATACTTTAGTAAGAATTAGAAATATTAGTTGAGAATCTAGTAACAAAACAATCACTTAGTCTAATGTTGACTATCTGAACTTTCACCTTGTTGATGATTGATAGTTTGATTGAATGTTATCAATATTTTATGGAATTAGAAGAAACAAAAAGTTACCAACCAAATTAGAATGTAAAAAACATTACTTTTTACCATACGATAATTTCCAATATTAATTCGTAGTTTCAGACTCACTCGGTCCCTATTTATTTATTCATTTTTTACTTGACACGCCTATTAAGAAAAAATAATAATTAACAGCGTGAGTTTACTATTTTACCTCTATTAATTAACAGAATTCCAAAATCAATTTACTTATTAAAGAGGTTCTACCTCTTTCAACAATATTAACTCTCTAAATAAATTGAGGGTATAATACTATAATAGATTAAAAAAATGTTATCTTTTCTTGATTTATCAAAAATGACAAATAAAATTGAACAAGTAAAAAGGAACCAAAGGAGTATAATTAAAGTATTCATGACTTATTCACAATATATATGTTTTTTGTGATCTTTACTTTAATTTATTTTACTTTTATTGTTCTAAAATTAGGGTTTGAGGTGAATAAATAAAATATAATAGATCTCGATATCATATTATATTAATAGATTCATATAATTGTTTGACACACCCCCACCCCAACGATCACGTATAGTTTCTAAGGAGGTTCGATTTTATGTCCCCTATTTTTATTTCATTTTTAAATCTTAATCTATAAGGTACGGATCAATATCAAATCGCGATTTTAACTATTAAAAATAGTTACCCAGGATAATAGGGAGTAGGAACAAGAAAAGCCTCTCCAGGATCAGCCAAGCAAAAGGCAAGTAGTTCATGAGCTCCAGTTGCCCCTCCACTCATTACTATACGTTCTTCATCAAATTTTATTTTGTCTCCTCTCACTTTTGACATGAAACTTGCAACTCCCTGCACATATTTCGTTGATCGTTATATTTTATGTGTTTTAGTTTGACAGAATACGAAAGTTTAAAAAAAAGTAAGAAAAAGACTTTTCGTACTCAAATGACATTTGAATGTTGTGATAATCTGGTGCACAAAGTAATCTGTGTTAGCAGGGTTCAGGGAAAGGTTGCACCCCAATAGCGGAATCAGGATTTTTAATAAGGGCGTTCAGATTAAGAGAAGTAAGCACGCGAACTAATCACTACAACAAAAACAACTTTTAGCGGCATTAAATATTGACACTAAATAAAGAGTGTTAAAGTCTTTACCGGCATTAGTTAAGTGTCATTAGAACCAATATCGCTAAAGGCTTTAGGGACATATACAAAGAGTGACAATTGCCGCTAAAAATACATATTTAGCGGCAATTAAGAATTAAATATCGCTAATGATCATTTTTGTTATAGTAAATGAAAAATCTGAGAAGTAAACACACGAACTAATGCAAGGAGGTTCAACATCTATTATATATACCTAACAAATAATTTTAACCATAAATAAATAGTAAATATTTTCCTCCGAGTGGGTTCGGATGAACCGCTAAGTATGTGTTGTTTCCGCCCTGGTTTAACCCAATTTACTTTAATGCAAATAGTGGTTAATTACTTTCAGTATAGCTTGAATATGTAACCTATAGATCACACAGAGATAACTTTATTGTTGCTTGCCATGACACACTCCTTCTCTCTCTATGTATATATGTAACACAACATAAAAAGAAAAATAAGACAAATTGAAACGAAGCGAGTAATAATTTCGGTGTTTTAGGTTTAGGTTCTTACCCTTCGAAATTCTGGCAAACCATGATAGTCTTGATAAATTGCAATTTCCTTGAATTCTTCACATCCTCCAGCAGTGCAAATGGAGGATTTTTGATTGTTCACCACCCATTCTTGAATTAAATCAAAGCAAAGCTACAACATAAAATAAAAACAAAAACATTAATTGCAATAAAAAATGAAATATAACTTTCTGAAATAATACCTATTTGTTAATCAACGATAAAAATCAACCCTAACTTTGACACAACCAAAAGTTTCTTTGGAGCTTGTGGTGGTTTTAATAAGTACTCCTCCACTGTCACAATTTATACGACTCATTTTTATTTTTAGTGTTAATCCCAGAAAGAATGACAACGATTTAACTTTAAAATACTCATTTTATTCTTAATGAAATGATTTATAGTCACACAAATATCTATCACTTATTTCAGACTATAAGTTTCAAAACTCTTTCTTTCTTTCATAAACTCTGTATCAAATCAAACTTACTCATATAAAATAAAACCAGCGGAATAGAACAAAGGAAGTGTAGATGGAGAAAATGAACATTAATTATATCTATATATGTATATAATTAAAATAATATAATTAAAAATATTTTCATATTGTTTTACCTGATTTTCTGCAAGACCCATTTGAATAACACCATTAGGATTTTGTGTTGGATGAAAAGGATCAATTTCATAAGCCTTCCATCCATCAAAATAAGCTGAGTTTTCTCCATGTCCATTATTAGTTGCTACCTTAGAAAGAAGCTCAATATTATTGATGTTTGAAATAAACCCCATTTACTAATTAATTCTCTTAAAGTTTATCTAATATTTATAATCCTTTAGTATATAGTTTTTGAATTGTGAAATATTGTATATGTTATAAGGTTTAGTGATGTTCTATTTATAGTTGTTCAAAACTCACTTAAATAAAGAAGTTTCCATGAAGTAAAGTACCAAACTATTTTTTTGAGATATTGTGGGCGGCTAATTAGTATTATTATGTGTTAATACCGCACTACTTATGGACTGGATTATGGCCCCCCCTAATCTCAATTAGTTTAATTTAATCCATACCAAATATATACAACTATAATTCACTAGTGTATCTATCATATTATTTTTTCGTATTTTTATTTGTCCAGTTTAAAAATTAAGAGATAATTTATTATTCAATTTCTAATTTACGCTTATTCATATATTATTAATTATTTGTCAATACATTGAATTTTTTTTCATATTCAATAGTATGGTAAAATTGTGATTATGTTTGTTGTTAGTGAAGGATGTACCAAGTCGATATATACTATAGAGAAGTAAAATGGACGGAGGAAGTAGTATAATTATTATTACTTCCGTCTAAATTTATGTGGTAGTGTTTGACTTGACACGAAAAGAAGAAAGACTTTTGAAAAGGAGATTTTTAAAGTTAAGTTATTTCTTATTATTATAGAAGGACGGTATTTATTTTTTAATGGACTATAGAAGAAAGTTATTTTTGTTTCGTCCAGTATTATTCAATATGTGCAAGTAAAGTGTTTCCTAATAAATGTGGTTTTTCTTACTCATGGGGCTCGAATCGAGACCTCTGATTAAAGATAGAGAGTACTTATCACTCTACTATTATATCATCCTTAATAATTATATTATAGATCATCTAAATGTTAAAAATGAATATTAAAATTGGATAATAAGACCAAAACGACCATAAAATAATAAGTCATCTATTAATTTCTTAAATTGAACAAGTAAAATAGACATCTATACTCAAATATAGAAAAGGAAAACTACATTAATAACAAAAATAATATTTGTTATATATATAAATGTATTTTTAACATATTCTAGAAAATTAATTATTATTTTTCTAATCAATAATTAGGAGCAGAGAAAAAGTATCAAATACAAATTTTGCTTTTTATTCGACTTACAAATTTATTAGGCATGCATAAATTGTTATCTTAGGCATTATTGGAGTACTATTTTTGCATCATAATTTTCTTATTTTCTTTCTTTTTTGGGTCATACAAAGAATATTGTGGACTGGTTCTACCTTAGGTCTACTTATATTAAATTTATCGTCAACGTTAACTAACGTCAACACGCTTAACATCAACACAAGAGTACTATTGAAAGAAGAAGCAAAAACGTTAAGGTTGTGTTCGGTACGAACGAAAATGTGTTTCGTGAAAAATAAGTAATTTTTTTATACATTTATTTGTATTCCGTATGTAAGTAAAAAAAATATTATTTTAAAATATTGTGTCTGATATATATAAATGTCATGAGAGATGGAGATGGGTGAAGATAATATTAAGGATGTCAAATAAGCGATTTGAATTAAATTTAGACGTACGAGTTAGAATAGGCTGAAATGCATATTGATATCCAATCTAGTACTATTTTACTTTCTTCGTTTATTTTTACTTGTCACACTTAAATTTAACATATTCTTTAAGAAAATAATGATTCACACAATTATTTTATCATATTGTCCTTATAATGAATCGATGTTCAATTAATATTAAGTCTTGAAAAATGATTTAAGATATAAATAATTAATACCAAATAAAATATAAAAGATAATCATCTTTTCTTAATATACTAAAATTGATAAATAAAATTAAAAATTTATTTTCAGAATAATGAATATCTAAAAGTGAACAGAAACTAAACGTTAGCATGGATATATAATGGCATAATACATAAATGTGTTCTTTAACTTGACTTTAAATCACATTTATGCCCTTCAACTTTGTATGTGCACAAATAGACACTTAAACTTGTATATCGTTGAACAAATAAACACACATGTCCTACATGTCATTTTTTATCCTACGTGATATCCTATGTGTATTGTGCCATGTAGGACTCATGTGTTTATTTATTTGAAAGTTAAATAATTAAAGTGTTTATTTGTACATTATAAAAATTCGAGATTAAAATTAAAAATTTAAATCAAATTTAGAATTCAATATATGAATTATGCCTTATATTATTATATAATATAAGATCATGCCACATCATCAAACTAGTGCTGTTATTGATGGCCCTAATGATGATGTGCTCTACTAACACTTAGACTGCAATCCAATAATTAAAAGAAAATTGTCAAAAGTTAGTCAACGGTTTGCAATAAGTATTGAATTTTGTATTTCGTTTGGTATCTGATATTTATATTAAAACTTGACTAATTTAGATTTTTTCTGCTTAAAGTCTCATTCGAAAAGATATATTCTCTATAAAAAACTTTTTCATATCTAAAACTCGAACTCTAACATATTTGACTGAAAAAAATTTATTTTATCAATTCACTATACCGCATCTCCGGATGATGGTCAAAGTATTAAATTGTTGATCATGCACATTAAATAAGTTTTTATTTTGTAGTTAGTGATAAAGACAATATAATATATTATTTAATTAATTTCCACACGCTTGTGTGCTGTTATTGATGTCCCTTCACTACCAAATCTTTTGCCGGTGTTTGCGTTACAAGGAGATGGAGTGTGAAAATATTATTCTCTACACAATTTGTATAATTAAGATATTTATATTTGATTAGTTAAGAAACTTAAAGAATCTTAGCTAGCTTGATTTTTGCATAAATCTAAATAA